>CM053577.1:137509012-137719977 GCA_028646485.1 Cryptoprocta ferox | reverse complement strand
GTTTCTCCACATCCTCACCAGCATCTATAGTCTCTTGAGTTGTTCATTTTAGCCACTCTGACTGGCGTGAGGTGGGATCTCAGTGTGGTTTTGATTTGTATTTCCCTGATGATGAGTGACACTGAGCATCGTTTCATGTGTCTGTTGGCCATCTGGGTGTCCTCTTTGGAGAAGTGTCTATTCATGTCTTCTGCCCATTTCTTCACTGGATTATTTGCTTTTCAGGTGTGGAGTTTGGTGACTTCCTTGTAGATTTTGGAGATGAACCCTTTATCCGATATGTCATTTGCAGCTCTCTTTTCCCATTCTATCGGTTGCCTATTAGTTTTCTTGATTGTTT
The DNA here is from genome assembly GCA_028646485.1 of Cryptoprocta ferox. NCBI lineage: Eukaryota > Metazoa > Chordata > Mammalia > Carnivora > Eupleridae > Cryptoprocta > Cryptoprocta ferox. Next base: position 137,719,637 of record CM053577.1, on the reverse strand, counting down.
CCTTTGCAGTGCAGAACCTTTTTATCTGGATGAGGTCCCAATTGTTGATTTTTGCTCTTGATTCCCTTGCCTTTGGGGATGTGTCGTGTAGGAAATTGCTGCGGTTGAGGTCAAGGAGGCTGTTTCCTGCTTTCTCCTCTAGGGTTTGGATGGTTTCCTGTCTCACGTTCAGGTCCTTCATCCATTTTGAGTTTATTTTTGTGTATGGTGTAAGAAAGTGGTCTAGTTTCATTCTTTTGCATGTTGCTGTCCAGTTTTCCCAGACCATCTGTTAAAGAAGCTGTCTTTTTTCCATGGGATACTCTTTCCTGCTTTGTCAAAGATTAATTGGCCATACATTTGTGGGTCCAATTCTGGGTTCTCTGTTGTATTCCATTGATCTGTGTGTCTGTTTTTGTGCCAGTATCATACTGTCTTGATGATGACAGCTTTGTAGTAGAGGTTAAAGTCTGGGATTGTGATGCCTCCTGTTTTGGTTTTCTTCTTCGGTATTACTTTGGCTTTTTGGGGTCTTCTGTGGTTCGATACTGTCCTCTGTAGCAGATTATTTACAATAGCCAAAATATGGAACAGCCCAAATGCCTGACTGATGAGTGAAGATATGGTATGTGTGTGTGTGTGTGTGTATATATATATATATATATACACACATATATACATATATAATTCAGCTGTAAAAAACAACGAAATCTTGCCATTTGCAAAGCTATGGATGGAACTGAAGAGTATAATGCTAAGTGAAATAGGTCAAAGAAAGACCAACACCATGTAATTTCATTCATATATGGAATTTGAGAAAGAAAAAGAAGCAAATAAAAAAAAAAAAGACAAACCAAGAAACAGATTCCTTAACTATAGAGAACAAACTGATGGTCACCAAAGGGGTAGGTGGGTGGAGGGTGGGGGCAATAGGTCATGGGGATCAAGGACTCTACTTGTCATGATGAGCACTGGTGATTAAAGTAAAAAATTTTTTTAAATAAAAATGTTGCTGGTATTTTCTTAGTGATTGCATTAAATCTGCAGATTGCTTTGGGTAGTCTGGGCATTGTAACTATTTGTTCTCCCAATCCATAAGCATGAAATATCTTTCCATTTCCTCAGGTCATTCTGAATTTCTTTTATCAATGTTTTATTTCTAGGTATTTTATTATTTTTGGTATTATTTCTATTTCTGATACAATTGTAAATGGTACTGTTTTCTTAATTTCTCTACTACTTCATTATTAGTGTGCAGAAATGCAATGGATTTCTGTATATTAATCTTGTATCCTGTGATTTACTGAATTCATTGATCAGTTCTAAGTTTTTTGATGGACAAAGAGATACTTTTTTGAAGGGTTCTAGCAACCAATAACAAAAGTGAAGAATATTTTCTGAAGACTGCTTCCATTATTAGTTCTTTAAAAATTCTAGTTAAAAGGACAGAAACCTGCCTTCAAAGACATTTTAAAGAAAGCAAGTCTCACGTCTACTGAAGGGCCAATACCATTGAGAATCATGTCTCCTCATCTCTTTCTGAACCCTAGACATAAGCCCATCCAAATTACATAGGTTCAACTTTATTCTGAATCTCTAAGGAAAGTTAAATTATATTTAGTGTACTCTGAGTAGGCAGGGGAAGACTCTATTTTAGAAAGCTTTCTGTTAAAATAAAAATTTAAGGTAAGATATAAATTTTAAGGGATATTCTTGGGCTATCTGAAGAACCAGAATATGTTCTTGGTAGCTAAAGTTACACTATGATGACACATAACTGTATACAATTGAAAATGTCTATTACAAATCAAGATTGTTTCTCTTACCATTTCGGAAACTAGAAACCAAATTCGAACAGCGAGAATAGAGACTGCAGTCAAAACTCTTCCAACATAAAACAGAGCAAGAGTTATAGAGCAAGAGTTATGCCTGCTGAACGTAGGTACAAAATCCACGGAGGAGTTACACTCATGATGACACGTTGTTATCAAGTACCTTATGTTTCACACATCCGTGTTCAATACAAAATTACTTTTAACCTAGATATTGATCAAGACAGCTAGGAACTAGAGAGATGCAGATGACATAAAACACTTTACCTCCATTCTCATGATGATTCTATTGTTTCTGGTTGTGATGCTCATCACATGCTGAAACCTCAAATCTCTGGCTTGAAGGCCTAATTCTTGATATAAGTCAGTTTTCTTCTTTTCTATAAAAGAAATATTTCTAATGACAAGAGTGGGCCAAACCTGTAAACTGAGGAGTTTAGTTTCGTATCAGATAGCCCCTCCCACCATCATCAAGATCACTTTCTTACCAGAAACAAGCCAAAGTGAGTCTCTTTAATAACTATTTTTACCTCAAAAATATGTTCAGGCTAAATTTGGTCAAACTCTAATAATTCTTTTTTTTTCTTATCCATACTTCATAAAATTTCTTTTTACCTAGAAGGCCCTTGGGACCAATATAAAAACCACAGTCATACATGATTAGCATGTAGAGTATCAATTTCTAGCTCTAGAGATGGGCCATCTTTTTGTTTTGTTTGTAGTACATCTTGTATAGAACCACATTTCCTGTTTTCTATCTTCGGTATTTTCAATCTGTGAACAGATAATTCAACTTTCTTGGTTCTTGGACTAACAAAAAATGAGAAAATAAAGTCAGTTCTTCACCAGATTGTCCAACCTGAAAACTAAACTTATTACCTAAGAGAAAGCATGATGGATGAAGAAACTCAAGAAACTATATGGTTACAGTAGCATCGGTCTTGTAGTGTGAAATCACAGCTGTGACAGAGCTAGAAGTACGACAGTCATTGGAAGGACATAATGAGCAAAACACACCCAAATGTCCCAGCAGATCTCAGCAATGGCAGGAGTGGGATCACATGGCTTGAAGCACATGGGAGCCTGCAGCCTGCGTCTGAGGTTAGACTGTAAAGTGATGTTTAGTTTCATTTTAAAAAACACCTGTCCGTAAGAGTGATCATCAGCAGAGTGCCATCTAGCACCCTGTCCCTCCTGTCTTCTGTCACCCATTGCCACCGCAAGGTCAGCAGTACTCTGTAAGTCTGCCTTGCATGTGAAATAGAAGATGTATATGTAGAATAGGGCAGTGAAAGGGAGACTCAAGAAGAGAAATTAAATGGGCTCCAGCTGCATTCCAGCCTCTGCTCTCAAAATGTCCCTTTAACATCCTGTTAGAGAGAAAGTAGCTCCTGATAAAAAAACAAAAACCAATTCTGCGAGAACAGGCACAGTCCAGGTTCTAATTAGGATGGATGGACAAATGCTGAAGGCAGATCTTTCAATATACCCACAAACACAAAGAATATTCTACTCAAACACTACAATTTTTAAATTTCCATCAGAAGCACTCATTCACTGACTAAAAAAGAAAACTGATTTACAAGAAAAGTAAACATACTCACCAAAAGAAGTAACGTTTCCCTGTTTGTCAAATTTTGTCTGAAGAGAGATAATAAAAACAAAATATTATTTTCTCCAAAATGACTATACTATTTCTAGTACTATACCATATGATATTATGTCTCCTGCTACAGAAGTGCACAGATAAACCATAACAACTTCTTTAGGTTAAATTCCGTTATGAGTTAAGGGTTAAAAGAATGTCTTTCCTCTGCTAGGACAAATGTGACCTTGGATTAACTTTCTGCCTTGGTTCCACCGGAAATCTGATAAAGGAGTAGCAGTTGGGTTACAGGCAACATGGCTTCTGGTAAAAACGCCCGACACCTGCTGGAGCTGGCGGGACCAGGAAGACTACAGACATAGTACGGACACCTTATGGGAAGCCGTGGCCCTACTTTCCCTGGAGTGTGGTGGCTCTTGTAACTGGCCATGTTCCTTGCGGAAGCCCCGGATGGGTCCTGGAGGACACAGGAGACACCAGCACTATAAGGCGTGGGGTTCTAAGCCAAGGTGGAACTCACACCCGCCTTTAAGAACATCAACTCCTTGTGCCCGAGCTGTCACATGGGGTCCAGAGAAGCTGCTGGATGGCTGCATGGGCTTCTTCTGAAGAGGGCACATCTGAGGCTACCTTCTGTGTTTCCCATCCTTTATCCTTCTGAACAGATGGAGACGGACTGTGGCTCACCTTGTGATTCTAAGGATCTACTGGAGGCTATCAAATCTCTGTGGTGAGTGTAGTAGAATCAATAAAGATTTACTGAAAAGGCCTCTTCTGATAGTTGGAGAGAGGACGCGATGCCGAAAATCTCCATATTTCCCAGGAAGCAGAGGGAACATTTTTCTGCAATACTTGTCCACAAGTCCTGAATACACGTCAAGTGTGAATGTGTCAAATAACACTTAATGAATCACTATGTACTAGGCTGAACTAATTACTGTTAAGTATGCATTTTCAGAAAGACTCCAAGATATAGTTGAAGTAACAAAAGCTGGGTTATTACCATGGAAGCATATGCATGCTGGGTTATTAGCAAAATAACATCCCACAGTGTACATCTTAGCTTATTGTTCATGAGCAAGATAAGATCAATGTAAATAGGAGTACCATAAACCATCAGTGTTTAAGGGCAAATTTACATCAAAAGGAACTATTTTGTGTAATACAGACTAGATTTCCTCAAATTTATTTCACAAATACATATGCCAGCTGAAGAAAATTTGAAAATAAAAATAAAACTAATCACCCAAAATGACAAATTTTAGAGAAAACTATGCCAACATTTTACTGAATGTCCTCCAGCCTTTTCCCCCTTCAACACATTCATGTCACACACATTGCTTTGCAGTCGCTCCTCCTTTTCCAACTTAATATATGAATATTTTTGCATGTCAATATTTGCCATTTTTTCTTTAATGAGACATTTTGATAAAAAAGATCATACAAACTATGATTCAAAAAAGACGTTTAAAGTAACATCACCTAGAAAATGAGCTGATTAGTGAGCTCTCCTTTCAAATAGTATCAACTAATTTTCTTAAGTGTTCCTGGTACACAATGATTGCACCTGCAAAGAACCTTCTTTCAGTATTTAATTTCTGAGTTTTTTTTATTTTAATGTTTAATTTTGAGAGAGAGAGAGAGAGAGAGAGAGAGAGAAAGTAGGGGAGGGGAAGAGAGAGGGAGACACAGAATCTGAAGCAGGCTCCAGGCTCTGTGAGTTCAGAGCCCAATGTGGAGCTCAAACCCATGAACTGCAAGATCATGACCTGAGCTGAAGTCAGATGCTTAACCGACTGAGCCAGGCACGTGCCCCAGATTTCTGAATTTATTCTTGACTAAACTGGCCAAATGTTACAGAACCGCGAACAGCGATAACTTTCACAGCTAATTCTGGGGGTTATCTTGTCGTATAGTTTCTAAAGAAAAGTTCTTACGTTAATAAGTCTAAATAATAATGATGATAATGGCTAATATATATCAAATGCTTACCATGTGTAAAGCACGATTTTAGTTTTATGCCACTTCCTTATTGGTGTGTAAAAATGCAACAGTCTAAATAATAGTCTTCTAATAGTCTTAAGAATAGTCTTAATAAGTCTAAATAATAGTCTTAAGTCTAAACCATAATGATGATAATGGCTAATAAATATCAAATGCTTACCATGTATAAGGCACTATTTTACGGTTTTATGCCACTTCCTTATTGGTATGTAGAAATGCAACAGACTTCTGCACCTTGATTTTATATCCCGTAACTTAGTGAATTCATGTATTAGTTCTAGCAATTTTTTGGTGGAGTCTTTCAGGTTTTCCACATAGAGTATCATGTTGTCTGCAAATAGTGAAAGCTTGACTTCTTCCTTGCTGATTTGGATGCCTTGTATTTCTTTTTGTTGTCTGACTGCTGAGGCTAAGACTTCTAGTACTATATTAAATAGTGATGGTGAGAGTGGACATCCCTGTCTTATTCCTGAATCTTAAGGGTTTCATATACAGTTGTGAGTTAATTTGAACCTCACTAGGTACTATTATCTCGTTTACTGATGAGAAAACTAAGGCACAAAAATGTTATCATACCTTGTCTAAGCCAAGTCCACTCAGTTAATAGAGGCAGAGCTGAGTTCTGAATTTAGGACTGCTAGTTCAGAACAAGCACATTTTTTTAAATTCAATTTTTTTTTTTTGAAAAAGTTAAAGCCCTACAAAAAAAAGTTATAATATCTTACAACCAATTCCCATGCATCATTCACCTAGAGTCATCTTTTGCTATGATTTTGCTCCAATGGCCTATTTCTCTTTCTTAGATATGTGTGTGTGATACACATTATTCTTACTGTTTTACTCATTTTTGCCCCTGAATCATTTCAGATCATTGCAGAAATCATGAACCTTTAAAGCATACACTCTTAAATACTACACTTTTCTGCTTCAACATGCTTCTGCACGGATTCAAGCCCCTGTATGGCTAACAGCTTCAAGGACTTCTAAACATTCACAGGGAAATCTTGAGAAGGAAGTGCTGAGCTGTGATTTGAACGGCCAGTTCTAGTATCAAAAGAAAACCTCCACAGTCGACATCAAAGTTTCAAGGGTGCTTGCTCTTAAGCAACTCTAGCCGGCACTCAGGTCACCAGCTACGCAAAACACACAGATGACATGACTTACAAGTGTAATGATTCGCTATAAAACAAAGAATCAGTATTATCTTGGCTGACCACCCCATCCCACTTAAGTGTGGGAAGTACTTTCTGTAAGTCACCGAATGTACCCGCCATACTCACCACAGTGAACACTGGGGCTACGCTGGCTAAAGTGGCTTGCGAGACATCAGAAGATCTAGACCGGTGTGTTTCACCTGAAGAACAAATCAGAGAATCCGCTATGACCACACCACAGGTTTCAACATATGGCTAAGACAGAGAGCTCTCACAGTATGCAGAGATCTTCAGACGGTTTTTTGGAAAGTTTTCCCTAAACAAAAAAGAAGAAACACTCTTACTTGTTAACTTTAACGCTTGTAGGTGATTATGTTGGATCTGGCAGGGAATGATTTTTAAAAGGAACAGCTGGGGCGCCTGGGTGGCTCAGGTCATGATCTCACAGTCTGTGGGTTCGAGCCTTGCATCAGGCTCTGTGCTCACAGCTCAGAGCCTAGAGCCTGCTTCCGATTCTGTGTCTCCCTCTCTTTCTGCCCCTCCCCCACTCACTCTCTGTCTCTCTCAAAATAAAAAATAAAGACATAAAAAAAGAAAAAAAAAGTAACGGCTTAGGTGAAGTACTAGAATAATTTATGGATTCCAACCACCTTTTTTATAATTACCGCTATCTCAGAGTTGAGTGCACAAAGGTGTAACACTGTTCTGGGATTAAAAGAAAATGTCCATCTTTTTTTGCATAATTTAAAACGGCAGCTCATGAAAATTAGATTGGTAGACATATTTTAGGAAACATACATCGCAAGTAAAACCAGTTTCAGCATTCCAGGATCAGGATTGGATCTCTAAGTTATGAAACCTACGTCACTTCCATGCATCAACTTTCCCACACTACACTTTATACAGTGAATACTTCGGAGATAACTCATTGAACTGGAATGCAGATCCCATACTGTATGAAATATACTTATGCAATAACTCAATGACCTGGAATGAAAAGAAACCCTTATTTGAAAATAAATCTACTTAAAACATATAATTCGACTGAGTTGAAGTGAGTTCTGAAGAATAACAATGTTGATTTAAAGACAAAGTATGCTGTATTCAAAATACTAAATATAAAAGGAATGGGCAGATGTAAAAAAATATTATCGGTTATTTTACGCTTCCAAAGTAATCACATGGACTCCACGGAATGTGTAGACATATTCTCATTTCCGATCTTATTCCTTCCCATTACATACACTTAGTGACTCATGTAATTTATGTAATTTGTTAGCATCTGAGGCTTGTTTCCCCTTTACAAAACACAATTTACATTAGAAGAGTCGGGTGAATAAAGGTAAAAGAGCAATAATAAATCAGCATTTGCTGATCACCTACGAGTTAGAGAAAGGGTTTCCAAATCCGGGATTCTGAATCTCAATGTTAAGTCCTAAAACATCAGATGGGCTGAAACTGGGTTCCCAGGCATTATTAAAAGCAGGATATGGGATGTGCCCCAATTCAGACTCTGTGGAGCGTGGGGGAAGGACGTGGTGACGGCGAGTTACTCTGGAAAGCTTTCGAGAAGAAAGCAGAAAACGGAACTGGAGGGCAGCGCCGTACTTCCGAGAAGCCATCCACTGCAATGTCGCTCGTTTCGGAGCAGTAGTGTCACCCACACGCTCAAGCGTGAAAATGCGATCACATGCTGGATCACGTGCTGAAAATACCAACAGCTCCGATTCCTCCTCCTCCCCACTGCTCGGACCACACTGGAAAACTAAGTCAGAGCTTCCTCGGGAGCAACTCTCACTGCGAAGACTCTCAAAAGTTTCCAGCCTCATTTATAGGTGCGTCCCCATCCCTCACTTAAGCAACGGGAAAAAAGTCACCAACGTCCATACGGAAGGGAAAGAAGACTGGGAAGAGAGAGTAACACTTAGAATACTGTTTCAGGTGGACGAACCCAATCTCTGCTCCAGAGCTGCCGTAAAAACTTAGGGAGAAACTCTCGCTAAGAACACTCCTCCCCCTGGAGCACTGCAGACGGAGGGCTGCAGGGAAGTGCGTGGGGACCCCGGCGCCGGGCGGACCCCGAGCTGGCGCCCCGGGGGCGGACTCGGGGCCGAGGCCTGCACGGGGTCGAGCGGTCAGGTCGGGGCCCTGAGGCCAAGGCCGCGGGGACGGCAGTACCTGCCACGGGGGGCCGGCGAGGCCGGCACAGCGGCGCGGCCCGGCTGCGCCCGAGGACTTGGGCCGCGCGGCCGCAGGCGGCAGCTGCGCGCATCCCGGGCGTCAGGCCCTGGGCGCGAATACACAGCGTGCGCCGGGGCAGGAGCCGGCTCAGGCTCCGCAGGCGTTCCATGGCGCAGGAGCGAGCAGGAGGTGACAGCGACACCCCAGCCCCTCATGCCGGACGGTGGCAGATCCGCCGGCTAAACGCTGCCCTGCGCGGGCGCTTTAAAGAGCAACGGCTGCGCACGGGGCATGCGCGGGGAGCGCCGCGCTTGCGTCTTTCTCTCCCGCGCATGCTCGGAAGGTGCCTTTGGGCGGGCTCCTGGAGTCCGTTGGCCAATGAGAGTTCGCGTCCCGTACCTGGAGAGTCGAAGGGGGTAGGGGGCGGGGCGCGCTTACCGGCACCGCCCCAGCTGCGGAGCCGACGCCCAGCACCCGCGACCGTGCCGAGGTCCGGCCGGCGAGTCAAGGGTGGGTCATTGCTAGTGATTGGTGTTCGTTAAACGTAAAGAAATACACGACCATAATGCTTTGCAGTTTCTGGAGCATTTTCATACGTAGCGTCAGATGTGCAGTTTGGAAGTGAGGAAGTTATGCCTGGTTCCTAACTCAATTTATATTTAAATGTATTGCAGCAGAAACAACTGTCCTATGGAACGATGGACTAAACTAATGCTAGTGAAGATTGAGGCGCATAAACCCACAAGATTTATACTCAGTATTTAATCAACTGTGATGGTATCCATTTCAAGGTAGCATTATTTTAATGTACCAGCAAGAAAGAAAAAATGCTGAGGAATTATGTTATCGTTTCAAGACTCATCCCAATTTCAGTCTTTTTTTTAAAAAAAATATTCATTTTGAGAGAGAGCCTGCCCACGTGCGTAGGCTAGCTAGTGGGAGAGGGAGAGAGAGAGAGAGAGAGTCCCAAGCAAGCTCCAGACTCATTGCAGAGCCCCACACGGGGCTCCATCCCTAGGACAATGAGATCATGACCTGAGGTGGAATCAAGAGTCCAAGGCTTGGGGCGCCTGGGTGGCTCCGTCGGTTAAGCGTCCGGCTTCGGCTCAGGTCATGATCTCACGGTTCGTGGGTTCGAGCCCCGCGTCGGGCTCTGTGCTGACAGCTCAGAGCCTGGAGCCTGTCTTCAGATTCTGTGTCTCCCTCTCTCTCTGACCCTCCCCTGCTCACGCTGTCTCTCTCTGTCTCTCAAAAATAAAAAAAAAATTAAAAAAATAAAAACATAAAAAAAAAGAGTCCAAGGCTTAATCGACTGAGCCACCCAGGCGCCCCCCCCCAATTTCAGTCTTTATTTAAAAAAGTGGGTTTTATAGGTGATTAAATATAGCATGTGTGCATATTTTTATTTTCATTTTTCAAAATGTTTATTTTGAGAGAGCACGTGTCTGCGCGTGTGTGTGCAAGCAGGGGAGGAGCAGAGATAAAGGGAGAGAGGGAGAAAGAGAATCCCAAGCAGGCCCCACACCCAGCCAGGAGCCCTACTCAGGGCTTGAACTCACCACTGGGAGATCAGGACCTGAGCCGATATCAAGAATCAGGAGCTCAACAGACTGAGCCACCCAGGCACCCGCTGTATATATGCGTATTTTCAAAGCGTGAATGAGTAGACTTGTGCCTTCCAGAGTAGTAATGCAAGACAGACATGAGCTTCACAGATTCCCAATCACTGTGTATAAACACAGAACAATGGAGAGCTTTATTCTTTCTTTCTTTCTTCCTTTCTTTCTTTCTTTTCTTTCTTTCTTTCTTTCTTTCTTTCTTTCTTTCTTTCTTTCTTTCTTTCTTTCTTTTTCTTTTCTTCTGTAGGGTATTGGGAATGAAGCTGAATTAGGAAGCCAGTAGACAGAAGACTTTGCAGAGGAGGGATGTTTGACTTCAGTATTGAAAGCAAAGGATAACATCAAGTATTAAAATCGGGAAAGAACGTACCGCATAGATTTTTCATTCTACTAAATGCCTCAGTAATGAAACCCTTCTTCCAAAACCATGCCTTCAGAGACCTTTCTTTGAGATAATATGTGATCATTCTTTTGAAAAAACTTTACCTCCAGCTCAATGAGAGAGCTCTGTTTAAGAGAGCCTTGCAAAGCCTTAGAAAAGCTCTGGGAAATGGCCAGATACATCACCTTGCAATTCATGTCGAGGGTTTGGAATTTAACCTGAGAACGGTAGGAGCCATAGGGCGACTTCAATGAGCAGAGAGGTAAGGATCTGAGGTATGTTTAAATGGATGATTCTGTGTGGGGAGGAGGTTACAGAGGGGCAAGTGTGGGGGCAGAGAGATGGTGGTGATGGTTTGTGCCAAGATGCAGAAGGGGACACAGGGTGAGCTTGGTCCTTTATACTGAAGACCTAGTTGACAAGATTTGCAAATGGGCTGTAAGTAAAAAGGCATGGAAGTTGACTCCCCGCCCCCCTCCCCCCAAACAGCTGGGCAATCATAGTGCTATCTAGTGAGAGGGAATTTTAGAGCACAGCAAGTTTGGTAGAGATCAGGTTATGGCATTGTGTTTGGTTCTGGACATGCTACGTCTGAAATCTAATAATCTGATATCTAAGCATCGGTATCAAGTAAGCAGTGTGGAGTTCGGGGAAGATGTTGGTGCTAACATATTGGGAGCTATATAGAGGTATTTAATGCCATAAGACTGGGTACGATCTCTTAGGAAGTGAGACAGCAAAGAGAAAAGTCCCTACGATTGAGCCCGAGATCCTCCAGCACTTAATCATTAAAAAGCAGAGATGGATCCAGCGGAAGACTATGAGAAGGGGTGGCCAGGGAGGAGGAGTAAAAGCAGAGGGTGGAATCCTTTAAGCAAAGTGAAGAAAGTGTTTCCAGAGGAAGGGCTCAATTATGTCAGATGCTACTGCCAGGTAAGATGACAAATGGGAATTGCTTATGTTGAAAGTGACACTGGAGTTTCCTGGGGATCTTGGCAGGAGCAGTTTCCATAGGGGTAGGGATTAGGGTCTGAATAGTCATCTTCCTATTCAGCCCAAGCCATGACAGGGTTCCAGAGGACTTCTGCACCTATATAATAATTTAGCCTTAAGTTTTTTAAAATTTATTTATTTACTTAGAGAGAGAGAGAGAGAGAGAGAGTGAACAAGCAGGGAAAGGGGTAGAGATAGAATCCCAAGCAAGCTCCACACTGGCAGTGCAGGGCTCAAACTCGAGAACCGTGAGATCATGACCTGAGCTAATATCCAGAGTTGGACGCATGACTGACTGAGCCACCCAGGCGCCCCGCCTTAAGTTTCTGTAATCTCTTTTCTCACCTCTTGAGCTCCAAAGCATGTCGGTTACCTCATCCCAGCCACACACTCTGGGTTGTGATTCTCACTTAGAAATGTTTCATGTCAGGAAAGTCATACCAGGAACACATTCTCTGACACTAGCCTCTGGAACAACAATTATATTCTCCCATCAGAGCCTTTCTGGCCGTTCCTTCTTGTCTACCTAGCCTGGATTATGTAACTGATCATCTGAACCTCTATGACTCAGTCCTTGGAACACACAGCTTTCAGGGGTGTAATCCTAGAAGCCACTTTATTTTTGTCCCTCCAATCCTGCTGAGTAGGGCTAGTCCTTCTCCGGCCTCTTGAAAACTCAGGTAGGTCCTATGTCTCTTCTGGTCTTCCCATCCTATGTTCAGTCTATTATCAATTCAGTAATTGAAAACATCTGCTCCATATACTAATTTCAATTCAGTAATCTGCCGTAGCAGACCCCATATACTGATCAGTGCTGTAATCATCCTTCAAAGAAAAGCCGTGGTACCTCTCTCCTTGTTGGGCCTGGAGGCAAACAAGAAGTTTTGGTGTGGATAGAGATTCTGGACAGCTCCCCCAACCCCTTCCCACTCCTTTTCTTACCCCGTGGCTGCCATTTCTGACTCTGCTGGGGCAATGAGACCAAGTAAGAATGAATGAAAGACTTTGACTGAAAGATAGCGTTGTGCTCTCTATGGGCGGGGCAGATTTTCAAGCTGACCTCGTTGAGGACATGTCCCCTGGTTCTCTGGAAGACCTCCCCCCAGGCCCATCTGGTTGCCATTACTTTGATGTGGACAGTGACCCTCCTGATCACTTACAGATTCTGCCTCTTCTTGCCTCAAAAGACCAGGCTCCTCTTTTCCCAACCTGCTGCTCTTTTGGGCAGGATCCTTTACAAACAACCCAGACTGATTTCCTGTGGTCACATATTCACCCCAGGATTCATGCACTGTTAGAGGGAGCAGTCTTCTGCTGGGTCTGAGTGTGCAAGCCTCCCTCTCTTTTCTCTAATAAAAGACACAAGTCACTGAATTGAGGGCACAGCCTAAATCCCCGATGATCTCAACTTGAGATGCTTAACTAGTTGAACCTGCAAAGACTCCAACTTCCAAATAGGGTCACATTCTGAGGTCCTGAGAGAACATAAATGTGTGTGTGTGTGGGGGGGGGCAACATTCTACTCACTACAGACAGGTCCTTTGTCTCCCTGAGCGCTTACTGTTTCTGACTACGGTGGGAAGGTAAGGAAGGTAGGGAAGGTAAGGAGACTAGAAGTTACCATAGTTTGAGTTTTCATTAAGTTCCCAAAGAAAACAACGCGTGCTGCTCCTTAGTAAAAACGAATGAAGGTCCATGGGGGGTGGTGTGGGAGAAGGGCTCTCTCTGATGAGTTTGAAAGTCTGGCCCACCGTCCCTCCACTGTTTTCCTTGGGGCTCTCTTACTGCCATTACCATCATTCTGAAGTGGAGGAGGTTCCACTCTTTGGAAAGTTCTGGCTTAACCCAGACTACACATTGCATTTTCTGTTCATACCAAGCATGTACTAAGCACCACAAGTAGTAACCTGGAGGACAAGGTCAGTGCAACATGTATTACTGCTTTACTGTTCCAGACTTAGCATCTAACTGCTAGGTTTTCTCAAGGCTGTAGTTTCCAACTTTTCGTTTAATCACAAAGGATGCTTTGTGTTACTTCTCTCCTCCCCAGAGGGATCTAGAAATTCCTATAACATTACATCAGATGAAATAAACTTGTACGTAATAAGTGTCTGCACGTGTTGTTTTGCATTTTAGTGAGCCTAATAATTTTCTTGTAGCTAAATGGTCAATTACTATTAAACCATTTCTAAAATGTTTAAAGTAGCTTTCAGGCTCTCCTTATTGTCACAGGGCCTCAGGATTTGGGCATCCCGGGCTGGGGATACTGGTCCTAAAACAATTGCTTTTCTGTGGTTGCCAGAGGGGTGACTGTGTTGCAGCCGATCTTTCTCCTTTCTCCTGCTCTCAATGCACCTGTTGCTAGCAGGCATGTTTTTCGAATGAAAACATTTCAGCCCCACGTGGAGTTAACTGAAACAACTTCAGCCTTCTAGCATTTCTCTGAGGGACAAGAATATCTAAATTTATATCTCACAGAGGGTATCAACCAAAACACCCAAATACATTTTCTATTTTGAAAAACAATGGCTGAACATTGTAAACATATCATATTCCAAGACAAAATACATAATCCAAAAGAATGTAGTCCAACGTGAGACTAAATTCATAAGAATCATCCTTTTGAGTTTCTGGCTTTATTGGTGGAAATTTAGCAAAACGTACTTGGTTTTGCACTGAATATATACTGTTTACAAGCTGAAGGTTTATAGATTGCATATGAATGAAAAGGATTACAGAGTATTCTTACATCAAGGTTTTTCAACCTCAGCTCTATTGACATTTTAAATCAGGTGATTCATTATTGGCGAGGAGGGCTGTCCTGGGTCTTGCAGGACATTTAGAAGCAGCCCTGACCCGCTAGGTCCCAGCAAGCACATGTTCCCTGAGATGTAAGACCAAACATGTCTCCGGGCATGGTCACTTTTTCCTGGGCAGCAAAATCACTTCTGACTGAGAACCACTGTATTTTATAAGAAGAATCCACCAACCCCAAGACCATTTTCCTTTTACAGGATATATCCTTTAAATGTTGATAGACATTTTCTTCACACATATTAGACATTCACAAGTGCAAATTTAACGTTACCAGACAGTAGCGCTGAATTAAATTTTATTCTTTATGACTTAAACACGGGTCCTAATTTATGTCCATTACCCCAAACACAAGTCCAGCTTTTAAAACCATGATCCTGTTGGGGTGCCTGGGTGGCTCAGTCGGTTGAGTGACACCTGCTCAGGTCATGATCTCACAGTTCTTGAGTTCGAGCCCTGTGTCAGGCTCTGTGCTGACAGCTCAGAGCCTGGAACCTGTCTTGTATTCTATGTCTCCCTCTCTCTGCCCCTCCTCCAGTCATGCTCTGTCTCTCTCTCAAAAATAAACATTAAACAATTTTTTTAATTAAAAAAAATAAAATCATTATCCTGTCTACACATGGGACCTGCAGTGGGAAGTCGGGGTGTCTGGGGTCTGGGTCTGTGATCCACCTCGGGTTTCCAAGAGATAACTTTCCCACATTTGAAAAGTGTTCAGAACTTTGGCCACAGGAGGGAGCACTATTCCTATGCTTGCTTGCTTATTTCTTAATACATGCTTTCAGAGTTAAGCGATGCAGGGAATTTCTAACCTAGGAATCAGAGGCACAGTTAGTATATTATTCAGGATTTTCCAGAGAAACCGAACCAATAGGAAAAAAGGAGATTTATGATGAAGAATTGGCTCACTTGATTATAATGTCTGAGAAGTCCCAAGACCTGTCGATCTGCTGTCTGCAAACTGCGGACCCAGAAAAGCTGGTGGTGTGAGTCAGCCCCAGTCTGAGGCTCGAGGGCCAGGGGAACCAATGGTGGAAGTGACAGTCTGAGAGCAGATGAAAGCAGACATCCCAGGTCAAGCCGTGAGGCAGAAAAAAATAAGTGGTGAATTCCTCTGCTTTTTTTCCCCCTTAAGCCCACAACCGATTAAATGACCCCCACCCACACTGGGAACAACAATTTACTTCATCTGTTGCTTCAAGTGCTAATTTCATCTGCCAAAGCCCTCACAGACACCCAGAAACACTGCTCGACCTGGGCACTCTGTGTCCCCGTCAAAGCGGCACATAAGTTTAACCATCACGACCGTCCATGTCAGGAATCCAAACACCTCTCCGCTCTTACAATCTAAGCTCGTGTCCGCCTGCGAGTGCATTTATTTTTTTTCAGTTGTAACTTTGGAAATCAGTAGGAAAAGGTAGAATTTACACAAGAGATTGCTGTCCCACACAGCCGTCTTAAAGAATTTCTTAGAATGAGAGTTAAAACTAACCTCTTGTACTTTGAAGCAATGGCTTTTTGTTTGTTTTGTTTTTCCTTTTTATACAGATTTAGCTTCTGTCGAAAGTTTATGTTTTGGCTTGTGAAGATAGTAGGCCTAATAAGTGTACATTTCTAGGCTTTAAAAAAATAAATGTATATGCCCTTCACAGTCATATGTTTGAACTAGCTCTGAGAACAGCCAAGAACGTGATAATAGTAAATCTGATGAAAATTTAAAGTATTTCAGATTGGGAGAGAGAGAATTCAATAGAGCAAAACCTTGTGTGACGTGTGTTCTATTCATTAAATTTTATGTAAATTTATGTAAAATGTATACATTCTTTAAAAATTAAGTTTTATTAAATTTTGCCATTCCTGTCTTCTAAAAACCCAGCCTGTCACAGGAGATAGGTCACTGTCTTCTATTTCCTCTCCCAGCATGATCGGAAGCCATGGTAAGATGTGAATCATCTAGGATGATGTGGGAAGAATGGAATTTCACTCTTCCGGCGAGGTTAGAAATGTTCGGGGCCTTCCTTCCGCAGTTTACCAGACACGGAAGTGACATTTTGAAACTGATAGAGATGCAACCATACATTTTTAATATAGTCCTAAATGCCTAAGGAAATGTCTCCTATGGTCCAAATTATAATACAGGATGGCACCATTTAAGCTTAAGACAGACTGCAGAGAATGACATTCAGATTTAGCCGATGGGTAGTTAGCTGGATGCCACTTTTTGTTTCAACCCTTCTGACTAGGAATGTGTCTAACCATGTTCTTCTTTTCTGCGACAGTCAATGAAATTTTGGTGATCGGGGTCATGATGCTGCATGTGATTCTTACTGAGTGAGTAAGACGCTGTAAACGCTGGCACTGGGTTTTATACCAGAGAAACTGACTTCTGATTTCCATAACATCTCATAATCACAGTCGGCTACTGATGGCAGGATCCTGAGAAAGTGGCCAAAGGCTTTGCTTCCAGCTTTCCCAGAGGGCTCGGGGGTGGAATGGAGGGTAGGGTAGGGGATAGGGGCTCTCTGATTTTGGGGGTGGAGAAGTGATGGCGGCAGCAGGGGCAGGGGCTAGTCAGGGAGGATGCGGTGGTGGGGCCAGGCTGTCGGAGAGATTTGGGAGGACTGACCCATGGACTGGAATGACACTCCTTCCAATTAAGACACCTGTAATGACAAGATGCCCCAGTATTGGCAGAACCCTGAGAAAGAAAATAATTTCAAATAAATGAGGACACAATGTTTTCTCATAGATTTTTTAAGGTTTTATACTTATTGAAAGCTCTTTTTTAGATTTTATTTAGACATAGGTTTCTGTTGTATAACATTCTTGTACATAAATGGGAAAATATAAGCAAAATATTGGTTAAGACATTCCTAAAACTTTTTCAGTGTTAAATCACAGTGTAATCTTAATTTTTAAAAATGTTTATTATTTATTTTTGAGAGAGAGAGAGAGAGAGAGAGAGAGAGAGAATCTGAAGCAGGCTCCAGGCTTACCCCTTAAATGAAATTTTTTAAAGATTATACTGTAATTGGGGCATTTGGGTGGTGCAGTTGAGTAAGCATCTGACTTCAGGTCAGGTCATGATCTTGAGGTTAGTGGGTTCAAGCCCCGCGTCGGGCTCTTGCTGACAGCTCGGAGCCTGGAGCTACTTCGGATTCTGTGTCTCCCTCTCTCTTTGCCCCTCCTCTGCTTGTGCTCTGTCTCTGTCTCTCTCTCTCTCAGAAACAAATACACATTAAAAAAAAAAGTCAATTAAACTTCACATATGAAGTATTAACCACATACACCTCTCAGTTTGGGTGGTGGCAGTGTGAACCGTTTGGACTGATTCCTTCTTGCTCACACAATACACCACTTGATCAAGGACAGGTGTAAGACTTCCTTGACTGTAAGGCACATCCTGATTTCAGAGATGATGAAAAAAAGTGTGCATCTTGTAATAAACGTAATGTGGTGATTTGTTTTTTCCTTCCTCTCTTCCTCCTTCTGCCTTGAGTAAATTCATGATATTAATCTTTTTTTTTTTTTTGCTCATTTGTCTCTTTCAGATTAAAACTGAGTTAAGCATGGGATCAGGCAGAGTTCAGGGTGTGCTGGGTTTTAAATAGGTAAAGTTTTACTGCATTTTAACTTAAATGGACTTAAAGCCTTCTCACTTGTTCACATAGGTGTTTTAAGAAGTAGTTTTCAAATCTACACCCCTGATGGTTGTACTGCGCTATCTGAAAATGTCATTGGGAAATGATCAAATAGGTCATAAAACTGATGGGCTGAAAAATGTTATATTGCACAATCACTGAATCTTCTGGAGTTAGTTTATAATTAAGGTAGAAATCAATAATATGTGAGGAGAAAGTACTAGGGTGTCTGGCTTCCATAATACTACTTCCTATGCTAGTCGTGGTCTTGTTGACTGATACAAATTTTCTAAATTGGAATTTCCAAACTTTAAATGACATCAGAACACCATAGCTCACTAAGGCAGCTCTTTCCATTAATTCAGAGACTGGATTGCAGTTAACCAGTAACTTCTGCATCATGACATAATTTCTTGCAAAATTGGTATTTTGTAATGGTTAACTTCGCTCCTGGCTGTTCACAGCAGGGGGGAGTTCTCTTTCATCAAAGTCTTCTATTTATTACTGTCTGCCAGGGCTTAAGATGTTATACCTTAAAACAAAACAAAACCTTCCCAGGTACTAAGAGGTAGTACCGGTTTACCTCACTAATAGTCAGTGAACTAAGGAAACTCTTCCAAAGTGCTTACTAAAAAATTGATAGTCCAAACCGGGCATCTAAGATTTTGCGAGAAGTAGCCTTTTAATGATGATAGAGCTGGGGACATAGTCATCTAAGTACACTTGCTGGTATTAAAACGTAGTGATTTTAAACTCTGTAAAAAAGAAAGAAAGAGAAAGAAAGAAAAAATTTAGTTCTGAGGTTATGTAGAATTAAGGTCAGTGGAAAAAGTCTGTTTGTCGTGTGAAAATATGAAAGAAGTCCCTGGAATATTGGAAAACAGACCTCAAAATGCAGTTTCACTGCTTTGTTCTATTGCTCCAAATCTGAATTGTGAAAGGAAACTCACAGTTCACCACCACCAGCAAAGAAATCAGCAACCTCAGACATGCATCCCTCCACTTTCCACGTTAATGAAACCTGATAATAACTTGGAGAGGCGGCAGCAAGCCCCTCCCTGACCCAGAGCCCCCTGAATTCTTCGGGTGGGGGGGCGGCGGAGTGGGGGAGGCACTGTCTGCTAATTAAGCTTTGGTCTTTGTTTCTGTAAACACCACTTCTGAATTATGTAAATAAGATACTTACACCCCTTACTTAATGATTATGCATATAAATAATTTAGAGCCGAGAGGCAGAAAAACAAACCCAGTTTGGCAGAGTCAAACCATTTTAAGGTATTTGCCAGTTCACAGACCCCAGATGAAGAAAATGAGGAATAGTTTTATTAACTTGGAATCAAAGAAAGTCTTGCTTCTGTTGAGAGTGACAGAAGTGATTTAATTGTACGTGAAGGGGCTGGAAATGTGGAAAGGATTTTGAGCTTGGGTTGCCTAGTTCTGTGAAGGTTTTTTTCCCTCCCCATTGCTAGATTGTTAAAACACCACAGAGGAGAAACTGCTTTGTTTAAATGGCTTTTCTGTCCCAAGAACCAGAGAATTACAACAAACTCCTTGTGGGAGAGTGAATTGTGCCATAGGTGAAATTACTCAGAGAAAATTTTCAATATGATTTCTCCTTCCAGCTGTCCCGCAAGTGAAATCCTCCCGCAGTTTCTTGCCACAGAGCAGAGATCATTTAAAAAGCTAAGCTCTTGAGGCACCTGGGTGGCTCAGTCCGTTAAGCGTCTGACTCTTGGTTTCAGATCAGGCCATGATCTCACAGTTCCGGGAGTTCGAGCCCCACATTTGGGTTCTGCACTGACAGTGTGGAGCCCGCTCGGGATTCTCTTCCCCCCCCCCCTGCCCCTCCCCTGCTCTCTTTCCCTGTCTCTCTCAAAATAAATAAATAAACTGAAAAAATAAAATAAAAAAGCCAAGCTGTTTGTTCTAGACCTTCCGTGTCATAACTGATCCATTCTCCCAGGAGTTGTGGTTCTGGCATTCTGTAAGAAAATGTAGTAATTCGTTCATGGGCTTCCAGAAACTAGAGTGTATGAGAAAAAAGGAAATCAGTGATACAAATGGTGTATATTGCCATGTTGGGGAAGGCCATCGAAAAGACATGATTGACCTTCCAGCTGGACTCGGGTATCGGGGGCTCCTCGCCCCCTCCCCTGTCCTGGGGAAGTGGGGTCCTCCTGCTTTTCCTGCTCCCCCCAGAGGCTGCTCTCAGAACACAGCCTTGTGATGGTGATGTGGTGCTGAGAACACCTGCATGTCCACGACTGAACCCTGTTAGGGCCGCTTTATAAACGTTTAAGATATGGCAGGTGGGTACAGGGATCCATTCGTCTTGCTCCCCATGAGACAAGCCTCACATGAAAGTTCCCTTTGTTTATTAAAACTGCCACCTACCAAACTGGAATGGCCCGCCTCTTTCTTCCATGTCTCCTTGCCTTCCCCCGACAGCTGGTCTCAGATCCCGTTCCGAGAGCTCCAGAGAGGGCTGTGAACTATCATGCCAACGGACACACAAACAAACCGGAGTAAATCAACTGAAGATCGCTGTAGTCCTGACTCCTGCCACGTCCTTCTCTGGTCCTGATGCGACTGAATGATCATTTATTTAAAGGCTTTCTGAAACATTTGATGTTTCGTGTTTTTCATTTGCCACCAGTTTTAAACTCAACTTCAGACCTGCAGGCCTGTCCACTTTCCCAGAAAGGAAATAAGTGTGTATAATGACTAGATGGAAACCCGATGCTCTTTAGGACCAAACACCGAGTAAAATAAAGGGGGTGGTGATTGGCTAGAATGGGCACTGCTATAATTACAAATAATGAATATTATGAGCTGAATTGCATACCCCTCAAAATTCATATATAAAGTCCTAAGGCCCTATCGTCCCAGAATGTGGGTGCACTTGAATCTAGGTCTTTAAGGAGGTGGTGAAAGTGTGGTTCTTAGGGTGGGTTCTAATCCAATGATTGGATACTTACAAGAAGAGATTAGGACAGGCACCTGCACAGAAGGAAGCCCACCTGAAGACAGAGGGAGAAAACAGCCATCTACAAGCCACAAGCAAGGTTTCAGAAGAAACCACCCTGTTGACACCTGATCTAGGACTTCTAGCCTCCAAAACTCAGAGATGGTACCTTTCTGTTAAGCCACCTAGTCCGCGTTACTGCAGCCCTGGCCAGCTGACCCTATGGACACGTATATGCTCCTCGAAGAGGAATAGCTCCTCCTCGGCAGCCTTACACTCACTCCTAGCCTATGCTGTTTTTAAAAAGATACATATATAGTCTTTTATCTAGATTACAAGCTAAATATGTTAGCTTCTGAACACACCCATCATGTAATGTTCTATACTTTCTTATGATCATACACAAAAAGAGTGGTTTAGAATATGAAGATCTTTAAAAAACCCCAGAAGCCCTAGCATTTATAATGAGCGGTACTAAGTGTTCTGCGTGCAGTGTCTTGTTTTATCCTGACTGTAACCTGTGAAATAGGTAATATCCTAGCTTCCATTTTACAGATGAGAAGGCTGTGGGCTTACAGAGGGTAAGCGCCACGCTCACTGCGCACAGCCAGGACGCAGGCAGTCCCTAGCCCGTGACCGCTGTCTTCTGAGATGAAGCATCTCGCGCAGTACTTGCGGGACATACAGCAACGCTGGGCGTCTCCTCGTTTCCGAAACCGTACGCCCGGGAAATCCTTCAAAAACGTTACTGGAATTGGGTTCTTGGCTCCACAATGATAGCAATGAGATGGGACCCCAAATACAAAGGCACAAGAAAGCTTTATTGAGGTTACAGCTGGAGCTGAAAACAGAGCACCGACAGAGCACACTTAGAGCGGTCTCCCAGAACAGAGGGAAGAGCCTAGATAGGGAGCAAAAACTCAAGCTGCCCCTGCGTCCGACGTGCTACGGGGAGAAACAGAAAGAGAAATGCCTCGTCCTGATTGGTTGGCAGGGCCTCGTCCTGATTGGTTGGCAGGGCCTCGTCCTGATTGGTGGATATTGGCGGCAACTCAGGCAGCCCACTGGTGCGTTCTGGAGCCGAGGTCGTCTGCTTTAAGTCCGGCTCCTAGATGGGGCTCGTCCTGGCTGCTTCCTGATTGTGCTCTGCGGCAGAAGTGGTTAAATAACAGGCAGCAGGCAGCGCCCCGGGAGCGTAATGTTTTCCACTCGGGGCTGGTTCCCATGGTCCCCGATTGTCTCCGAAGCTGGATTAGAGACTACCTGGCACGGGCGCCTGGGAGCCTTGGTAGGTTAAGCCTCCGACCTTGGCTGGGGTCGTGAACTCAGGGTTTGTGAGTTCCAGTCCTGCATGGGCCTCTCTGCTGTCAGCACAGAGCTCGCTTGAGATCCTCGGCCCCTGTCTCTCTCTGCCGCCCCCCCCCCCCACATTAAAAAAAGAAAAAAGATGCCATCTGGTGACTGAAGGGAAATTGGCCGCCGCGCTCCACCCCGGAGAGAAGGGGGGTGCTGAAGGGTGAGTGCGCGCTCACGACGCCAGGATCTGCTTGAACCCAGCTGGAAACAAGCCTTTCTTCCCTTCCTTTTCTTTCTCTTTCCCTACCTCCCTTCATTCCAGGGTACGCAGTGGAAGATTGCGAAGTATAGGAAAGAGAAACAGAAGGTGCAGATGGGTGGAGAAAGGGCAGAATATTAGCCACACTGGGTAAATGAGAAATAGAGCTTTGTCCAGAGTAGAATCTGAGCGAGTATTTGCTAAACGCATGCATGCATTTGGTAGGCAGTTAAGGTCCAGGACCGGAAGTTAGAGAGTCAGAATGGGTAAGGTCATAGGTTTGTGTACAGTGACTTAGTACGAAATGCTTTCAGGGTGATTGGTAATTACCAAGCCAGGTGAGGGTGTGATTTCAGGCAACATCTCACCAAGGGCAGCTTGAACTCGATTGCACAGAGGGGCTCTCAAGTAGACCTTATGCCTTAGAAGTAACCCGACCTAAATCAAGGGGTCTGGGCTTTCACACCCTTGCGGGGGGGGGGGGGGGTCAGGCACAGAGTAAGGGGCAGTGGGCAGCTGTGGGCTGGTGCTAGGTGGAGGCTGGGGAGAGAAAGGTAAACTGTCAGGCTCTCTGCCCTCTGCCGGTTCAGACGATGACCCTCCAGGAGCCTCAAGGCCACCTGTGAGGAAGAGTCTCAGGTGTGGCACACAGAAGCCAGGGACAGGCCAGACGCAGGGTCACAGAGATTTAAAACTACCTGGGCTGAGCACCAGCAGTGCCTGTCGTAGGTAATGAGGCAACTGACCTCAAGACTAAGCCCAAGGCACGGTTGTCTTCTCCCTGCTCTGTTGCATTCTATTGAGTCTGACAATTGCTTTATATGTAATATCTAGAATTGACCACATTCATCTGCACCAGAAAGATTTATTTTAAAAAAGGATAGTATGTATTTGGTGCAAACTATAAGGCAGGCCCTTCTCCAAACACTACACATTCATGATCTCGTTTAATGCTATGTGCATGGGGTTTTGTTGGTCATTTTATAGATGAGGGAACTAAGGCGTAGAAAAGTTAAGCAAGAGAGCCATGGTGACACAGATGTTCCGTGATGGGGCCAGGATTCAAAACAAGGTTACAAGGACCACGGACAAATAGGACAACACACCTAATCTATTTTTAAGTATGGTGACACTTTCAGTGAATCAAGTTAAGATCAATTTTGAGGCCATCTCTGTGAAAGAGATGCAAATCTTTACTAAATTAAGAGACTTAAGTCATTTGATGAAGGCATTTCAATGTGTATGCATTTTAAAATATAAAATATCTGGGGTGCCCTGGTGGCTCAGTGGGTTAAGTGTCTGACTTTGGCTCAGGTCATGATCAATGCCTCAGGTCATGGCTCAGGTCTGTGAGTTTGAGCCCCTCATTGGGCTCTGTGCTGACAGCTCAGAGCCTGGAGCCTGCTTCGGATTCTGCCCCTCCCCCCCCCCCATAAATAAACATTAAAAAAATAAAAAAGAAAATATAAAATATCTCATCAGCAATTTTCTTCATCTCTCTTTTGTAATAAAAGTCTATCATTACTAGTAACTATTGAGTGAGCCGGTTTTGGAGGTCAGGTTCTCTGTCATCTGGAATACACAATTTTTTGTCACGTCTGTATGCTATCTAGTGTAGGAAATGAACAATCCTTCAAGAGCAAAGTTTTGTGTCTGACAGACCCGGGGCAGCTACACTGACTGTCTGACATGTTGACGCCAATGAATTTAACTGTAGTTGAAAACCTCAGGCAATTGTTTTCTTCCTTATTGTGAAATAATTGTCTAGAGATGGAAATTCTCCAGGTGGCTAGTTAAATGCCTCCAGAAGGCATGGGGCATTGATGAATCCCTCCGAGAATTTCTGTAGTTTACAAGTGGCCTTACTGGGTAAAGAATCTCATTAACTCTACCGGGTTAGAACGGGGTCTGTGTAAGTGGCCTGCCTGTGAAGAAAGAGTAACGTAAACCTCAGCGTCTCTGGTCGAAACTCTGATGCAGAGTTGTTTCCTTATCTTAAAACCACACTGATATTTAAAACAGTTACTAACTTGTCTTTTTCGACATAACTAGATTCTATCCATTTTCTTGCATCTACCCCACTCCCTTGCTCTTATGACTCAAAGCCCTAGATTTTCCCAGGCCATATTGGGCCAGGGGGTAAAGTTGGTCAGAATTAATAATGCATATCTTGTCAGGCTCTTGCTTCCTATGAGAAGTACATGTGCATCCCATACCCCCCCACCCCCCGCCAAAGGTTCCCTCCAGTTACTTCTAGGAGTTCCCGGGGAATGAGCTCTTTAATCAGCACAGTTTCTGTAAGTCCCTCATATTCGGCTCTCGCTCCTTTTGGTGCTGTTTCCAGAGGCTTCCACCGCTTGTGGACAGAGCGGGGGGGGGGGGGGGGGCAGAACCTAAGCACCCTTGCCTCTGCTGGGACACGGTGTTCTGCCGGGTGCCGCCTCCACGCCATGTTAGAGTCCCCGGGGTCCCGGGAGACACTGCCAAGGTGACACTGCTTCCTGCACCAGGAGGCCTCTCTTCTCCCCCTTCTCCCCCACATTTTCTTTCACACGTGGTGTAAAAGGACTGTTTGTGCTCATGCTTTGTCAAATTTGTAGTGAAATATTTGTTTTGGGTTTTCCAGTCAACTTCTGATAATGGATACATATGGAAAAGCTAAAAAATAATAAATAATAAACTTTCATCTTAGGAAATTGGGGAGGGGAGGAAAGAAAATTTAAGGAAATAACAGGAAAGGGGATTTTTTTCAAAGAACCAGAAATAAGTGACAAATAAAGCATACCATAGAGATGATCAATAAAGACAAAAGTTGGTTTTCTGAAAAGATTTATTAAATTAACAAAACCCTGGTGAAATGAGCGAAGAGTAAAAGAATGCAGCTGAAAGGAACAATGGTGGAAATGGACAAGATGGGACCTGCCACAGACCCCGTGGACCGTTAGCAGGTAAGAGGATGGGATGGATGGTTTTATGCCAATGAACTTGAAGAAGAATGAGATGGACATAGTACTAAAATATATAATTTCCCAAATCTGGTTAAAACCAAAATAACTAACAGGACCCAAATGAGTTCACTGGAGATTTCACTGGTGAGTTTTACCAAATATTTAAAAAGCTATAATTTTGATCGAATACCAAATCTTTCAGAAGGTAGCATGACATTTATAATCACAAAATCTAGAAAGGCCAAGGACAACAACAAAAAGCAAATTACATTAATGTCAGAATTCCAAACTAAATGCTAGCCAACAAAATCCAGGAGAGCTTAAGTTTCTGGACACAATAAATAAAAGGATCCATTGCATCTATATACATTACCAGCAATAACTAGAAAACAAAATTAATCACTTGCTGAGTCAGATTATTGAGTTATATATTTGGAGAAGTAAGTGTTATCTTCTCTTATTTTATGTTTATTTATATTTATTTTGAGAGAGAGAGTGCATGAGCAGGAAGGGGCAGAGAGAGAGGGAGTGAGAGAGAATCCCAAGCAGGCTCCACACTGTCAGCACAGAGCCTGATGAGGGGCTTGATCCCATGAACTCTGAGATCATGACCTGAGCCAAAATCAAGAGTCAGATGCTCAACCAACTAAGCCACCCAGGTGCCCCTTATTTTATTTTTTTATTTGAATTTTTTTAGAGAGGGAGTGTGTGCAGAGGGACAGAGGAAGAGGGAGACAGAGAATCTCAAGGAGTTCCACGCTCAGCCTGGAGCCTAACACAAGAGCCCACCACCCTGGGATCTTGACCTGAGCTGAAATAAAGAATAGATGCCCAACTGACTGAGCCACCCAGGCTCCCCTGGAGAATTTTTTATTGTACTGGTTTTCAAATGTATTGGTGTAATGTTGTATATAACATGCTCTGATTTTCTTTTCAATATCTGTAGCATCTTCATTTATCCTCTCCTTTTTCACTTCCAATTTAACTTATTTAAACCATCTCTTTTTGTTATGGGGGAGCAAAATACCAAAAATATCCTTAAAAAAAGAATAATGTATTAGGACATGCCTTACAAAAATATCAGGACTTGTTATAAGCCATAATACTTAAGATGGTATATATATTTTTGCTGCAAGCCTAGCCAATTGGATCGATGGAACAGAAGAGAAAGCAGACACAGATCCACATTATATTTGGACAGTTGGTATATGATAGAGGTAGCAGCATATTTTATTGGACACTATATAATAAATTATGCCGACAACTTTTTTGTCCTTATGAACAAAATGAAATTTGATCCCTCTCTCACAGCACATAAAAATCAATTCGTGGTGGATTAACCCTAAATGCAACATGCAAAACTGTAAAGCTTTTAGAAGGTAATGTAAGAGAATATCATTTTGACTCCAAGATAGAAAGAACTGCTTAAATAATGCACAGAAAGCACAAAGGAAAAGATTTATACATCTAATTTAACTAAAATTAAGAACTTCAGTTCCAAGAATGCCATAAATAGAAAAAAAAATCCCACAAGCAAGGAGGTGGTATCTGTAATATATAACCAAAGCGGGACTGCTATTGAGAATATATGAGGAGCTATTCAACATCCAAAAAGGTAAGGAGAAAAAATACCTAACAGCTCCATTTTAAAAATGGGCAAAAGGTTTGAACAGGCTCTTAACAAAAGAGGAAACTTAAGTGACCAATAAATACATGCGAAAGGATATTTACTTCATTAGAAATCAAAGAAATTCTAACTAAACCATCCAAGATTTTTCCCCACATTGGCAAAAATTTAAGAGATGACAAACTGAGGTCATGAAGGATGTGGGGCCACAGGAGCTCTCTTCCACCACTGGTGAGACTAAACTAGGGTAACCACTCTGGAAATCTTTTGGCATTTCCTATAAAGCTGGGTACGTGTATACCATCAGAACCGACATTTTCAATACTTAGGATATATCCTGGAGAAACTCCCACACAGGAGCATCAGGAAACGTCTACAAGAATGCTTCTAGAGGTATTGCTCATAATACGAATATAGACAATCCTAACGTGGAAGAACACCAGAATGGATAAACAAATAATGATGCAGTCATCCCAAGGAC
Source organism: Cryptoprocta ferox (assembly GCA_028646485.1). Lineage (NCBI taxonomy): Eukaryota > Metazoa > Chordata > Mammalia > Carnivora > Eupleridae > Cryptoprocta > Cryptoprocta ferox. Next base: position 137,691,856 of record CM053577.1, on the reverse strand, counting down.
ACCATATAGCAGTGAAAATGAACTCTGCAGCATGCACCAACATTGAAGGGCGTTCACAAACAAAACTCAGAGTCCAAAAAATAATGCACAGAACAAGTACCTATAGTAAAATTCTACTAGTGCAAAATCCCAAAGCATGCAGAACTAAATAATTCATTGGTTACCTTTCTTTTTACAAAGAAAAGTAAGGGAGAATGATAGACACAATGTTCGGGATAGTGGTTACCTGTCGCAGACAATGAGTCTGGAGTTCTCTCTTGTCCTGCAAGAGAGCGGATGCAGAATGAATTCGAGAGAGGCTAATGTCCAGGAGGAGATAAGAGTCCCCGAACAGGCTTTTTGTCTGTGTATTTATTGAGCGCACAAGATCTGACACACGTGGTGAATGTGAAGAAAACAATCAGACAGTAATGATTAACTTGTGTGTGCAAGAAGCAAGGGGTCTGGGGGACAAGTGGAGTTTGTGATCAAGATATATTGGCGCCAGATGGCAAGTAGTTTCCTGCAGGTGATAGAACAAGTTACTCGTGATCTCATTATAGTATGTCGCTAACTAACCTTGGGCACTTTCGCCCTGTGGTGGTGGCTTTCTGCCCTAAGCTTTTTTTTTTTTTTAGCCCATTTATGTAAGTATGAGGAATTCTTGAACCTATTTCCCCACAGTTACCCATTGGGGTAGGGGGGCAGGAGCACACTGAGATATCATGGGAAATGGTAATATTTTGTTCTTTTTAAAAAATTTTTTAAAAAAGTTTATTTATTTAGAGAGACAGTGAATGAGCATGTGTGCACGAGTGGGGGAGGGGCAGAAAGAGGGGGAGAGAAAATCTCAAGCAGGCTCCTTGCTGTCAGCGCAGAGCCCAATATTGGGCTAGAACTCATGAACCATGAGATCATGACCTGAGCCACGATCAAGAGTGGGACACTAAAACGACTGAGCCACCAGGTGCCCCTGGTAATATTTTGTTCTTGAGCTGGTGTGTGGTGGGGGGCATACATATCTTTGTATTATTGTTAATGTTTTTTTTTAAGTTTATTTATTTTGAGAGAGAGAGAGAGAGGGAGAAAGAGAGAGAGAGAGAGGGAGAAAGAGAGAGAGAGAGAGGGAGAAAGAGAGAGAGAGAGAGGGAGAAAGAGAGAGAGAGAGGGAGAAAGAGAGAGAGAGAAAGAGAGAGAGAGAGAGAGAGAGAGAAAGAGAGAGAGAGAACAAGTAGGGGAGGGGCAGAGAGGGAGAGAGAGAGAGAATCTCAAGCAGGCTCCATGCCTAGACTCGGGGCTCGATCCCACGAACCCTGAGATCATGACCTGAGCCGTGATCAAGAGTCCGATGCTCAACTGACTGAGCCACCCAAGTGCCCCTATTGTTAACGTTTTGAACCCCTTGCATACATTTGAAATATAATCCTTATACATTCCAAATTTAGTAATGACTTTTTTCAAAAAGGGTTAAGATGAGTAAGTTTATTAAGAAGGAAGGAAGGAAAAGAAGAAAATGGGGAGGGAGGAAGTGAGGAAAGGAGGAGACATACCAAGAGGGTACGGGTGAGAGTCTAGACGTTTGTTGGCAGTCAGCAAAGAAGACATTAATGAAGTAATGGCAATCAGGGAGGGCCACCCAGAGGAGGTGGGTTTTGAGACGGGTCTTAAAGAACTGATTGGATATGATACAGTGAAGAGATGGAGAGGAAATGAAAGGAATCGTCATGAGGGAAAGAAGACGAGCAAAGACAATCTGGAGGAATGAGCCCAGGAAGAATCCAGAAGGCAAATAGTCCTCTCTCCCATGCTCACTTGAAAGACAGTAGGGAGGCCTGTGTCTCCTGGGGAGCCTGTGGTGGAGGGCCGTGATGCAGACATGGCTGAGACCGTCAGGGAGGGCCCTGAAAGCCAGGGACAAGCAGTGAGGCTGCCTGAAAGAAGGCCCAGCCGCTGGTGACCGCTGTCCCCTCTGCCCTCGCGGGGGCACAAGAACCCCTTAGTCATCTTGGGGAGTCCAGGTTTGATGCTCCTGCTGTATCAGAATGCCCTCCGGGGAACGGAGAAATTTCTACTCTTCACCTTCCAGAGCTCAGACTTGCAGAACCTGGAATTCCCTGAAAACAAGGGAGGAGGGCTCCCCGCTGCCTCTTCCTGGCTGTGACTCTGCACTGGGCGGGATTGCCCTGAAGTTCCCCTCCCTGTGGAATGCGGCTGGAAACCCTGAAAACCATATGCCCAGAGGCCCCACTGGAGCGCGCAGTAGGTTGGAAATATGGCTGTGCCCCAGGAGGGATCTGCGCAGGATCCCTACAGCTGAGGGCCCCGTGAGTGGGGTCACTCGTATGGGGCGCCGCTCAGGGAGGACTCCAACATCCCACACGGGAGAGTGGAACCCAAGCCGACCAAGCGTGGGTTCTGTGTGAAATCCCACGTCTTCCACCTTGAGGGGCGAGGGAAGCTCTCAGATCGCGGCACAGAAGGTGTAACATATAACATATACACTGCTGTCCCCGGCTGTGGAATGCGTAAATGCCAGGTTTCTGCACAGCTGAGTATCTCTTGTCCTTTAGCCGAGCTGAATGTTTACTTCATCAGAAAGACCTTCCTTAGGGCCACCTGGGCAGCTAAGGGTCCGGCTCCTGATTTAGGGTCATGATCTCGTGGTTCGTGAGCTGGAACAGGCTCTACACTGACAATGAGGAGCCTGCTTGGGATTCTTTCTCCCTCTCTGCCCCTCCGCCACTCACACGCGTACTCTCTCTCAAAATAAATAAATAAACCTTAAAAATAAAAAGATCTTCTTTGGTGGCTGCACGAGTTTGGCTTCCCATCAACAGTTTTAAGAGGGTTCCCTTTCTCCGCGTCTTTGCCAACTACTGTTGTCTCCTGTGTTCTTAAGATTAGCCATTCTGACAGGTATGAGGGTGTATCTCATCGTGGATTTGATTTGTATTTCCCTGAGGATGAGTGATGTGGAGCATCTTTTCATGTGTCTGTGAGCCATCTGGATGTCCTCTTTGAAAAATGTCTGTTCATGTCTTCTGTCCATTTTTTAACTGGATTATTTGGGTTTTTTTGGGGGGGGGGAGGGTGTTGAGTTTTACATGTTCTTTACGAACTGGCATAGCCACTCTGGAAAACAATATGGATATTCCTCAAAAAGTTAAAAATAGGTGACTCAGTTGAGTATCCAGCTCTTGATTTTGGCTCAGGTCATGATCCTGGGATTGTGGAATCGAGCCCCATTCAGGCTCCGCACTGAGCGTGGAGCCTTCTTAAGACTCTCTCTCTCTCTCTCTCTCTCTCTCTCTCTCTGTCCCTCTGCCCCTTTCCCCTGCTCACTCTCTCTAAAAAAACAAAAACCAAAAAACACTTAACTAGATGGGGATTAAGAAGTACACTTGTGATGAGCATCAGATGATGTATGGAATGAAAGAAAAACCCCAATTGTACACCTGAAACTAATATTACACTACATGTTAACTAACTGGAATGTAAATAAAAAGAAAGGACTTCCTTAACCCATATAAAGTATCCCGTAGTCATTGTCTGTCACAACACCTGTTCATAGCACTTGCCATTCCCTAAAATGTCCAGAAGAGTGACACATTGTCTATTTTGTCACTGCTCTAAGCGCTTAGAGCAGTGCCTGCCAAGTAGTTGAGCAAATGAATGTTTGTTGTGTATGTGTGTGAAAGGAGAGACACAGAAAGGGGGAGTAGGAGAGAGAAAGGAAGGGAGGGACGGAGAAGCGGGGAGGGAAGGAAGATGTCCCAGTGCAGGTCTCAGCTCTGTCCACTACGGGGACTCACATACATCTGAACGTGTCGGCTAGACTGTCAAGTGGACCTACTAGGAATGTGTTTTTATGGGAAACTGAGGCATCACCAGGGAAAACCACGCACCCTAGAGTAAAGATAGGAAGAGAAGTAAACTGAGTCCCAATAACAAAGGCTAGAACGTGGAGGATGGGCGGTGTGAAGTTAGCATCTCATCTGTCAGCTTCCAGTCCCCATGTGAGTCCAAATGCGGAAACCCACTCAGCAGTTGATGGTGGCGTCTCCACTCTTTGGCTGTGATAAACGATGTTTCTGTGAACATTTGTATACACATTTTTGTGCAAACATATGTTTTCAATTCTCTTGGGTATATGCCTGGAAATGGAATTGCTGGGTCGTATGGTACACTATGTCTAACTTCTGAGTAACTGCCAGACTGTTTTCCAAAGAGGCTGCACCATTTCACATTCCCACCAGAAACGTAGGAGTGTTCTAATTCCTCCACATCCTCAGCAACACTCATTTTCATGTGTTTTAAATTCTTACAACTCTCCTCGTGGGTGTGAAAGTTCTTATAATACTTAAAACTTTCGCCGCCACTCCCCTCTATTTACATGCAATTTTTCTCCAGTACGTTAGTTCGAATTGTGTCGTGAACACCGTACATCAGACATTGTTATTATTGTTATGTAGTCGTTAAACATGTTGACCACATAGTTAATAATGTCTGTTCATCAGTCCTCCTTGCCTTTCAGACTTTTATCCAAGATCATTTCTTTTATGCTTGAGTTAAGTTCTTTGGAATTTTCTTCAGTGAATTCCTGTTAGTAGCAAATGCTCTTAATTTGCACTCATTCTTGAGAAAGATAAGATTGCTGGGGTAGAAATTTCATATTTCCAATTATTTCCTCAACACATTGAAGATCTTGTTTCACTGTCTTCTAATTTCTATTGTTGCTTTTGAGAAGTCAGCCATTAATGTCTTTCCTTTGTAGGTAATCTTTTTCCACAAACTGCTTTTAGGATCATATTTTGTGTATTTTCTATGGCAGGATCACTTCAATGGACTTAGATGGTGATTCTTTGAATTTATGCTACCTGGGATTCATTTGACTTCCTGAATATGAGGATTTGTATCTTTCAGCAATTCTGGAAAACATTTCAAATAACGCCTCTGTTCGACTGTGTCTATTTCTCCTTCTGGAATTTTGATCAGACATGGTAAATAGTCTCAATTTAGCCTTTGACTGGGGTGGCTGGGTGGCTCAGTCGGTTAGGTGTCTGACTCTTGATTTCGGCTCAGATCATGATCTCGGGGTTTAAGCCCTGAGTGGGGCTCTGAGATGACAGCGTGGAACCTGCTTTGGATTTTCTCTCCCCCTCTCTCCGCCCCTCCTCCCCTCAAAATAAGTAAATACACTTAAAAAAATAGAAAAAAGAACAGGAGTTCCAGGTCACCAGGGCATGGGCACATGTCCTTAGGGCTAAAGCTGATTTCAGTGCTCGCTTACCTTCCCAGCTTTCTGTTTTCACTCAGCTTTTGGCTTTTCTGAATTATTTTCATTCGTGCCAAATTGGCAATGCATTTTAAAAGATTTAAATATTTCTTTTTTTTAAAAAATTTTTTAACATTTATTTTTATTTTTGAGAGAGAGAGACACAGAGTGTGAGCGGGGCAGGGTCTGAGAGAGAGGGAGACACAGAATCGGAAGCAGGCTCCAGGCTCCGAGCTGTCAGCACAGAGTCCGATGCGGGGCTCGAACCCACGAACTGTTGAGATCGTGAACACGAGCTGAAGTCGGACGCTTAACCGACTGAGCCACCCAGGCGTCCCTAGATTTAAATATTTCTTAATCCAGCATTTTTGTAATTATTTTACAAGGAGAGTAATTCAGGATATTCAGCTCATGTTGGAAATGGAATTCTATCCATATCCTTTTTAAGGGATCTCTAACGGCAGTAATCGCACACGAACAAATATATCTCACGGCAGTGCCGAGAACAACATCGGGTTCATCCAGCTCTCCTCAAGGTGCCTCGGTTCTTCCTTCACGTCTGCATCAGGTTCCCCTTACCGCTCGGATTGATTCGTTTGACAAATATTTATTAAACACCTGTCTTTACCATGCTGCTAAGCGCCGGAAGATTCCGGCAAGACAATATTTCCATCTGCAGTTCAGAGAGGATAGAAGCCCTCTGTGCAAATTCTCTCAACTTCTCTCTGCCTCTAAACTTGCCATTTTAGGGCTCGCACCCACACCCTACGGAACTGCAGTTTTTCACGGACATTACATCTTTTGGACTGAAAATTGTTATGGGTTTCAGAAGAAGAAAATAGTAACTTAGAAGAATGTGACACTTGGTGTCGGTAGTATTTAAAGACGAAGTGCTTCAGGTTCCTTTGGGGTTTGCTTTATGACAGGGAGCTATAGAGAACGTGAAGGTTCAAGTGTATTGTTTCAGGAGACTGTGATTACTCATCTTGCACTCTGAATGGCAGTAAATCAACTGAAGTAGGAAACAATTACTTTTTATTACTCATAACCCCTTAAATATGTGGCAAGCGTATAAGCTCTAGAGCTCCGTAGGGCAAGGGAGTAAAGTGAGAAGGGGATCCCGGCTTAGGATGTTAAGCAGAATCGACACGATTTGGCTGTGAACGGGAGGTAAGGCTGGTCCCCCGTACACACGCTTCTGGGGGGAGTTTAGACACAGCCGCCTGGGGCAGGCAACCGGGCACACGGGCGTGAAGAAGAGTTCGGTCATCACTGAAATCACGTGAGTCAACAGGACAGGAGGAGCTCGGGGCTTACCAGGAGCAGCCCCCATCATTCGAACGCATGTCCGAGAAACACAGTCTCCAGAAGCCGGACTTGTGGCTCTTTCTGAGACCGACTCTTAATGGAGCCAACCGGGCTCCCCCCTGAAATTTTATTTTAGAGCCAGAGAGTGCGCACCCGTCTGCGTGCACCTGTGTGTGTGCACATGCGTGGAAGAGGGGTAGAGAGAGAAATGGAGAGGGAGAGAGAGAGAGAGAGAGAGAGAGAGGGAGAGAGAATCCCAAGCAGGTTCCACAGTCAGTGAGCAACTGAACCTGGGGCTCAGTCCCATGACTGTGGGGTTACGACCGGAGCCAAAGTCAAGAATCGGACACGCCACCGACTGAGCCAACCAGGCGCCTCTCCCTTGACATAATTACTATTTGCACAGTAAGAACCAGAAGCATTTCAGAGACTTATTCAGGCTCTTGAGGAAACGCCAAATACCTTTATGGTAATATTTTAAACGCGCAGTAGAACTGCTTTAAGAACCTCATTTGCCATCTCTCACTCTCGGCCTCTTTGTCACACTAAGGGAGAAGCATGGAAACACGTCTCCTCTCTGTGACTGCTCGAACATTCCGCAGCGGCCGGGTTTAGGGGCTTCTCGTTCCGCCTTGGCTCTTCGTGATCGGGGTGGGGGGGGTTTCTGTAGCCTTTGTGGCTTCTGAAATCCTCCCTTGGCTCAGCTTTGGGTTTCTGTGTAAGAGAGAACAGCTCCCAAATTCAACAGACGAAAGAAGCAGGGAGACTGAATAGGTGACTGTGTTGTGTCTCTGCAGTTAAACGTGTTCTGCGAGGAAGAGAAATGTGTGTGTTCAGATAAGTAGACGAGGGTCCGTTTATGGAGGCAGCGAATACGGGAAAAATAGGGAAAGAGGTGGTGTTGGTGAAAACGTGAGACCATGTGAACGTGTTGAGGCTAGACTGCCTTTTGATAGTGCAGGGGGGCTGCTTAGGGGCACGGTGTGCTGAGAGCCGCCTTGTACTGCCTTGTGAGAGGCAGTCGTTAAATTTTCAAAAATTTCAAACAGAGCCGTTAAAAAATTAAATCATCTAAATGTACAGTTAAATAAGTTATATTAAACACAAAGGTAACAGATGCTCAAAATTCATCACCGCCTAGATTTTACTATTATCTATGAAGTTCCATGTCTATTGTAATGGTACGCCACTGTGCATCTCTTGCCTTCAGTGACCACAAATTGGTAGCTGGAAACCAGCCACATTTGCAGTATTTAAACCACAAACATTGGCAAAAGCTATGGATCCAGGCCTTCCCCTCCCTAGTAGCCAGTAGTTAAATACTTGTCACCACATCACTAAGAGGCAACTGGAGAAATAAGTCTGGGCCCAGGAGACCAAGCTGCACTGGGGATACTGTTGTGGAAGGAACCAGAATGTAGACGTGGGGTGGCTTCATGGACTTAACAGCAAAGCCCCAGGCTTAGGAACGTCCCCGTGTTTGGTTTAATGCTTTGCTATTCCTTTCTCTTTTTTCTCTGCATCATTCCCTTGTCTTTGGTCTTCTTTTGAAAACTGTTAAGTTTCGGGGCGCCTGGGCCGCTCAGTTGGTTGAGCCTCTCCGACCCTTGATTTTGGGTTGGGTCATGATCCCAGGGTCATGGGATGCAGCCCCGGGTCGGGCTCCTTGCTGAGCATGGAGCCTGCTTGGGATTCTCTCTCTCACCCTCTACCTCTCCCCGACTCACGCTCTCTTTGTCTCTCTAAAAAAAAAAAAAAAAAAAAAAATTGAAAACGAAAAAAAATAAGAAAACTGTTAACTTCCAAGGAATTAATGTATCAGGTAACTTTAATAAAAATGTTTCTGCTCCAAACTGCAATGTTTTACGCATTCACTTTTTAGATTAACAGGACACGGTGGTCAAAGTAGTTCTGGAATCACAGAGAACTAGGTTTGAATTTTTGCGTGTGACCTGAGGGAAGTCTCTTGGGTATCTGGACCTCTCGGTTCCCTCATCTGGGGGAACAACGAGCCTCACCTCTGCAGGCTGTAGTGAGCATTAGGCAGTTTACATAAAGCCCCCTACACAGTGCCTGCCACGTGCCAAACATTCAATTAATGGTAATGATCAGAATTACTTTTATTCACCTATGAGGCCGGAGGAACAGCCAGTAAGGAAGTTTGCACACGACAGGTAGCAGCAAGGGCTTAGGAGGAATAAAGGGAATCCTGGCAGCAATGAGCTGGAAGATTTCAACGTTTTAAAGAGAATTTTCCTGGTCCCACAACACACATGGCCCAGAGTGTGCTGGACAACCCCTCTTTCCTCAAGTTTTTAAAGCTCCCCTCCCCTGTCGTCCCCAGGCACTGACGCAATCTACACGAACAGCAGGGAGGTGGGGTCTTGGGCACAGACAGCAAGTTTAGCCCCTTACCCTTCTAAAGCTGGTAGGTGGTAGGCGCCCCAAACAGCTCAGGCTGTTCCATTTCCCGCCGTATCACCAGCTTGTAGCACAGCGCCCGGCACACAGTAGGCGTCCACCTGGGGCAGGGCCGCCTGAGAACCCAGACCTCCCCTCCGCCCCGGCCCCCAACCCTCCCCTCTGCACTCTCTCCCCGGAGTGTGCGGGCAAAGCCCAAGGGGCTCGGGCGCGCGCATGGACTCGTTCGCGGACTCGGCTGGGCGCGTGGCTGCAGTTGCTATGGAAACGGCGAGAAGTAACAAGTCGATCCCCCCCCCCCCCGCTCCCCCGGGGCGAGGGAGGCCCGCGGAGGCAACGGCAGCGGAGGAACGGCGGGAGCGCCGCGCCGCCGCAGAGTTGAGCGCGGTGCCGGCCGAGCCGCCGCGCTGCGCCCCTGCCCTGCCCCCGCCCGAGCCGCCCCTCCCCCAGCCGGCCCTCCCGTGTCGCCAGGTACCCCGGCGGCGGGCGCCGCCGCCCCACCCACCGCCTCCCGTCCTGGGACTCGGTTGCGCGCCGCTGCCCGCAGTGTTCAAACGGCGCCCACGGGACCTTGGCCGGCGGCGGCGTGGAGGGTCGCGGGAGGGGGGCCAGGGGTCCCGGAAGCTCGAGCCTGCCCCGTCGCCCCCAAATCCTCCCTCTCTCTCTCTCAATGCACGTTAGGCCATTATTTTTCGGCAAATAAAAATCTGGGCAATTCCAGGCAGAATCTTAACTGCTGTCATTGGGGAGCGAGCAGGAGACAGAGGTGAGGAAGCAAGGCGAGGCCAGCCTTTTTGGAAAGAGTAACACGAATATGACGTTAGAAACGGAGTTTGGGCATGTTTTTCACCCGGGTGTTGCGGGGGGCAGCGCGCGGGCGCCCCTCTCCCGCCGGCGCCCCCTCCGGCTTAGCCTGCGGAAAGCCCCTCGCGCGCCGCGTCCGGAGGCGGCTGCACCTGGGCTCGGCCGGTGGCCTGCGAGGCAGGTGCGGCGCGCGCGCGGCGAGCGCTGATTGGCTGTCCGGACTCCGGTGAAATACCTGGACGCGGCCCTCAAGGCCGCAGCCCGCAGGGTCTCGGCTGCGGGCACGCCGGGCGCCCTGCAGCTGCCCCTCTGTTTTTTTTTTTTTTTTTTTTTTCACCGCGGGCTTGTCTGTTTCGCGTAGGTTTCAGCCAGCGACCCCACGGGGTGCGTGCTGTGAGGCCGCGGGGCAGCAGAGGCGCCTCCCCCGAGAAGCCCGCCGGGCGGCGTCCCGCGGGGAAGATGAGCGGCCCCGGCGCCAGGTCCAGCCACCTGTCCCAGCCGGTCGTGAAGAGCGTGCTGGTGTACCGCAACGGGGACCCCTTCTTCGCGGGCCGCCGCGTCGTCATCCATGAAAAGAAGGTGTCCAGCTTCGACGTGTTCCTGAAGGAGGTGACGGGCGGCGTTCAGGCGCCCTTTGGCGCCGTCAGGAACATCTACACCCCGCGCACCGGGCACCGCATCCGGAAGCTAGACCAGATCCAGAGCGGGGGCAACTACGTGGCCGGAGGCCAGGAAGCCTTCAAGAAGCTCAAGTGAGTCGGGTGTCGCCGCCGCCCGCCGCTGTAGCTGCGCGAACGTGTGCGGGGGGCTGGGGAGAAGCAGGGGGCCCCGCCTCGCGCCCCCTCGGCCTGGCCAGCGGCTGAGGCCGCAGCTGGGGGTGGGGGTCAAAGTGTGACTGGAGAAGGAATGTCGCCCGGGGTAGCAGGAGGAACCGGACTCCGAGAAGAGTACTCCGTGCCCAGGCTGGGGCTTCACACTTTCTGTTCTGCTCATCCTTTCCTCTGTTTTCCTTTTTCTTGGAACCTGTCCTTTCGAGTTTAAAAATTCCTTAAAGATTATTTACAGGGATTGGACAGTGTGTGGTCACCAGAGGAAATTGCTTTCTGCACCGGCCCCCCCCCCCCCCGTGTAAATTCTTCCAACCTTGCATTCCGAGGGGAGCTGACCACGCCCCACGGTTGTGACCCTCCCCAGCCCCCCGCAGCCTGCGCGTTTCTGCAATTAGCATAATGCTTGGGAAAGCTTCTTGGCTGTAAGCGTTTGCCTGCTCGTCTGTCTCTAGGCACTTGATGGCCTGACCTTCAAGTTCGGGGGTCAGCGTTGGTGTTTATTCCCCGTTCCTGGCCGAGACCTCGCTCATAGTAGGTGTTCAGTGAGTGAGCAAAATGTGCGGTAGGTCTGTGAAGAGAACAGACACGGACAGGATAGGACTGCTCGTGTTTGCGAGTTACCCATCCAACAGGAGAGAGGCTACATGCACACGGATAATTTTAATGTAAGGCGCACAGGAATAACTGCAGCTAGAAAAATAAAGTTCTGTGGAAGTTCACAACTGGGGGAGATGATTCCGGGTGGGGGTGGTATTGCAGGACAGGTAGATTTTAATATTCCATAGGGTTTTTTTTTTTTTTACAGTGTTAATTGAGATATATTTCGCATAGCATAAAGTTCACCTATGTAGTTGTTTCTGGTAGGTTTATGGACTTTTGCAATATCACTGCAGACTAATGTTAGAACATTTCCATCGCTCCAAAATGAAACCCCATCCCTTCCAATTTGCCTTTCTCCCCATCCTCTTGATGAGAGAGCGCGGGGCAAGCTGAGGGCAAAGTACAGGCTAACAGCACTGCCCCCCCACCCTAGGTGGGAATATGTGTGATATTCCTCGGACACTCCTGGCTGCCCAGGAACAGAGGAAGGGGTTTCAGCGCTGGCCGCAGTGATGGGGGAAACTAAGGCAAGTGACAAATTAAGTTCCCGTACTGCCTACAGCCATCGACAAGTCCTTGAAACAGGCAGAGTGACCTCCTTCTAGCAGCTCAGCTGCCCCGGTCATGACACTTTGCTGGGGGCAAAAGGGAGTCTTGGCTGAATATTATCTTGACCCCCAGGAATCCTGTATGTCTACTTTAACATATAAAAATTTTTAAAATTTCTTTGGAAACTTCCTTAATCTCAACTTCCCTGCAAAACATATGCCGACAATCATACTCCAAGCTTATGGCCCCTGATATACATCTGAGGGGTCTCATGACTGAGGTTTTATTAAACGGTAATAAGTGGCATTTCCCTAACAACAGTTGGCCCCTCAGGATCCTGGAAACCTTGCTTCCAAAATTCCTTAGAGACTTACTCTATCCCTGACTCCCTCCCGACCTGAGGGTGTATAATCAGTTACCCCACAACGCCAGTGCAGCTCTTCCTGCCTGCGGGTCCTGTCCCTGTGCTTTAATAAAATCACCTTTTTGCACCAAAGACGTCTTCAAGAATTCTTTCTTGGCCCTCAGCTGCAAAACCCCCCAGCACCCCAAAACCCCATCCATCTAGCATCTGCTGGTCTGCGCTCTCTGTGGATTTGTTTGTTCTGGATTTTTCTTATCAATGGAATCACACAAGGTGTGGTCTTTTGTGTTCCTGGCTTCTTTCACTTGGCCTAAATGTTTCCCAGGTTCATCTGTGTCGTAGGATGTATCAGAACTTCATTCTTTTTATTGTTGAATATTCCATGGTATGGCCACGCCACATCTTGTTTCTCCATTAATCAGTTGATAAGTATTTGGACTATTATGAAATAATGCTGCTGGAAACAATTGTCTGCAAGTTTTTATTTTTCTTGGTTATATACTTAGGAGTGGACTTCCTGGATCGTGTGGTTACTTTATATTTCATAGTTTTTAATATATTTTAATTGAAAGTCAGCTTGGGCCTCAGGATAGCAAAAGCTATCTTTAACGTGAAGTGTGTACTTGTGAATTCTGGTTTTAACTATATGGAAATGTTTCCCCAAATATCACTAGTGTCGTCTAATACCACGTTTCTTTTCCTAAATTTGCTTAAACTGAGTTCGAAGTGTTCTGCCCTTTGGCCTGCTGGACGTTCCTTTTGTGCGAGGTGAGGGATACATGTGGATTTAGTTTTCCCTTCTTGGAAAGCTCCTTTGGCATGCCTTGTCTAACTTCATAGAAAAGCACCAAGTGAAACGATGTGCAAAGACACTTGGAGCTTGAGTCTCAAAATCAGGGGACCTGAGACCGAGCTGTTCATTAGCTGTGTGTCCTTGAGCCAGCCACGGGACTCAGCTAGTCCCTCTTCCTGATGCTGACAAGGAGCGTAAACCTTTCACCTCCCACGGTTGTTAGAAAAGCAAATGGTATGGATGTCAACGTGCTCTGTAAGCACCAAAATGTCATAGAAAATGCAAACCACCTGTATGTCCAGTTCCTTCCATCACATACTTTGTTGATTTTTCTTTTGTTACATAATTCCCACAGAAAGCAATCTCATGGGAATGGAAGTAGGTTTCGGAATCTATTAACAGCTCAAAGTTGCAGACTCACTCTTGTAGCTCCTATTTATTTTTTTGTTTACTCGGCACTGCCCACTCAAAAGATCCAAACAGGTCCAGCTCCAAACCACATAGAAAGTTCACTTCAGAGTCATTATATACAGGCTAGAGATTTGCATGGTCGTTTCCACTTTTAATTCACACACAAAAAAACTGAGTTTGTTATAACAGTTTCCATGGTTAGCTTTCCATGCTGGCAGAGGCCTGGTTGATTCATTTCTGTTAAAGTAGGAATGGCATCTACGGTTATCATGATTAGAAGTCTGAGAGGATTTACATCCCGAATATATTTGAAGCTTAGCAGTTGCAAGTTTACATAACAGTGGGGGCAACTGGCAGAAGAAAAGAAAGCCCAGGAGATATTGAGGGCAATTTGTGTCATTTCCACCCTATGTTGGGGAATTTAGCATTGGTGGAAGAATTTTCACTCAAGTGAAAATGATCAACTTCCTTCCTGAATTTTTTTTACTCAGATTTTTCCTAATATTTTTGAAGCCATAATTAAACCCGAGGTAGCTTTTAAACCTTTATTTTGTAGCAGAGGATTCTAGAGATAGTTGTTTCCCCCCAAAGTTTTCCTATGCGTTTTTGGAAGTTGACTCTGCTTCATTAATCTTGTGGATCTGAGATCACTCTTCTGCACATGACCGTTAAGATGTTTTGCTATTATGTCAGAAATCAGTCCCTCCCTGCAGATTTGCAGAAGAGCCATTTTATTGCTAAACAGAGGGAGTTCTGCACCGTCTTATGTAAGCACTCTTCATGGAAGAAAAATATAATTTCCAGTGATATTGATTAACTGAAGCATTCTATCCCCAAATGCAAACAATAATAAAACATAGCTAAGATTAGTTCTTTTTAAAATTTTTAAAATTTTTTAAATTTAATTTATTTTTTTTCTTTTATAGTTTATTGTCAAGTTGGTTTCCATATAACACCCAGTGCTCATCCCAACAGGTGCCCTCCTCCATGCCCATCACCCCTTTTCCCCTCTCCCCCACCCCCATCAACCCTTAGTTTGTTCTCAGTATTTAAGAGTCTCTTAGGGTTTGCCTCCCTCCCTCTCCTTAACTATTATTTTCCCCTTCCGCTAAGATTAATTCTAATACAAAGTTTTTTTTGGCAACTCAGCAATTACAATAATTAAGGTGTCTGTTTTTGTATCTATGGTTATAAATTAAATGCTAGATTTATACTTACTTTTTATATTAAAACATTTGTTTAGCACCTAGTATGCATGAAGCACAGTGGGGACCAGGTCACAGTGGTGGATTTAGGACTTGACATTGACAAAAGTGTACAGTTTGCAGGTCGTACTTACACGATAGCTGAAGAACGATCACTGGTTGCTATCTCTAGCAAGTAGCAATGGAATAATAGGGGTCACCAGAAGTTTAACTAGTCCAGCGACGTGTGTTTTAGCTGAACCGATGCCTAAACCATCCCACACAGCTGAGCATTTCTGTACCACGAAGGTGCTTTCCTAGGAACAAGAGTCCCCAGCCTTTCACAGATGGTCTAAAGCCACGCTACTGGGACTTTCTTTGTTTTGAGCTAAAGGCTGTGTTTAATGCAACTCTTAAGCACCGTCACAGGCAAACCACTCTTTATATCAAAATTGACATAAGAATTACAAACACCCCATATATGGTCAGGGACCAACCATTGTGGGGCGGGAAATGTTCCCTTTAAGAAGTATGTATTTCTAAGCCTTTAGTCTCATTGAAGTTGAGACCAGAAGACACGTATCTGCTCAGGTCGTTGATGCCGAGAGCAGTTCCTACACCATAATAGCTTTTAATTAGTAGCCACTGATTTTTGCTTTAGGTGTAAGTGTTTCCTATGGCTTGTGTTACTTCTTAATAATTTTAAATAGGAAATGTATATAACTCACTCAAAAGCAATAAAAGAAATGCTCATCATTGTTTTTTCTTTTTCTCCCCCAGTTACTTGGACATAGGAGAAGTCAAGAAAAGACCTATGGAAGTTGTTAACACAGAGGTAACACACATCATATTTTGAAGGTTCGAGTCCATAACAGGTGCCATATTTCTGTGTCTTAGAATTTGGACGGCATTCTTGTTGTGTGTAGCCAAAGGTATACATTTTTCAGGTTTTGCTCATGCTCGAGCTAGTAAATGAGCACTAGGTTAGTATCTGTAGCAAGTAATACAAAGCACATCAGTGAATTGGTTCTGGGTGTAATTTTGTTTGAAGGATCCATAACCGTTCAAAGTAGGCTACCTTGCTTGAAATTGGTGACCGAGGCTGAATTTCTAGGCTAGAATCTGAGATGTGTGAATTCTTTAAAAATGAGCATCTCTTTGCTCTGGATCCTAGGTCTTCGATGAAGACGTTGTGCCTGGCAGAGTGCAACATGTGTGCAATGAATCTTTCTAATACACTTTTCAAAAAAATTATCTTTAATGAGGAATGCAGTCACAAGGATTCTCATTAATTTAACTTCTAATTGCTCTTGCACTTAGGAGCAGTAGCTATTGTCTTCTCTTTACCAGGGGACCGTGCACCAGCCACCCAGACCAGGTTCTGACCTAACAGTGCACATCTTCCCTGTGAGAAACCCGCCCCTTCCCTTCAGCCAGGAGACTGGATCTCTTCCATTTTGTTTCTCACGGGTGACTCCTCCTCTTCTTCTTGCTGCACAGACCCTGCTGTGCTGACCCACAAGGACTTCCAGGGGGAGACAATGAGAAAGAAGTAGCAGAAATTTGGGTTTGCAGACGAGATGGGAGAGGTGGCAAGAAACCGCGGGTCTGTGCTCTTGGACTACCCAAGTCCTCCCCTTCCACTTGCTCCCCTGGGCCCTCTGTCCCACTTCTGTCCTCCCCCGCCCACCCTCCTGGTCTGGACAAACATGTATTTATCCACTGCACCGTGCATTCCCAGCCTCGATCTTCAACACAGAGACCTTCCTCCCCAAAGTCCACACCATGACCACCCTCATCATCTGCTTTGAGCAAGGGGAGTCCCTACTTTCATTGCCAGAAAGGGGGAGTTTAGTGTTCCTGGCGCCCCCAAAGGGAACCATGAATGCATTTTTGTATAAAGGTATCGCTTTAACGGTTGGTCCTACAGTATTATTACTGTTGCTTTGAGGTAGGTCCAAGCTTTTGTGAGCTGTTCTGAGAGCCTAACTGTTATGTGTGTAATTCTTACTGTGGGCAAGTACCTCTCTCCTTTCCACAACTGATTTACAGTCAAACTTTTAGAATTCAACAAGTTGGAAAGTTAGAGGATGATCTGTGTTCAAAATTTGAGAACTGGCTTGATAGACACTGGCCTTCGACAAAAATTATAGATGCTGTTTTCTTGGTCTAAGGTGGTGATTCCATTCAACATTCGTGTCTTTGGAGGAAAGCTCGCACGCCGTGTTAAAGTCTATTGGTGACCCCTGTTCTTTGGAGGAAGAGAGCCTATCTAATTCACACCCATGGGGAGCGGTTCACAGAATTCTCAAAGTGGGTCTAGAACGTGAAAACCTAGGACCAGAGGGTAGAGAGCGGTTTGAAGGGGGGAAAGTTTCAGTGCTCATTCAAAGATGTCCCAGTAGGACGGGTGAGTTAAATTGCTTCTCAGAAATGGGGGCATTTCCCTCAAATCAGAGGTCATGTCCCACTGTTGGAGTTGTCTGGATTGAGTACGTAATAAAGGCCATCACACTAATGCACGTGATTCAGTTATTATAATTGCTTAAAACATGTTCTAATAATTCCTGGCACCAATATTCTAGGAAGACCCTTATAGCCCCATGGTGTTATGTTGGATGTGTAGCACTGGGTCCTAGCCAGCGTGGTTGCATTTGCACACGTGGTAGGAAACCCAGGCAGCAGGTGTGTTGCAACACAGTCGTTCGTGAGCCCTTCAAATGGAGGCTTCCTTCTTTGACAGAGCTTTGTAGATCTTTCCGGTCATTCTGCCCCATCTTTCACCCATGTAGTGGCATCCTTCAGATTGTGACCTTCTTAATGTCACTCTGTGTTCTGGCACACTCCTCCCAGAGCACGCTCACCCACAGCCCTGATTTGACCTGGGTGCTCTTCAGATAGTTCATGAGTCAGACACAGTGGCATCCACTTGCTGACCGCAGGTCACGGTAACAAGAAGGTATATGTCACCTTGACGTTCGAAGTCCTTTTATGGTTTCTGTCATTGCTTTTCTGTTCCATGAGGCTCCTCTTTGAAGAGACACTGACGGGACAGCCAGTTCTTCATGGTGGCTGTAGCACCGGGACAGAGAGAGGCAGAACTCTAATGGACCTCTTCCACTAACCCCAAAGAAGCCCATGGTCTTATTTGGCCAACACTTTGGACAGGAGGAGGAAGGGGGGTGAAGCAGGAAGAAAGGGGGAGAATAAAAAGGAGATAAGAACTAGAAAATGAGAAGGTGCCTGTGTGGTGGTTTGTCCCTGCTCCCAGGTGGGCCAGCACTGGGGGCTCAGAGCAGACTACTAGTGCTCTCTTACGCACAGGTCTTGTTTTTACTAATATTCAGGTAACAGAAGCTTTTAGACTATGCATGTACTCTTGCCCCCAGTCCTCAGCCACTTTCTATAGCTGTAGCCCTCCTTCCCACTCCCGGTCCATCAGTGATGGTCTTAATAAAGACGATTTGCTCCTCTTCTGACCTTGGTAGCGCATCATCTCTTATTTACATCTTCCCGGTCTTCTCCTTGCTTCCTGTTCCCCTCTGCTCAGCCCAGGTGCAGATCTCGTGATGCTTCCATGTTCCAAGTCAGCTCACCAGCGTGTCTCTTTCCTCTGTCCCCTAAGCGGAGGAGTCCTCTGTCCTCCAGCGCTGGAAGCCTCCGATCTGCATCTGGGACACCTTTCCTCCTCCTCCTTGCCAGCCTGCACTGTGCTCTCGCCCTTTCGCGTTACCTGAATGAGTTTCTTCTTTTTCGATAACACTTTGCTTTCATGGGACTGGACGCCTGTACGGAGCGGCATGGTTGGCGGAGCGCTGGGGGGCAAAACTCAAGACCTGCGTAACCCCTCGCCCCGAGGAATAATGGTCTTGCTGGAAAGACAAATGTACGAGCATCTCTAGTGCCGCCTAATAAGTGATTCCGTTTGGTAGGGATTCAGTCCCATTCGTGTTGAGCTGTTTTAAGTGCTTTTGACTCCATCCTGTTGCAACACAGTCGTTCGTGAGCCCTTCAAATGGAGGCTTCCTTCTTTGACAGAGCTTTGTAGATCTTTCCGGTCATTCTGCCCCATCTTTCACCCATGTAGTGGCATCCTTCAGATTGTGACCTTCTTAATGTCACTCTGTGTTCCCATGTGGGAGGCCTTATATAGAAGGGGGCTAGCAGACAAATGGCTACAGAACACATGGGGCGGGATCCAGGCAGAAGTGAAGACGTCCCTGCTCTTTCTCTTGAGGGATTTAGGGTCTAGGGGAGGGGACCGGGGAGCAAACCCACCATTGTTACCCAGGGCCCAAGCTCTGGGCTGGAGGTTTGCTGGAAGGACTGCCGAGCTGCAGATGGGCTTAGGGTTATGGGTCAGGGTCGTTTCTTTTCGACCTGTTTCTCTTAAGGTTTTGAGGACATCCCTTCCTACAGCTTGATTAAGGGGGGTTACTTAATGCTTCTGTCTGTAAGAGTCACAGCCTGTCTGTCCCTGAAAGAGTGAGAGTCAACCGGGGGTAGAAGAGAGACGGACCCACAGCAAGCCAGCCGCCAGGGTAGCGGACGATGTGGCTTCTCCTGCCTGTGTACCAGCTGAAAGATGCCATGGGACCCCTCTTTAAGTGATGCCCGCCTTTTACCGCTGATGCTCCAGACCTGCTCTGCGGGGCCCGTATTTTCCTGGGGATCTTGAATCGCTGAACTGTCTTCACCTCATCCCAAACCCCCGTAAATCTCCGCTTCTCCCAATCTCACCTCCAGACCATGATCAATCCAGATTGAGTCTGCTTCCCTGAGACACCTCCTTGGAATCCTTCGAGGAGGACCCAGGCCTTACATGAGATGATCCCCCTCCCCCTTTCTCAGCTTTGTCCTGCGCTTTCTCCAAGGGCTGCCCCTGCTGCACCAAGTCAGTAAATACGGTTTCCCAGGGACCGCAGGTTGGTTCCTCTTCCTGGTTAGCCTCTAGCTGCTTAGGCTCAGACGTGTGTGTGTCAGAGCTGTGTGTTCAAGCGTAAGTCACTGCAGGTCTGCTAATTCTGCGTAGTACCCAGCATTAATAGGCTGGTAATAGTTTTAATTCTCTGCCTCGCGCGTGCCCCGTGGTTCCGCATCTCGCATGTGAGTGGGATGTTGCAAATAACTTAAAGGTCTTTGTGGCCACCATGGGGTTTTGTTTCAGGGATAGATAAGATTAGTTGTAGGAAAACCTTTGTGTGACACATTTATTGTCTCTCTAGTGTAATTGGGAGTCATAGTAAATGCATGTTACTCACTTGGCAAGGGTTGATGGTGTGCTGCTGGGTGCCGGGCCGTGTGCTCGTCACCCGTGAGCCAAACAGCGTGGCCCCGTCCTGTGGACTGGACCACTCTTTAGCCCCTCTGGCTTGCTGGGACTGACTTTAACTCCTTCGACAGTGCTCTTTGTTGAGGAACTTGTACATTTCCTTCATTCAGGGGTCCTCGTCGGAGGGCTAAACAGTTTTTGAACTGAGTATCAGACTTCCTTTTTTTAAAAAAATTTTTAAATGTTTTTAAATTTATTTTTGAAAGACAGAAAGCATGACAGGGGAGGGGCAGAGAGAGAGAGGGAGACACAGAATCCCAAGCAGGTTCCAGGCTCTGAGCTGTCAGCACAGAGTCCCCATGCAGGGCTCGAACCCATGAACCGTGAGATCATGACCTGAGCTGAAGTCAGAAGCTTAACTGACTGAGCCACCCAGGTGGCCCCAGACTTCCTCATTCTTAAAGGTACCTTGGTCTCATGTTCCAGTTCAGGCTCTGGCCTTTGACCTTCCTTGTTGGCCTCCTCCGTCTGATTCGCGCTCTTCTCAACCTCCGTGAAAGTTTCTATTACTGTCTAACACAGAGGAGCTTTATTTTATTTTCTTGAATACTGCTAATCTGTTTTCTCAGAGTCATCAGAAAAGATTATTTTTACCCCCCTCCTCACATTCATATTTTTTAAAACAATCAAGGATCTGTTTGGTTTTCTTCTTCTTTTATTTGTTCTTTCTCATCTGCTAGCGGAGGTCCCAGAACATGGGCAGTGACAGGCAGAGTCAGGCTCGCCTTATTCTAAGTGATCTGTCCATGAACAAGTATGCCGTCTGTCGTTCTGAGACGTGACACCTTAAAAAGATCTCTGCAAATTCAAATCTGAGAGAAGACCCCAGTGAGTGCCTTTCCAAAGAGGTGGGGGCCTCCTTGTTGGATAAGCCGTCAGGTCGAATCCTCCCGAGTACATGTCCCTCGTCTTAGATTTTCAATTATGGAGAATTTGAGAAAACCTTTTGTCTTCCTAGTTGGGGGAAACCCTTGCGGGAGCACCTTGGGGAGGAGGAGAGGTAGGAAGAGAGTTTTCTGGAACATCAAAGCTTTGCCTCATCTGAGAAGTTTGTGGTAATGGGGGTTGTCCGTGCTTCGGGTCAGCTACTCTGGTGTACGTCTTTAAGGTTTTGAATATAATCTTTAAAACTTCATATCTCAGCTTAATCATTAAGGCATAATCTCTAATGAAACATACCATGAGATTTGCTACTTAAAGGCTCTTGGTTGGAAATGGGATTCTAGACATTAAATTGGGTGTAATTATTAACCATACTGCGGGGAAGGCATGGGGCTCTGTGGTTTAACTCACTAATCGTTAGCCTGGAAATTCTGGGTTCAAAGGGGGGATGACTAAATAGTTAAAGTCCTAAATATTTCTTTCTTTAACTTAGGGAAAGATTTCCAGATTATGGTAGACAGGTTTATTGATTTAATGAGGAATCAAAGACGATAAAGCCCGCTTCAGTGAGTTCTTCCAACAGTAATTGAAGCCCCTCCCCATCTTTTGTTTCTCCCCTTCCCCTATCTCTCTAAGGCAATTGCTAAGTAAGAGGTGTTTTTCCGAGGATAGCTAGTTCCCATCAGTGGTCATGTGATTCCAAGGTATGACCTTGCCAAGGCTCTGTGAAGACACAGTTTTCTATTAAAACACAACTGGCTAGTTTCATTTTTCCTTCACACCTTCTTGTTTCACCTGTTTCTCATATTGAACTGAGTGTGTGTTTGAACAAGAGAGACAAATGTTTATGTCAATCTGGAAAATATTGGTCTAATGAAAACTGTCTATTAATAACCCTAATCAGCTCTGATCAAAAGCTCAAAGGTTGGTGATTTCAGTTGGTTCATTAGCATGAATCATGACATTTGTTCCAAATATTTTGTATTCTCTCTATCTGGCATTTAAGTTTTTTAAAGTTTATTTATTTAGTTTGAGAGAGAGAGCATGCAAGAACACTCATGCAAGTGGGGCAGGGGCAGAGAGAGACAGAGATTGAGAGAGAGAGAACCCCAAGCCGACTCCTTGCTGTCAGCACAGAGCCGGATGCGGGGCTCCATCCCCTGAACCATGAGATCATGACATGAGCCGAAACCAAGAGTCAACACATAATGGACTGCCCGGGCACCCCTTCTCTATCTGGCATTTAGACATGATTTTAGGAAATTGAATGTGAAAACAGAAGACATGTGAATTAGAACATGTATCATTTTTAAATTTCTAGTAAGAAGCGATTGTAAGCAAACACAAAAATATAATAAACATTTAGAAAATAATTATTAACCTTTTGAGAAGAAAACAGAAAAAGTATCTAATAAAATAAATTGCTAACCAAGTGTGTATGTTTAAAAATACCACTTGGTTGAAGTATCAAACTATTCTCAATAAGACATTTCATGTAAGTCCCCACCAGACAGGAAAACCTACTGAACAGAGAAAAACTTCTTGTTCTTACACTGCATGGGATTCAGACACATACAGGATGAAATTTTAAAGTTCTGCCAAGGTGTGCTAAGCTTCTGGTTATACTTACTAGAAAATCAGTACTTAGGTTCACATTTTAGGATTATTGTTAGAAGGAGCTCACAGAGTTTTCTGGTAATGTCAGAGGGACTATGCAGGATGAGAGTATGATGATTTCTGTATGGCAGGAATTGTAGGGAAACCATGACCAAATAAATAGCCAAGTATAGCCAAGGAAGACAAATTATGCCCAGCCATTTATTGAATACTGCTTATGCGTGATTTCACATTCTCTGAAGAATTATTTATCAAGAGCCTGCTGAATGGCAGGCAGTGGGCTAGATTCCAGCCATACAGACAGCAAAAGACACTTAACCATGTGCCAATCAGAAAGTACAACAAATGTAGGAAGACTCTAGAAAGAGTCTGAAGAGATAAGATACACCAGAAAGAATGAAAAGATTGAAACATAATACTAAAGGTTGTTACTCTGAGGGGGAGAAAATGATTTATTTAGACCTGATCAATAATTGGTTTTGGTACTTACAAAGAACACGGTGACTAGCTCTTCTCCATCACAGCTGGGTACCAAAAAGGGGGAGCCAAAATTAAATTATAGTGTGATGGTTGAAGAATTTGGGTTAGATTGATTGAAAGAAAACTTTATTTTATTAAAAAAATTTTTTAATGTTGATTTTTGAGACAGAGCATGAGTGGGGGAGGGGCAGAGAGAGAGGAAGACACAGAATCTGACGCAGGCTCCAGGCTCTGAGGTGTCAGCACAGAACCCGACACGGGGCTCGAACTCACAAACTGCAAGATCATGGCCTGAGCTGAAGTCGGACACTTAACCGACTGAGCCACCCAGTTGCCCCAAAAGAAAACTTAACAAAACAAAACATTGGGGAAGACTACTAACCACTTATTGAAAGCGTCCCGTCTCCCCTCTATTTCTGATCGTGGACCCGTTCTTCCCACTTGCGTATTTCAGTTGCATAACGAAGATTGCGGAGCTGAATTGAGGTTGACCTGAATTTCAAAACGCCCTGTCATCCGTGCCTCGTGGGAGGCTTGCTGGGAAGCCCGGGAGCATCAGTGCTTGGGCTGTCACGCCCCCTCCACGGAGGGGGCAGTATGCGGGAGAGAGCGGCCCGAGTGACAGCGGCCCACGCTGGTGCCTTCCGCCAGGATCTCTCATTTCAGGGAGGTCTGTGTAGACAAGCACGTGCTGCTGTGATGGCGCTGGCACGTCCGGTCAGGAGAGTTGAAAAACGCAACAAAATTTGAAGCAACGTGGTGAAAGTAAAGGTTTCGGAGAATATTCCTGATTTGGATTGTGGCTTTGATTTGGAACTGAAGGTAGCCTAGCATCCTCGACCGATGCAGCAGCCATCCAGAGGGACGTGTCTGGTTTCCCCCACACACTGTATAAGTCCCGAAGAGAAAACCCAAGAGGGTGACACGTTCAAAGAGTAAGAGAAGTGAAACCTGGAGGAATCGGTGATAAGAAACAAGCATGTCACATCGTCTGTGATCTTAGTAACATTGATTTTTGATTGTGCTATTGAAGCTTGGCAGTGTTCTTCCTTGTTTAAAATTTTATTCCTCTTTAATTTAGAACAAATCTCCTGGGTTTATTATTCCCATTTTACTTTTATATGCATGCCTCGTAAAAACTTTGTTTCAAAGATCCAGAGTTGGCATGGAATAGCAATAAACCCTCGGATTTTTTGCTGGTGGAATAGAATGGGAAGAATGCCGTGCTAATGAAGCCAGGGGTCTGTGCTTGGACCCATGGGTCTCTTGGTTCTGCTAGGTCCGTGGCCCCAGACTGAACCCCAGGCACAAGTGGGGTGCTGATTAAGGCGTGGGTGGTAGTGTTCACGTAAGGTAGCTTACCTCTATCACCATCCTGGAAAAACAACTCTCAAGGTCTCTGTTTCCCAGGTAGCTAACAGGCTAATATAATAGTCTCATCTTTTTATACAAAGTAGCAGATTTCAGTGTACTTCAAATGGGTGGATGGAAGTTTTTTTTTTTTAAAGATTGGGCTATTTATTTGCATTGGGTTGATTTCAGCAGGAAGTACGCAGGTGGGCCTGCATGTCTGGCTTGGTCAACAATGAAAACTCCCATTTATCATTGTGAAAGACTCCTTTATAAGCAGCTAGCCCCATCAAGCTCAGATGTCATCCCATGATTGCATAGTTTGGATGTTTGGTTTGTTGAAATAAGGTTTCTTTCAGCCCACCTGTTAGCTGGGGGCAACGCTCTCAGTGGTGAGGGATGGTGGGAGAGGGAAGACTGGACTGACTTGGTGTATTTGCCACGTCTAATGTTTAACCCGGAGCGTTTCTCTCTAGGAAATGTCTAATGGCAGTCTGTGCCGCTTTGTATTTTTTCCCTCACCTTGTAGCAGTCAGTATTTTTGAGTTTCAGAGGTTTAGGAACCTCCATGGCCATCTTTACTATTTCACATTATGCATCCTAACGTAACTAGGCTGCCGACTGTTAGAAATTTTTGTAAAACAAGTCATCTAATGTTACCCAAGTTGTACTTTGTATGTTAATGGGTAAAACTCCATATTCGCAGCCTGTTTTCCTAGAAGCAAACAGGTAACTCAATTTCCAGTGCTACGGGTTTTGCAGTAGCTAGTTTGGGATCTTCCACAGCTGCTTTTAAAAACTGGATTAAAAAGTGATTGGACATACCAATTTTAAATTATGTATATGTTATATGTATTATTATGTATATGCATTACTATAAAAAGAGATTCTTTTTTTAAAAAAATTATTTTTAAGTAAGTCTACACTGGATACAGGGTAGGAACAACCCCGAGATCAAGAGTCCACACACTCCCCTACTGAGCTGGCCAGGCTCTGCGCCTTGCCTCCGGCAAAGGGATTCCTTTAGTACGGCTTTTGCAAATGGGTAGCTTGTTTGTCATGAATGCTCAGTTGGCTGATAATTTACTCAAAGAGTATATGGAAATTGAATTTATTACCTTCCTGCTGGTGGGGGCTTCTGGTCAGATTGCTATTCCCTTGTGCTATTCCTGTGTCAATTATTTTATCAATAATATTGATGCACTCTGGCTCTTCTCACCTATTAGTCTATATAAACAGGTGCACATGGGCATGTATACTGTGAAGGGAAGGCGATGTCGCCGGGAACTCTCAGCGTTTTTACTCACGACTGTAGTTTATTTCTTTTTTTTAAGTTAAAGCTTATTTACTTATTTTGAGAGAGAGAGAGAGCGGAGAGGAGGGGCAGAGAGAGAGAGAGAGAGAGTCCCAAGCAGGCTCTGTGCGGAGGGCTCGATCCTACAAGCCTGGGATCATGACCTGAGCCAAAATCAGTTGTCGGATGCTCAACCCACTGAGCCACTCAGGTGACCCCGTGATTTATTCCTAAGCTCTCCTCCCCTCGCGCACTTCCCTAACTCCCTACTAAGTCGGACGTGCCCAGGGCTCCTTATAAATGCTTTCCTCCGTGCGGAGCGTTCGGGCCTGATGCCTGCGTTGCGGTCTGTGCAGTGCGGGGTTCGCCTGTGTGGCCCGGCACCGCCTGGCGCCCTGAGCGCACAGGCAGACCTGGGAAGTCGTGCCGGCGGGTCCCCGCCCGCCGCCTGCGCGTCCTGCGGGCTTAACGCACTGGCCTTGGGGACGGCCAGTCTGGAGGTGAATGGCTCCGCGTCTCCGCGAGTGTTTGAGGCCGTCTTTCGCGTGGGGGGTTCGGGGCCTGGGGGAATGACACGCATCACAAGTCTGTGGCCCTTCCTGGCAGTAAGAAGTTGGTATCGCAGTTTTGGTCTGGAGCGCCTGCTTGCGCACCAGGGTCCTGCTAGGCGGGCTCGGGCAGCCAGGAAGCCCGCAAGGGCCCAGCCTTCACGGAGCTTGCTGTTCAGCGGAGGCAGACAGGCCGCGTAACGAGGCCTGCGGTGCGGGAGGCGCGGGGGCCTGCAGGCGCAGCTCCCAGAGCCAGGGCAATCCTGGAAGGTGTCCTGGAAGAAGTGGCGTGTGAGTTGAGCCCCAAAGGGATGAGGGGGTGTCAGGCAGGCCAGCAGGGCAGGAAGAGGTCCCCGCACAGGGAACAGCCTGGGGGAGCATCCGCAGGTGGGACAATGTAGGGCATGTTCAGAACCTCACACAAATCGTGTTTGGCTGAATGGGAAGGCGCCGGGGTGGAGGTGTGGGAGAGACGAGCCTCGAGAGGTAGAGGAGGACCCGGCCACGAAGGGCTTTTGAAGCTGGGGCGCCTGGGTGGCTCAGTTGGTTAAGCGACCGCCTCTTGATTTCGGCTCAGCTCATGATCTCACGGTTCGTGGGTTCATAGCCCAGAGTCTGCTTGGGATTCTCTCTTTCCTTCTCTCTCTGCTCCCCCCCCCCCCCGCCCCCTGCCCCGGTTTCTCTCTCTCTCTCTTTCTCTCTCAAAAATAAATAAATGTTAAAAATTGTTTAAAAAGGGTTTTTATTTATTGAATTTTATTTTATTAAAAAAATTTTAATGTTTATTTGTGAGAGAAAGACAGAGCATGGGTGGGGGAGGGGCAGAGAGAGGGAGACACAGAATCTGAAGCAGGATCCAGGCTCTGAGCTGTCAGCACAGAGCCCGACGCGGGGCTCGAACTCACGGACCACGAGATCATGACCTGAGCCAAAGTTGGAGGCTTCACTAACCGAGCCACCCAGGCACCTTGAGAAAAGGGTTTTTTTTAAAGGAGTTTTGACTTTTTCCTAAAACCGATGGAAGTTACAGGAGGGGTTCAGCGGGGGGCTGGTGTGATGCCTTCCGCTGGCACAGCAAGGCTGGAGCCCGGAGACCACTCCGTGGGCAGGAACGTGGAGCTCACAGCGGGCGAGGCCGAGGGGATGGTGGAGGGCCCAGACTCGAGAGGCAGGACCTCATGGTGGGTTGGGCGTGGGAGTAATGAAGAGAGATCAGTGGGATGCTTCTGGGATTTCTGGCCCCGGGATGGTTCTGTCATCACTGGGCAGATAGAGTGCCTTCGTGGTGACAGGGAGAACATTTGTTTGTTACTTGGTAACTGTGACGGTCAGGAGTATTTGAAGTCTTAACTGTTTGGATATCAAGCCAACCCAAATGTTGGAAGTTGAATAAAACCAGAGACCCACAGGGGGGAGAGAGAGACAGAGAGAGAGAGAGAATTTCTTTCCTGTGTCCTGAGTAGGGTCCCACACACTTCACAAAGATGACCTGATTTAATCATCACAACAGCTTTATGCAATAGGGTTGTTCGTATTTCCATTTTGCAGATGAAGAAACTGGTGACTGAGACCTGGGCCTGCAGAGCTCACTGTGACGGGGCATGAGCTGTGCCCCATTTTGGTTTTGAAAGGGCACCGAGAGGGTGAAGGGTCTTCTTTATTTTTTATACTTTGACTTAACGATGATAGGAAAGAGAAGATACATAAAGAAGCCGAAAGTTAGGAAGTGAATGCAGAAAAGGGGCACAATTTTCTTTTAATATCCTTAATATTCTTTTTTTTAAAAAAATGTTTATTTATTTTGAGAGGGGAGGAGGGGCAGAGGGAGAGAGACAGAGACTCCCAGGCCGGCTCTGGGCTGACACCATGAAGACCGCACTAACTGTGAGCCAAAAATCAAGCCATCCACGTGCCCCTTATCCTCTTTAACAAGTTACCATTCGTCACGGAATCTTGCCTGGAATGATTTTAGTTATATTCTCAATTGACTTATTTTTTTTTTTTTGGCCTTTGCTAATATTCCCTATAGGACAGGATATTTATGCTGAATGTTTCCAATACAGCACTTGAAAAGGCTTTGGCATGTCTACTTATAAAACAGCTCCCACAGGGAGTCTGAAATACTTTCATGTGGAAATTTACTGCAGAGTGTGAAGAGATTAGAGAAGGAGACATTGAACCAAGAACCATGAATGAGTTTTTAATTGTCGTCATGTTTACTGTTGGAGGGCCATTTGGTTTCTTTAGCCATTTATGACCGGATGTTTTGAATGGCACCAGCCTTCAGGATCCGAGGAAGGGGGTAGGGAAGATATCCTGTGTTGGACACAAATTGCATTTGCACCTCCCCCCCCCCCCCACTGCCACGGTCTCAAAGTGTAATGCAGTTGATCTCTGTGGGTCTCACTTTCTTCATCTGCAATATTGACATGGTCATACCTTGTTCTAAGAAGGTCAGCAAGGGCCCTGTGAATTGAGCAGTTGGTAGGAGGAATAAGACGTAACATTGGCAGCTTGTACCGGCGGTGGCCAGAAGGGGAAAATGTAAATGCTCTGTCAACTGCAAACTGTCTACAGGTGCTGCATGGTACTTCTCAGTCCTTCTGAAGAAGCGGGGGCAGAGAGTAGGTGCTTGATAAACGGTAGATGAGAAAGGAAATACCTCAGCAAATAAAATGACACACGGTTAGCTTCTTTGTGTGACTGAATCTTGGAGTTGTTCTTCAACATCAACACTTAGTCGCATAAAGCAGTGGTTTGTTTTGCTCACGGGTCGTGTGTGTTAGGAATTCAGGGAGGAAGGGCACAGCGGAGGGAGCTTTTCTCCGCTTCACAATGTCCGAGTCCGGGCCGAAGACTGGAAACTTTGCACGCTGGAGTCCTTCGAAGGCTCGTTCACTAGCGTGAGTGGTGGCGAGTGCTGGTCATCAGCTGGCTGTTCATCCTCCTCACCTGCCCTGTCCCATGTGGTCTCTCCTTGCGGGCTAGATGGGGCATCTTCACAGAATGGTGGTGGGGTTCCAGGCGCACGTGTGCAGAGAGAGCGAGGGAGGCAGTGAGGCGAGGAGAGAAGAAGAAGAGGAGGGAGAAGAGGATGAGGAAAGTGATAAGATGATAAAGATGAAAGCAATGAAGATGAAGAAGATGAAGATGATGAAGAAAGAGGAGGAGGAGAAGGCAGAGAAGGCGATGACCGCAAGGAACAGGAAGAAGATGATGATGAAGATGGACAAGAAGATGAGGGGAGGCGGAGAAAGAAAGGACAGAGAGAGAAGGGGAGAGGGAGGGAAAGAGAGAGAGAGGGAGGGGGAGAGTGAGACAGAGAGACGGGGAGGAGAGGAAGAGGTGGAGGAGGAGGGGACAGGGAGAGAGGGAGAGAGACTCAGTCGCTTCCATTACATTCTTTTCTTCCAGTTGGTCCAAGGCCCTGTCCAGGTTTTCAGGGAGGGAAATCGACTTTATCTCTTGATGGGGAGTGGCAAGATTCTAGAAAAAGAAGTGGGCCAAAAGTATTGCTGTGGCCATTTTTGGAAAAGACAGTCTGCCACGCTGAAGATTTTCGCTTACATTTAGGTGTGGTTATTGCCTCCCTTCAGGGGTCAATAGATTGGTGAGAACCTTGTGAATTAGCCCACAGGCTCTCCTCCTCTCTCCCTCTCTCCCTCTCTCCCTCTCTCCCTCTCTGTCTTTTTTTTTTTTTTTTTTTTTTTAGCATACTGAAGTGTAGAATTGATTTTTCACTTAATTGCTTCCAGAATTAACTATACTATATGTACGATTTATTCTGTTCCATAAACACTTTCTCGTTGTTGGCTTTCTGGTTCCTGAGGAAGCGCCTTGCTGTTCTGGGAACTTCTTCCTGTGGAGTATTGCCAGTACAGGGCAGAGAACACGAAGGAGCCGTTTAATTTTGATCTCCGGAAATACAATTTGTCACTACAACTGAGTGGAAACATATTATTAATATGTAGAATTTAACCTGAGAAGTTTGAGTATTCATATGCTTGCAGTCCAAAAGAGTGACTTCATATGATTATGGCAAAAAATATTTAAACACATTTAGGTATTTCTAAATATATCTGAATATTTTTATTCAATCCAAATATACGTATTTACATCTAAGAAACAGAGAAATGTTGGGGTGCCTGGATGGCTCAGTTGGTTAAGCATACAACTCTTGATTTCAGCTCCGGTCATGGCTTCCACGTTCGTGGGTTCAAACCCTGCCTCAGGCTCTGCTCTGACAGTGGGAAGCCTGCCTGGGATTCTCTCTCTCTCCCTCTTTCTCTCCTGCACGTTCTCTATGTCAAATAAATAAATAAACATTAAAAAAATAAAGGTTAATTCTAAATATACTTATTGAATAACTTTTTTGCTTATCAGGCCACTTTTTTAAAATCAGGCCACATTTACTTTTTTCAAATAAATAAACATTAAAAAATAAAGGTTAATTCTAAATGTACTTATTGAATAACGTTTTTGCTCATCAGGCCACAGTTTTTTAATCAGGCCACATTTACTTTTTTCCAAGTACATTTTTCTCTCCTTTTTTCATGTATATTAAGCATTTTGGATATCGCCATCCAAATTTATCTTAATCTCTCCCATCTTTTCTTCATTTTTTTCCCCTTACTTTATTCATTGATCCTTAAGCCCTTTGCATATTTCTCTTCTAGCCTTTACTGTGCTTATTAAACATGATTAAAAAACCCACGAAACATCAGGCAGCTTCTCAGTTCATCTCTTTGCAGTGGATCCTTTGCCTTATTTTAAAGTTAAAAATGTCTGTATGCCGTGAGTCTTGATTAAATGCAATTCTTTTGGCCAAGTATGAGCATTGTTGACTCCCCCACCCCAACTGAGTTTTATATCTTAATAACAGTTTTATTTGCTTGTTAATTTTGGCTAAAAATACTCCATGTCATTCCGGCGAGTGGTTTTTGAAGTTGACACAAGTTAATGATTAGAGTAGAGAAAGAAGTGAAACACCAGGAGTAAAAATTTTAGGTACGATAAAAACAAATCACGACTGGCCAAAGTGAATGAGTGACATCACTTAAATGAATGAATGAATGGGTGAATAGTGATTAGGTAACTCCTTATCATCCCGTGCTGATCTGACGGTCCTCTGCATGTCCCTAAATCTGCACCCATGTTCAGAAAAGTGTCGTGATGTCCAATAAAAAGGATTGGGTTTAAAATATTACCATTTTATATATGCTCAGTCCTCTGATTAAAGGAAATAGTTACCCATGATGCATATGGCAGGTTTTGGACTCTTTTAAGAAGCATGTCCAGAAGTTGCGTGCCGCCCAGGGTTGTTTGGTTGTCGGTAACCTGGAAACCTACCTAATTGCAACAACAAGCCAGCCAAACAGCTATTCTTCTGAGTGCTCCTAATGAAAGCAGTAGCGGGAGGAATCAGCCAGGGAGCGATCCGGCGGTCCTCGCAAACAAAACCAGCTTCTGGTTTATGGTTATTGCTAATTGGGGTACAGTAATTCTGAAGCATGTCTGGTGGAACTTTTTTTTTTTTTTTAAATAATGAATTCCATCGTCCCCGGTAACATGTTTGCTAAAGCCTTGAGTTGGGACTGACACTGATTGAAGTGTTGTTCTTTTCCACTTGAAGGTTAAGGCAGCTATTTTTTCTCCGTACCCAGGAGAAGTGGGAGAGGCTTTGCTTTCTTAAATAAATGCGCTTTGTTTCCCCGCTTCGGTATTTCAGATTAGGGAAGCGCTACAATTAAATGGAAAGGAGCACAGCGTGGAACTTTGAGTACAAGGAACCCCTCTCCACTTTATTCATTCATGTCTTCATTTTGGCGCTATAAATACGGGCGCTGGTGGTAGAGCAGATAGTGCGGGGAGACTTTCTCGGGGGGCTGATTTTGTGTCCTCTCTTTTGGTGCCTTGAACTATTTGTCCTGAACGTAATTAAAGCGCCCACTTTTTACAAGCCCGACCGCTTGTAAAAACCTAGGTCAATCATGGAAATAGGTCGCTTCCAACCTGGGGACCGATGGAAGGACTCCCTCCTCAGTTTCGCATCCTGTTTGGAAGTCGGGCGGCTGCTGGGGAGTGTCGCCCGAGCTGTCTCCATCCAGGGTCTCCGTGGTTCCAGGTCACCACCTGCATCACTTTGTGACGGCAGGGTGAAAACGAGGAGTCGGAAGGAAGCCCAGTGCAGTGGTCGTTGTGTCCAACGAAGGTTTCCACGAACCCAGGCGAATAAAAGATTTCACTGCACTTGACTTTCTGTTAATGTGATGCTTTACGTTCAGGAGAGCAAAGTTGGTAAAGACTTTCCAAGAATCTATCTTTGTGCGAAGGGAATAAGGTCGAGCTTTCTCCTCCGGCTACATCATGTTTTAAGTTTCCCTGTCTCCCGGCTTACCCCACATCCGCGTACGTTCCGGGTCACAAAGCTTGTCTGCCCTGACTTCTGTGTCCAGGCCGTAATTTCTGTGCTTCCGTCAGTAAGGGCGTGGCCGTCTGTTTTTAGGTGAATGTCTCAGGTTAGCATCGTTTATGCCGGCCAGATGGCATGCAGGAAAGAACGTGATGTTTGGAACCCAACGGGCCTGAGTTTTAATCCCAATTGTGGGATCTAAAAAGTCCAGTTTCCTCACTGGAAACCGGACAGAAGTTTTCTGTCTTGATACTACAGTTATCAAGAAACGTTAAGTGGACCCCTGCCATGTGCTAGCTGCTGAACTGGGTAAAAAATGACAAGTATGTGGCCCCTGTTGTCCAGGGGTTAGCCTTTTTTCAGGAAGAATGATAGGCATACATACAGGTAACAGTCATTCCTGTGGTAAGCGCATCACAGGTGAGCCCAAAGTTGATAGTGTTCCGAGGGGAGTGTGATGAACATTGTATAGCTAGGGGATCAGAGGGAGGACACTTTGAACAGGGGCTGGGGGTCTTAAAAAATTAGTAGTTCAGTAGACATACGGAGGATGGATGAGGTAAGAATCCTAGGAGTGAGGACACAGAAGCATAAACTTTCATGCCTGCCATGGTCACCAGTTTGTTCAGCAGACCTTTGGGGTAGGCTGGGCCGTGGGCCTCCCTTGATAGAAACGCCCCCTGGCTAGAACCCATCCCCAAAGCAGTGATTCACAATTTCTGGGACATTCAAACTATAGAAACGTTCCCTGTGCCCAGAGGTGTTCAGATAGAAGTTGTGGCCTCCGTGAGTCGAATCTGCAAGCATTGCATGTTGGGAAGTCCAGAGCACGGCCGGTGTCCCGTCCCCTACGGGGTGTCTAAGCCCTCCGTTAACCTGGGGATCCGCTAGCTGCGAAGGTACATCTGCACAGGGGAATCCACTTTAAAATCCTCAGTTGCCGACAACCCCGTGCCAATAGGCAGGGGATTTAGAATTACCCCGTGCCCTGAGCAGGGGAGCGTGTCAGGTTGCTGTGTGTGCGGAGAAAGTATTCCTCTGTGGTTCTTCAGCACATACCGTGTATTGGGTGTCTTTTGCCACACGCACACTATTTTTGTTCACCATCAGGGACTTTATCCTTTGCTCAGAAAGTAGTCTACATCGTCTTCCTTGAAAGGGGAAGACATGCATCTAGATCTCATTTTCTTGTGCTTGGCAATTTAGCCATCTGTTGGGGAGCAACCGATGGTGGGCATTAAAGTGTAAATCGAGGGGGCACCTGGGGGGCTCGGTCAGTTAAGCATCCAACTCCAGCTCAGGTCATGATCTCAAGGTTTGTGAGTTCAAGCCCCACATCGGGGTCTCTGCTGTCAGCATGGAGCCCGCTTTAGATCCTCTGTCCTCCGCTCTCTGCCCCTCCCCTTCCTATGTTCTCTATCGCTCGCTCGCTCTCAAATATAAATAAGAAAAATAAAGTGTAAATCGAGCTAGATACATATTAAGCGAGACTGATAAATGCAAGGGGAAAGTTCCATTAGCATAGAGACCAGGCTTTCAAAAATTCTGTATTTAAAGAATTTTCATTTTGTTTACTGGCAACACCCCATTTCTTTACCGCAAGTTTATAACGTTAGAAGATGGATTACAAGTGGATTGCGGCGGCAGAAACTAACCACGTATGTGAGATTCGGACCCGTTACCCCCTGGTGGTTGCTGAAGACACTGAAGACGTTAGCAGAGACTCTTCTCCAGTAGGCGGGTCACAGAGTCAGTAGAAACAAAAACAAAATGCATGTGTCAAGTAGAAAGATCTCAGGATTAGCAGTCTTAGGTTCTGGCCTGGCTTGCCTCGTGTCCTCGGTTTCCTCAACTGTGCACTAGTGATGCAATTCGAACCTTACCTTTCGTAACCTAAGCTAAGCTACACGTCGGGTTCGGTTAATCGTGAGCTCGGCTAGTCCAGGAGGCCTGGCTGGCTTGTTCACGTTCCGTGGCCGGCTCTGTGCACGGCTCCACAGATGTTTGCTGGCAGGGCACCCGGCTCTGGTCTACACTGGAGGACCCCAGGTGTGATGGAGGCGTCCCTGGGCTCACAGCGCGAACGCTCTGTTGGGGGAGACAGCAGTCACAAACACTATCCCCACAATACAGGATGCTGGGGGTTAAATGAGGCTGGAAGTGGGAGTTCTTCGTACATTCATGTGGTTTGCTTTTGTTTTTGTTTTGCATTCTTAGTTTTTATTGATAATGGACAATAGTGGGTTTTGTTTTGTTTTTCACATGCTCGATAAACTGTGGCTTCTTTTCTATGTTCTCTTTAAAAAAAATTTTTTTTTAAGTTTATTTATTTATTTTGAGAGAGAGCATGAGCAGGGAAGAGGCAGAGATGGGGGGAGAGAGAATCCCAAGCAGTCTCTACGCTGTGAGTGCAGAGCCTGATGCAGGGATCGATCCCACCACCACAAGATCATGACCCAGGCCAAAACCAAGAGTCGGGAGCTTAACCGACTGAGCCACCCAGGTGCTCCCCTGTTCTCTTTATAGCTAAGATACACGTCCGCCTGCTCTTTTTTTTTTCTTAATTTAAAAAAAAGTTTATTTTTGAGAGAGAGAGAGAGAGAGAGAGAGAGAGAGAGAAAGTGTGAGTGGGGGAGGGGCAGAGAGAGGGAGACACAGAATCTGAAGCAGGCTCCAGGCTCTGAGCTGTCAGCACAGAGCCTGATGCGGGGCTTGAACCCATGAACCGTGAGATCATGACCTGAGCCAAAGTTGGACACTTAACCAACTGAGCCACCCAGGCGCCCCATGTCGACCAACTCTTAATAATCTTTGTGCATTTTTTTTTAAATGGATCGTTCATTGTACCCTTTAAAATTTGGACTGATTTTATACTATATTGAAAGCCCTTGAAGGGATTTCCTTTTGTTGGTTGATAGGTTCTAAACAGCAAGACTCATTTAAACATTAGCTTGAATTGAAAAGGGAGACGGTAAATACATTGGCAGAATGCTGATTTAATGAATTTTAATTTTGAATGACTTTTGGGTTAGCCAGGGCTTTCATTATCTGCCTCCGTTCTTGTTTTCCATCAATAGAGAGAACCGGAGGTTTTGTGTGGATGTGCTTACTGTCAGGCTTGCAAATTATGCATAGGTACATACGCTTCTTCAATTACTTCATTTGGTCAGAGCAGAAATTTTCTTTTTTTCCTTCCTTCCTTCCTTCCTTCCTTCCTTCCTTCCTTTCCCCTTCTTTCCCTTCCTTTGCTTTGCTTCCTCCTTCCTTCCTTTCCCCTTCTTTCTTCCCTTTCTTCCTCTCTACCTTCATCCTTCCTTCCTTTTCCTTCCTTCTTTCCTGCTTCTTTGCTTTCCTTCCTTCCTTCCTCCCTTCCCCCTTCCCTTCCCTTCCCTTCTCTTCCTTCCTTCCTTCCTTCCTTCCTGTTTTTGGAACTTCCTGTAAAACCTGATCAACCATTTTAACTCTCTATTCTCCCATATGATGGTATTAAGGAAAATCTATACTGGTTTCTGGTCTGGGCTTCAACAATGCGAGAGGGAGGGGGAGGTCAGAAATAATGGCGGCAAATATGTGGTAGAGTGGTGAGCTGGTGTGACTGAAAACAGCATTCGGTTCTCTCACTTTTATTTAAAAATCAGAGACACGGTGAAATAAATGGGACTCCTATGGCACGTAGAGGTTTTTTGAAAGCCTTGCTATTATGCTAAGGAATATACCCTACTGTGGGCTGAGAAAGTGATGACAGAGGAGAGAGACAGCGAGAAAAATGTTGTCCAGTAATTTATTTTTTAAAGAGAGAGAGAGAGAGAGAGAGAGAGAGAGAGAGAGAGAGAGAGTGTTCGTGAGCAGGGTAGGGGCAGAGAAAGGGTCTCAAGCAGCTCCATGCTCAGCACCAGCACAGAGCCCAGTGCGGGGCTCCATCCCACGACCCTGGGATCATGACCTGAGCAGAAGTCAAAGAGTCAGACACTCAACTGACTGGGCCACCCAGGCGCTCCCACTAATTTATTTTTAAAAATAATAAAACTCCACACCACCTGCTTGTGGAACACAGTGGTTGAAAACTCGTGGACAAGGACACGGTGCTGACGTAACAAATCTTTAATTCGTTCTTTGTGCAACAGCCTTGCAGAAAGGGGCCTCCTGTGCGACGCGTGAGGGACAGTTAGTTTCTCAGTGTGGAGGACAGAATGTCCCTGTCTTTGCAGGTGGGAGGGAAGGTCCGAGTTATTACCCTTCCAAGATGGCTAGTTGGTTAAGGCTTCAAGACTGCCAGGGTTTCTCCAGAGAGCATGATAGAGGCATAGTACCCCGCGTCCCACCCTGCGTTCCCTGTCCCTGGAGGACCTCCCGAGCCGCCTGTTCGCTGTCATGCAAAAACTGTTCCTGGAGTCATCCGAGGTGGTGGCCTGCGAGAGCCGTTGTCTGGGGAGAAAGGGGCGGTTTGGGAGGAAGTGCTGTCCTGCCTCCTAGCGGGGTGTTTGGTGTGGCCCAGGCAGCTCTGGAGAGCTCCTTTGGGATCCTCCCCCCGAGGTGAGGTTCACTCCGGGGACCTCCGGTTCCTAGGCTTTCCCTGGGATCGGCGGACTGGGAGTGAGAGGAACTTGGCCTCCCTTAATCCTGTCCGGTGTGAAACTCTTCTGTCGTTGTCGTCTTTGATTCAGTCAAAATATTTTCGATACCAAAGTGCCCAGGCCCTTCGATGAGCCACCTTCACCCAAGCAATCCCAATGGAGAAGGGAGAGAACTATGGACAAGTGAGACATGACGATTATTCATCAGTGAGACACAAAGTAATAAAGTATCATAAACTTTCCTTTTCTTTTCTTTTTTCCCTTTCCTTTCCTTTCCTTTCCTTACCTTTTCCTTCCCTTCCCTTCCCCTCCCCTTCCTTGCCCTCCCCTCCCCTCCCCTCCTCTCCCTTCCTCTCCCTTCCTCTCCCTTCCCTTCCCTACCCTTCCCCTTCCCTACCCTTCCCTTCCCTACCCTTCCCTTCCCTACCCTTCCCTTCCCTACCCTTCCCTACAAATCTTAGGTCTTTAATGGGCCAAATACAGAGTTTATTTCTTCCCGTGTTTTCCTTAAAAGGGCTGCCCTATCATTCATCTTCTGTTCTTAGGTGAAGGTATATCATTCAGGCAGGCAGGAGGTGAGCTCACAGTGGGCTCATTACACAAAGGGGGGTGTCACTGGGCCAGTGATTGCTTTGAACTGTTACTTTTTGAGATTTTTTTTTTTTAACGCTTTTAATTAAGAAAAAAATCCTCTCTGAACCTTTATGTACATCATGTGCTTTGACCTCCTGGATGGTGCAGTTGTGATACAGAGGTGAGGTTCTTTTGACCTAGGTCTACCCGACAGGAAACCAATCAAGTTAGGTTTACTGGCTCACAACAAACCAGCGTTTTTCTTGTTATGAGCCTAGTAAGTTCATAACATGAAAAAAGACCCCCACCTGTTGCACCTTGGTGACCAAACCCATGACATGACTGATCTTTGGGGGTGATAACTGTACTTTCTTCCCTGATTTAGGAATGCAAGAAAGAAGTAATTTAGTGTCAAATGTAGCTTGACTATTTTTTCCCCTCTTTTCAACTTGTCTCTTGGCGTAACATTAAGTAATAAGAAGGTCAGGTTTCTCTGAAACTAAGCCCAAACCCGAATGTAATCACATGACAGAAATGCCTAAGCTTCTTCTAAGTACAAACACAGACTACTGTTGATTTTCTTAGAAGGAATTTATTTTTTCTTTCTGTTAACATTTTAAATGCAGAGTGGTGGCTGATGATTGGGAGAGGACCGGGCAGGGGAGGTGAAGACAGGGTGGGGAGGCCTACTGTAGATTAGATTTTTAGTTACGATAAGGGGTATTAAACACTATATTTGTTTAATTTTCTACTTTGAAGTCATTTTGGACAAAGTTGCCAAATAGTATGGAGAATCTTCTATATGCTTTACTGCATCCAGCTTCCTTTGTTAACACCTTACATGACCATAGTATCGTTATCGATAGCAGGGATTTAAAAATTGATAGTCTCCTATTTTGCAAATTTTATTTAAATGTTTTCAGTTTTGATGCTGATGTCTTTTTTTTTTCCCCCCCTGGTCCCAGATCTAATCCGGGAGCCCACACTGCATTTAGTTGTTATGTCTCTTTACTTTCTACTAGCCTGGTACTGTTCCTCTGTTTTTCATGACCTTGATCACTTTGAAGGTCAGTTATTTTGTAGAATGTCCTTCTGTTAGGGTTTGCCTAATGTTTTCCTGTGATTGGGTTGAGATTATGTCCCGCTCAGTGCCTCATATCTGCACTGTTGGGGAAATATAATTAAAAACAAAAATTTCCTTTGGGGCTTCTGGGTGGCTCAGTTGGTTGAGCACCCAACTCTTGATTTCAGTTCAGATCATGATCTCATGGTTTGTGAGTTCAAGCCCCACGTCTGGCTCTGCACCGACAGTGTGGAGCCTGCTTGGGATTCTCTATCTCCCTCTCTCTCTGGCCGTCCCTGCTCACTCCCTCTCTCTCTCTCTCAAAAATAAATAAATACTAAAAAAACCCCCACAAAACCCCCCAAATCTCCTTTTAATCCAGAAATCCTCTTCACAAAGATAGTAGAGAAAGAGAGTGCTAATATCATTGAATACGCGTTAAACCAGGATACGATGTTGACCACAGGCCAGAGACCGCAAAGACAGAAGGGAATCTGGCTCTGTCACATGCCCAGGCAGAGGCAGGCCACCACACACATTTTGAAGATCGAAAATAACTGGTCCTCAAGTAGAGGACTTAAGAGAACAGTTTGTCACACACGGTTTATCCTAAATTTACCTGTAATTGGGGTGACCAACCTGTGTGAGCTTGTTGTCTTCACTCAGGAAAAACCAAACTATCTTCGGTCTTTATAACAGGAAGTAGTTTTGCAACTTGGAGCAAAGTGCCCAGCGAATTTAGGCTCCCATCCCCCCACTTGAAACCGGGAAGTAGTGGTGCTATATGGCTTGATGTAGACCTCCTTGGTCCCTGAGAAGGACTTGGGACATGAAGTGGACAAAAGGGTACCTAATCTTCAGAAAGATTTTGTGCACGTTTCAAAGACAGGAGAAAGTCCTTGCAGTTGCAGGTTTTCTAAAGTAAATCCTCTAAGAAGAAGGTGGGGAGGAAAGCTTTCCTTTCCATGAGAGAACTAATCCTCTTGTTTTGTCTTTGTCTTTAGAGTACGTGATGGTGACAGGCCTTGTCGTTAGCGATACTAGTTTTGACCACTCCACTAAGGCCATGTCTTGTCTACGGTGCCAGATACAGATATATTTTTTTAATGTTTACATTTATTTTTGAGAGAGAGAGAGAGAATGAGAGAGCGAGCAAGCAGGGGAGGGGCAGAGAGAGAGGGAGACACAGAATCTGAAGCAGGCGCCAGGCTCTGAGCCGTCAGCACAGAGCCCGACGCGGGGCTCGAACCCACCAACTGCAAGATCATGACCTGAGCCGAAGTCGGACGCTTAACCGACTGAGCCACCCAGGCGTCCTGATATAGATGTAATTTTATCTTTCTCCAAAGACACCAGGGTTACCCAGTTGTCCGTGTTGTTTACTGAAAAGCTGTCTCTGCCCCAGTGATTTGAGATGCCAATTTCACTATAAACCAGATTGCCAGTCTACTCACTTCGGTCTGTTTCTGGACTATCTAGTCGATGCCACTGGTCTGTTTGTTTATTCCTGCCCAAGTACCTCCCTGCTAAAATTAATTTTTAAAATTGTAGCTTAAAGAAATGATCACAGTATTAGTTTAGAATAAGTAAAAAAAAATTTTGGTGAAAACTGTATTTTCCCTAAGTCCTTCATTGAAACAATTGGATTTCATTTTTGTAAATTCTCTTCCACTTTTTCTCCATGTATATGTCTGTCTGTTTTTATCTACCTATGCGTAACATTGTAACCACAGATACGTCTTACCCAAATTTTATACATATGTATATATTATGCGTACTTTTTATTCTTCACTATATTTTACTTATATTGTTTCTCTTATATTTTTCACATTTTTATCATCATTTTTGATAGTAGCGTATACTCTTTTATTGAGTTGATACTGTACGTTACAGTTATATTTGGATAATTTCTGTTTGCTCTGTAATATTCTAGTTAACATCTTTAAGTTATGTAGCTTTTTTCTACTTCTGAATTATTCCCTCAGGATAAACGTGAGAAATTCAATGCCAAAGGGCACACACAGCACATATTATACCTTTGGATATGAAATTCCACAGTGAAAAACTATTATATTAATTTAATGTTATCAGTTACATAGTTTTGCCACACACTTCGTTGCATTGGGAGAATGGTATTTTAATTCATCTCAAGAACATGTAGGAGTTCAATTTTCGCAAAGCACTCTGAATTTGGCACTATTTTGGCATGTGTTTCTCTTACTTGTTGGTTGAAATGTTCAAGAAATCTCTTTGGAGAGAGGAAAGTAGGATAGTGATTTAGGCACGAATTCTCCAGTTTTAACCAGTTATATTGGATGAGCCTGGTGTAGATGTGGTGGTTTGCTTTTCTGGGGCTCATTCTTCCCTGTCCATTGCCCAGCTGACCTCCTCTGTGCCTCTTCTGGTCAACAAGGTCCCATGTGTCCTCTCAAGGTTGGGCTCAGCACCCGCCTCATTTATGACCACACATATGGGATGCTTATAATTGTGTGATCCCAAAAGTCTGCCTTGGTTGGCTTCTTGAGTTGAGTTGCTTCTGTGTTTCCAGTGAATCTGGAAATTCTCTTTCTTTCTGTCCTAAATGCCTCCTACATGTCCTGGCTTTAGCAGATATAGATATAGGTATGAATAGTAAGGAGTGTGTCCTAAACTTATTCTGTGTTTGCTACAGATGCTAATAATACCAAGCAGGAATTGCCCTCTCACTTCTTTACCCCCTTCTCAAGCCCTGAACCCTTCAGTAGAATTCCATGTCTTGCTTTCCTGTACGGATGCTCATGTCAAGCTCTCCAGTGGTGTCTGTGCAGACCAATTCAGTGAGCATTTTTTCCTGTCCCCCTCTTCATCCATCTCTGAACACCTGGTCCTGTCTCTTAGCTCCTGGAACATTACACTCTCTTGGTTTACCTGTTACTTGTCTGTCTACTTTTCTCCCGTCTCCTGTGAAATGTTTTTCTCCTCCGTTCTCCAGTCCCCAGGCTGGGTCCTGAGTCCCTGTCTTTGCTTTCTGCTCCCTCCCCTGGTGAGTGCACTCATCCTCATGGCTTCACATGCCATGCACGTGCTGATCGCCCCCCAGTTTGCATCTCTTCTGGCTTCTTCCATGAACTGCAGCTCACCTACATGGTGACATGGAGGTCTACTTGGAGGTCTCACAGACATCTCCAGTGTAATGTCCAAAACGAAACTCTTGATTCCCCAGCCAGGGCAAATCTTTCTTGTCTTGTCTCATATGCAGCACTGCTGTATAGCCAACCGCTCAAGCCCTCCTTCCCTCACTTCCCAATGCTTGTTCCACGAAGTTCTAATTTCTACCTCCAGTATGTCTTGACTCTACCTCCTTTTTCTTTCCCCATAGTCATCCCCTAGGAAAAGCCATTGCCATCTCTTACTTGGACGTAAGTAAGTAAGTAAGGTCTCCTTGCTTCCAGTCTTGGTTTCTCCAATTATTCTCCACACGGCAGCCAGAGCCACCCTTGTAAAATCTGTGGTTGACACTCATTGCACTTAGGCTAACATCTAGCCTCCTTCCCTTGGCTTAGGAGGCCGTGCATTGTGCCTACGGCTTGCTCTTTTCCCCTGTTACCTACCACGCTCCTGCCTCCCACCTTTCGTGTCTCATGTCTGCTTCATTTTCTTCAGAGCGCTTTTGATAATTTGTGATTATGCATTTTTTGTATTATCTTATTTTATATTTTTACTTTTTGTTTGTCACTGACCCCTGAACTATGCTATGGACTTCATGAGGGTGGGGATCTGGACTTACTCACTGGCGAATACTTACCACTTACCCCAGTGCCTGGTGCACAGTGGATAGAAGTCACTGAATGAGTGAACCCTCTTGTCAAAAGTAAACAACACTGATATTTTGTGAACGGTGTGAGTCAGTGGCGTCATTGGTCTGTCTGTGAGCAGCTCAGGGCGTGCAACCACTGGTTTGACCTTGATTCTTGAGAATTCAATGTTTTTTTTTTTTTAATTTATTCTTGAGAGAGAGAAAGAGAGAGAGACAGAGACAGAGAGACAGAGCATGAGTGTGGAAGGGGCAGAGCGAGAGAAGGACACAGAATCTGAAGCAGGCTCCAGGCTCTGAGCTGTCAGTACAGAGCCCGACACGGGGCTCGAACTCACAAGCCATGAGATCATGACCTGAGCTGAAGTTGGACACCCAACAGACTGAGCCACCCAGGTGCCTCTGATTCTTGAGAATTCAAATTTATTTACCATCATACCTGTTTTGTGAGGTGCACGATTGCAGACATGCTGCAAGTCTGCAGTTGAAACTGAACTTTATGGATGATTTTATCAAAAACCCACCTGAGTCAATTTTATATTATTTTTTTCTAACAGTTACGAGAGATTACCTATATTGGATCCCACTTGGTGTACATAATGGCATTTTAATCCAAACCATGGAGATCTCCATTGCCTTAGCAATTCTTTGACACGTAGGGTGAGCAAATGAAATTTTTAATAGCTTAAACTTAAAAGCTTTACTTTTAGTTCAAGATAGGTTGCACTTTAATAATACTTGAATATTTTTGGATAATGTGAGAATTTGAAGCGAACCGAGAGACGCCTGGGATGTGTTTCCCTCCTCCTATGGCCGGGTGGCCGCGGCTACCCAGGTTGGTGACGTGACGTGCCTCAGTGACTCAGGTAGGAGTTGAGCTGCTAAGGGCTTGAGGCTGACTCCCGGCTCCGTGCTCCTCGGTAATGTGGTGCCGCCTTGTTCACTGCCTCACCGCACCCCACCCGCAGGCGGCTCGGTGAGCGTGGCGGCCCCTGTCGGCCGTCCTGGGTACTACACCCCCAGCACGGTGGGTTAATAGCTTCCTTAGCGCTGATGAATGACTCACTGTACACCGCGGACCTTTGGCACATTCTTGAGTGGGAGTCCCGGGGACTCAGTGACCTATTTAAATGCAGGTG
Source organism: Cryptoprocta ferox (assembly GCA_028646485.1). Lineage (NCBI taxonomy): Eukaryota > Metazoa > Chordata > Mammalia > Carnivora > Eupleridae > Cryptoprocta > Cryptoprocta ferox. The sequence continues at coordinate 137,648,281 of CM053577.1, read as the reverse complement.
GAAGCTGCACTCTGCCCGCCCACACGGACCGCGCTGCATACTCAGCATTGCTAACTTTCATCTCGCATTGTTCTGGACACACGTCCCCCTGCCTGGCATTCCTAGCGGACATTTTACATTCCATTGCCTGGATTGGTTTGGGAACTGAACTCCCGGTTGGGAAAACTAAGCAAACAAAAATGACCTTGGTAAGATAGTGAGCATGGTGGAATAAGTTAAGGAATACAAAAGAAAAGGCAAACAATGAAAAAAAAAAGTTTTTCAATGCTTGGTTGGTGGTACTTCCTGTAATTCCTCCTGAGTTCTCTTGGGTTAATTGGTTATTTTTTAACTTGGTGGGGGTGATATTATCCTCCTCTGCACAGCATTAGGGAAACTCATGCAGACCTACTTATAAATGCCTTAGAAATGACTCAAAGCACATTCAGTTTTCCTATAGGGTAATGTTTTTAGAGCAAAGGTAATAAATGTGAGGTTTGATATTACATATTCAGAATGTTAAGGATGATCTGATTTTATTAAACCTTTTTTAAAACATTTTTAAAATGTTTTTATTTATTATTGAGACAGAGAGAAACCGAGCATGAGTGGGGGAGGGGCAGAGAGAGAGGGAGCACAGAATCTGAAGCAGGCTCCAGGCTCTGAGCTGTCAGCACAGAGCCCCATGCGGGGCTCGAACTCACCAACCGTGAGATCATGACCTGAGCTGAAGTTGGCCGCTTAACCAACTGAGCCACCCAGGCGCCCCCTAGGATGATCTGATTTTAAAAAATATTCCACAAAATGCAATAAAGGGGATATTAAACCAGAATGGCAGTAGTTTAAAAATTTGTGGTATGCTGGGAAATTGATTGGACAGTTCAAAATTTGATGAAAATTGATGTCATTCTGCTTTTTAATGCAAGAAGAGCTAGCAATCTGGACGCTTTAAAGTATTTTTATTAGGTATTTTTTATTATTTAATATATTTTTATTTTTTATTTACTTTTCGGGGAGAGAGAGTGTGAGCAGCAGACGGGGGCAGAGATCGAGAGAGAGAGAGAGAGAGAGAGAATCTTAAGCAGGCTCCACATTTAGTGCAGAACCCAACACAGGACTTGATCCCATATCAGCCAAAATTGAGTCAGATGCTCCACTGACTTAGCCACCCAGTGCCCCTAGATGTTATATTTTAGAGCATTTTCATGTTCACAGCAAACTTGAGGGGAAGGCACAGAATTTTCCCATGGGCTCCCCACCCCCACACGTGCACGGCCTTCCGCATTATCAACATCAAGTGGTACCTAAGAGATGTCATAGTCACCCAGAGTCCATGTTTACGTTAGGGTTCACCCTGTACATTTTAGGGGTTTGGACAAATTTACAATGCCATGTCACTTTCAGGCTACTTTTCAGTGAGAAGGAAATCCTTTTGCCTTGCCGTGGGTCTGAATGGCTGTGTCATTTATTTGTGACTTTGTTTTGAATGGTTTCCTGCTTCCAGGAAGGGAGGCATTCATTTAGGCAGCAGTTCAAAAGGTAAACCTGCAAACCGATGCCAAGGTACCCTTTATTGGTGGACAAATAACCCTCTGAATAAGAGAATCTAAGTCACACACCTGACAGATGAAGCCAACTCCTTCCTCTGGGAATCCGCCCCTGGACGGGGTACAACAACATGGGGACCTGTAGAGGATCCAGGTAGAGATGAGTGGTTTCATCAGCCCATGGAAACTAATTGGACTCTTCTGGGAATGGTCTAACCAGCTTGTTCATTATAATTAGTGACATCTTCTATAACTAGGTTCTCACTGAGGTTAGAGTAGTTGGAATTTTTCATTATTATGTAGCAATGAATGTTTTCTCCCCAAAATATCTCAGTGGCTGGGCCGATTTTGCCACCATGCCTTCCTGGAATTTCTACAAGTTTGGGGGGTTAAAAGATTTCAATGTTCATTCTGTTGGGGTTCCATAAACGATACTGATAAAACCATGTAAAGAACATTTGATAGGTAGCAGGTAAAGGGAGAGAAAGGTGGGTGGTCTCAAGAAAATTTGGGGACCACTGGATAAGGGCATCTAGGTATGCCAGTATATATAAATATTTGCATATATTCAGTTACAGATAATTCAAGAAAAGTGTTATTTAAATAGGTGTGAATGTGTGTCCACAATTGGTGGCCCACTCTGTCTTGGGCACCATTAGCAGTAGGACTGGATCCTGTGTGGGCTGGGAATCAGAAGACACAAACTCAGGGGTCCGCTTCTTTGCTTACTGTGTGACCTTGACAGATAGGCTCATGTTTTCCCATTTACACAGTTGGAATATACTGACCCCATAATGTTATTTTGAGGAACGAATGTCACTGTAAATGAAACCATTTTATAAATTCTGGTGTGTTTTACCATTGTAAACTTCTTTGAAAATAACTATTATGAAAATGATGTAAAAAGTTAAGGTAACATATGGAAAGTGGTTGATACAGTTCTGGGCATGGTGTATGCTAAAATATTGGTTTGGTGTCAGGAGAAAGATCTGGACTAAAAATAGATATTTGATCATCATCAACAAAATGATATTAATAAGTAACACCAAGTTGGATAAATTTGGCTAGGGAGAGTGTTTGAGTTATAAAGAAAAGAGTACAGGGGGGCACCTGGAGGGCTGAGTCGGTTGAGTGTCCAACTCTTGGTTTTGGCACAGGTCATGATCTCACCGTTCATGGGTTTGAGCCCCGTGTTGGGGCTCTCCCTCTCTCTCCCTCTCTCTTTGCCCCACCCCCATTCGAGTTCACTCTCTCTCTCAAAAAGAAATAAACATTAAAAAAAAAATAGAAGAGTGCAGGGATGGGGGAAGAACCAACATTTAGGTGTGGACAGGAGCATTCTTTAGCATAGGAGACAGAATGATCACAGAAAGATGGAGTTGGACAACATATTGACATATTGCTGAATTATGACGGATTTTTGAGCTACACATTCCGTGTTTATTTTTCTTCACTTTCACAGAAGATCACATATCCCAAATACCTAGGAGCTATGCTATTCCAGACTAACAGTATTTTCGGAACTTAATTTTCTTAAATTCTGAAGAGCCCAATATGAGAAAAAAGACATTTTAGTATGTCATATATTACAAAGGATATGTTTTGTAAGAAATATCCAAGGTTAAAATCTGTATTTGTTTTAAAAACCCCTTTAATATGAATCTGTTATGAGAATGAATAGAGTATATGGGCATTATGTATCTTTTGTAATTTTGCATTGATTGAAGAATCTGGAGGAGGTTCAAGGTGGCGGCCTAGGAAGACCCGGAACTCACCACCTCCCATAGACACTCCAAATGTACAGTTACCTATAGAACAGTTCTCTCTGAAAGAGACCTGAGAACCAACTGAAGATGAAACTGAGAACCAACAACAAAAGATGAAAAGGCCACGTCAAGATGTCTAGGGGAGGCAGAGAGACAGTCTTGCCCAAAACCCTACTCCCAGCACAGCTCCCTACAAGATGAAAGGATCTTGCAAAAGTGGAGCACATCCCTGAGGAGTGAGGGGTGGAGCTCCCCCCAGTCCTTGGGACCATGCTCTGGAGAGATGAGCCCTCCAGATGTTTGGCTTTGAAAACTAACAGGGCTTATGTCCAAGAGACCCAAACGGCTGTAGGAAACTCTTGCTCTCAAAGGGCTTGTGCACAGACTTGCTCACTCCAGGTTCTAGTGCAAAAGCAGCAGGTTGAAAACTGCCCAGACCTGCACGTCACTGGAGCTCTTGTCTCTGTTCTCCAGCCCCGCCTTCAGCCTTCCACACCATGGGATTTCTTCCTCTGCTGTTTTACCGTGCTCTTAGCTTTTATTACACTTCTGTGCACTTAAAGGTCCCGTGGGGAAGAATTAGTGGATGATGAGGACGTGGCCTACATCTGGGTCTCCTCTGTCATGTCAGCCCATATACTGGCTGTCTGTGGAAGGGCTTTTCTTCTGCCTACTGTGTCCCGGGGGGATTCCTTCTCACTTAGAAAGGACTCCTCCCTCTCTGGAATTTAGTTCATTTAGACTTCTTTGCATCCTAAGGTCTTTGGTGCATTTAAAAACAATGATGGGTTCCAGTTTAAGATGGCGACAGAGGAAAATCCTGAACTCACCTCTTCCTGTGGACACCCTGAGTCTACAGCTACATGTGGAACAAACTTCTTAAAAAACTCTAAACGCTGGCTGAGTGGCAGCTACACATAAGGTAAACAAGAAGAAAGGTGCATCAAAGCAGGTAGGAGAGGCTGGGACATAAACTCCCCATGTTTAAACCCCACTGCCAGCCAAGGCAAACCGACAGATGGGAGAAAACTCAAAACCAGAAACTCCTTCCTGAGGAGTGAATGGTTCAAACACCACACTGGGCACCTCAGCTTTTAGAGCCTGTGCCTGAGAGACAACCCCCCAAAATAGCTAACTTCAAAAACCAATGGGGCCTGCAGCCCAAGACCCACAAGATAGTAGTGATCTGGAGGATATCTCTTAACAGGTTTGTGTGGTTGGACTCACCTGCTCTGAAGTCAAGCTCAGAGGCAGCTGACTGTGCTCACACTTAACGTGAAGGAGGCTCACTTCCTTCTACTGAAGCGTCAGCCTGAAGGGCAGACGTCTAATTTAACACCTACATCCTAGGAGCCTGCCGGAGCACTCTCCAGGCATGAACCCTGGTGGACGCCATCTTTGCACTCTATCTTTACTGTGCTCTAGAGCATCAATATCTCCTGGAAGGGAGCTTTTGTATGAGTTTGGTCCCTCAGTCTTTGGGGCTTCCAAGGAAGGGACACCTCTTTACCACCTGGCTTTGGAGGCCAAGGGACCTTGTGTTCTTGGTCCCATGGGACTGTAATAGTTGGTGTCACCCAGAAAGGAAACTTCTATATCCCTATCTCACACCTTGCCACCTTGCCTGGCTCTGGCAGCCAGTGGGGCTTATGCTCGTGGTTCGCACAGGACTGTAACCAATGGAGAAAGTTCTTCTACAAGCTGCCCCACCCCCCAGGAGCAAGCAAGAGGCAACAGACCCAGGAGCTCAGTCTTTCTGTGAAGGAGGTCTATTAGCTAGTCATGATGGCAGCCTGAGGAGCAGGCTTCTAAATTATACGAGCTGAGGGGCTGACTACAATCTTCTCCAGACTGTGGAAGGTGGGTGCTATCTTCACATTCTCTCTCTGCCGTACTCCAGAACACCAGTGTCTCCTAGATGGGAACTTCACTCACAGCTGGTACCCTTGTTTTTATGTCTAGAGCCCTGGTTTTTATGACTGCTGTCCACAGGATCCTGCCAGATCTCCAGGCCAGTGGGGCTTATGCTTGTATAAGGATGTATATAGGACTGTATATATTTACATACTTTTAAAAGCTGCTGCCTGAGGACCTGGCTTCCAAACAGCATCTAGGTGCTGAGAACCTCCCCTCAGGGACACTGACAGGTCTTGGCACTTCAACTACTGGGAGCTATTAAACATATAATAGGCTGCATGGGGAAGCTCAAAGCTTTGGGAGATGACAAAGGGCTGGGGCCGGTTGAACAAGGCTCACTTGCTATACAAAGCCACTTCCTCAAGACTGGGAGACTTGGTTGTTTGATATAATATATGAAAACCAACACAGAGTCCAGCAAAAAAAGAGGAATCCATTCCAAATTAAAAAAAAAAACCCTTAATGAAAGAGAGGTAAGTAATTTATCTGATAAAGAGTTCAACATTTTCCGGGATAGATCACAATCCTCTGTTAGGCTACAAAAGTCTCAATAAATTTAAGAGGACTGGAATCAGGTCAAGCATCCTTTTTGACCACAATGGTATGAAACTAGAAATTAATTACATGAAGAAAAGTGTAAAACTCACAAATATGTGGAGATTAAACAACATGCTACTGAACAGCCAGCGAACCAAAGAAGAGATCAAAAGGGAAATAAAAAAGTACCTGAGACAGACAAAAATGAAAATGTAACACACCAGAGTTTATGAGGTGCGGCAAAAGCAGTTCTAAGAGGGAAGTTTATAGTGATAAATGCGGAGCTCAAGAAACAAGTAAAGTCTCAAGTAAACAACCTGACATTACCCATCCAGGAAGTAGGGAAGAAAAGAACAAATGAAGCCCCAGATTTGAAGAAGGAAGGAGATAACAAAGATTAGAACAGAAATAAATGAAATAGAGGTTAAAAAGACAGTAAGTATCCCTGGAACTAAGGGCTGGTCCTTTGAAAAGATAAAATTGACAACCCTTTAGTTAGATTCACCGAGAAAAAAAAGAGAACTCAAATAAATCAGAAAAGAAAGAGGAGATATCACAACTGATACTACAGAAATACAAAGGATCGTAAGACACTACTGTGAAAAATGGTATGCTCCAAACTGGACAATCTTGAAGAAACAGATAAATCCCCCCAAAACATACAACCTACCAAAACTGAATCAGGATGAAGTACAAAATCTGAACAGATGGATTACTAGTAAGGAGATTGAATCGGTAATCTAAAACCTACCAAAAAAAACCCAAAAGTCCAGGGCCAGATGACTTCACGAGTGAATTTTAGTGAATTAATATGAATTCTTCTCAAAGTCCTTGAAAAAATAGAAGGGGCATTTTATAAGGCCAGCATTACCCTGATACCAAAACCAGAGAAGGAATGCCACAAGAAAAGGAAATTACAGGCCTGTATCCTTGATGAACGTAGACACAAAAATCCTCGATATATTAGCAAACCAAAGTTGACAATTCATTTAAAGGATGGCATACCATGATCAAGTGAGATTTATTCTGGGGATGAAAGGGTGGTGTTGAACATTCTCAAAGTAGTCAGGGCGATACACACCACATTAACAAAATGTGGATAAATGAAAGCAAATGAAGGACATAAATCATACGGTCATCTCAGTAGGTACAGGAAAAGCATTTGACAAAATTCAACATTCAAAAAAGTGAGAATAGGTGAAACATAATAAGGACCATATATGACAAGCCCACAACTAATAGTGAAAAATTGAAAGGAACAAGACAAGAATGCTCACTTCATTACTTTTATTTAATATCATATTGGAAGTCCTACCAGAGGAATTAGGCAAGAAAAAAATAAAAGGCATCAGAATTGGAAATGAAGAAGTGGGACTATCACTACTTGAAGATGATATATTATATATAGAAAACCCTAAATATTTCACCAAAATACCTGTTAGAACTGGTAAATGAATTCAGTAAAGTTAGAGGATACATAATTAATACACATAAATCGGTTGTGTTTCTACACACTAATAACAAACCATCAGAAAGAAAAAACAATCTTCTTTACAATTGCCTCAAATAGAGTAAAATACCAAGGAATAAATTGAACCAAGGAGGTGAAAGACTTGTATATTGAAAACTACAAGACATTAATGAAATAAATTGAGGATGACACAAATGAGTGGAAAGATATACCATGCTTCTGGATTGGAAGAATAAGTATTATTAAAATGTCCTTACTACCCAGAGCAATCTACTGATTCAGTCCAATCCCTATCAAAATTCCAATAACATTTTTTTTTAAAGAAATAGAAAAAAAAAATCATCCTAAAATGTGTATGGAGCCACAGAAATCCCCAAGTAGCCAAAGCAGTATTGAGAACGAAGAACAAAACTGGAAGTATCCTACTCCCAATATCAAACTATATTACAAGATTATAGTAATTAAAGCAGTATGGTATTGGCATAAAACCAGACATATAGATCAATAGAACAGGATAGAGAGCCCTGAAATTAACCCATGCAATATGGTCAATTAATTTATGACAAAGGAAGAAAACATATACAGTGGGGAAAGTCTGTTCAATAGTGTTGGGGAAGCTAGACAGCCATATGCAAAAGAATGAAACTTGACCACTATCTCTCACTATATTCAAAAATTACCTCAAAATGGATTGAAGACTTGAATGTTTAAGACCTAAAACCATAAAACTCATAGAAGAAAACATAGCCAGTGAAGCTCCTTGACATGAGTCTTGGCTATGATATTTTGAATCGGACAATGAAAGAAAGCAAAAGCAACCTACTGAATGGTAGAAAATATTTGCAAATCATACATCTGCTAAGAGGCTAATCTCCAAAATATATTAAGAACTCATACAACCCAGTGGCAAAAAACTCCCAAGCAATCCCGTTAAAAAATGGGCAGAAGATCTGAGTAGACATTTTTCCAAGGAAGACCTACAGATGACCAATAGGTACATGAAAAGGTACTCAACATCATTAATGATCAGGAAAGTGTAAATCAAAATCACAAGGAGATATCAGTTCACACGTATTAGACCATTATCAAGTAGACAAGAAATAACAGTGTTGGTGCAGATGTGGAGAAGTAGGACTTGTGCACTGTTGGTGGAATGTAAATTGGTGCAGCCACTATGGAAAACAGTATGCAGGTTCCTTAAATATCATAGGAACCAGCAATTCCACTTTAAAGAAAATAAGAACACTAATTTGAAAAGATCTGTGTGTCCCCATGTTCACTGCAGCATTGTTTACAAAAGCCAAGATGTTAAAACAGCCTAAGTGTCCATCGATATGTGAATGGATAAAAATTGTGAGATATATATTTGTGTATATAAATATAAATGTAAAGGAATATTATTTGGCCACAAAAAAGAATGAATTCTTGCCATTTGACAACATGGTTGGGCCTCAAGGGCATTATGCTAAGTGAAAAAAGTCAGAGAAAGACAAATACAATAATCCTTCTTATATGTGTAGTTAAAAAAAACAAACATACCCAAAACAAGCTCATAGATAGAGTGCAGATGGGTGATTGTCAGAGGTGAGCTGGTGGGTAGGAGAAATGGGTGAAGGGGTCAAAAGGTAAAAGAAATTATATAGAAAGAATTGAAGCATAAAAGGAGAGTACCCTTATTACCTCCCCTCACTTATTCCACTCCAGCCCACCCTCCAAGACTAACCACACTTAAAAATTTCACTTTTAAGTGAAGCTTAGTTTAGTTTGTTAAGCGTCTGACTCCTGGGTAGCTTAGTTTGTTAAGCGTCTGACTCCTGATTTCTGCTCAGGTCATGATCTTGCAGTTTGAAGGTTCAAGCCCTGCATCGGGCTCTGTGATATTTTAGCGCAGAGCCTGCTTAGGATTCTCTCTCTCCACCCCCCCTCTGTTTTTCACCCACTTGCACTCTCTTTCAAAATAAATAAATAAAACTGAAAAAAAGGTCACTATGTGTTTGTGAGGGCATATACATACATGTACGCGTTACACATGTACATAATGACATGGGATTTTTACAGATGAAAAATCATATTTAGCGTATCTTTCAGTTTTCTTTGTCACGTTGGGAACAGTTGTTCACTACAACCTTCTACCTTCTAACCAGAAGCAGAATTATATCTGGCAGGGAGTGAGGGGGAACCTTTAATAACAGAAACACAATCTTGATACAAGCACAGCAGGTGCATTTTCTTTACTAAATTACATCTCAGTTATTAGAATATATTTCCTCAGATATGAAAAAGGGACACATAGTGACAGGAAAAGGATGCGATTTTTGTGTCTCAGAAGGTCTGTGTTAATCTGCAGGTTAGAATGTGGCAAAACAAACAATTGAGATGCAGATTAAGACCGTTGGTAGAAATCCAAGGTGAGGGGGAGTCAGCTATTCTTTAGGAAAGTTTGGTGATTGTCCTCACCTCTTGTCCTACAGCCTTTCCTTGTCCCATTTCCAATTTAGTCCATGTGTCCGGAGTACCCCCGTGAGATATGGCTTCATTCCATGAAGCTCAGGAGATGTTCCTAGCATGAAATCTCCTCTGACAGAGGCATTTTCCAATTATTAGTTATCATTCAAACCATCACATCATGCCATCATCACATCATCCGTCAGGCACCTTGTCCAGTCTTTCCTTCAATATTATTCAAAAATAATAATATTGAAAAAAAAGGATAATTATTTTTAAAAGAACTTCTTTTTTTTAAAATATTTGTTTATTTTTGAAAGAGAAAGACAGCAGGAGCGGGGCAGGGGTAGAGAGAGAGGGAGACACAGAATCGGAAGCAGGCTCCAGGCTCTGAGCTGTCAGCACAGAGCCCGATGCGGGGCTCAACCTCACGACCTGAGCCGAAGTCAGGTGCTTAACTGACTGAGCCACCCAAGTGCCCTGAAAAACTTCTTTAGAACAATCCCTAATTAGTCTACTTTGGACATGTCTGTGATATTGACTGCTAGGCAAGTTATTTTCAACTCTGGTTGAAACTCTGGTCTTTTGTAAATGTTTGGCCCTTTTTTCTCATTTATCAAAAAGTAGTGAAAATTAGGGACGCCTGGGTGGCTCAGTCAGTTGAGTGTCTGACTTCAGCTCAGGTCATGATCTCGCAGTTTGTGGGTTCGAGCCCCACGTCAGGATCTGTGCTGACAGCTCAGAGACTGCTTTGGATCTGCTGTTCCTCTCCTGTCTCTGCCCCTCCTCATCCACTTGTTCTCTCTCTCAAAATAAATAATAAAAACTTTAAAAAAGTGGTGGAAATTGATTAAATATTTTGTAAAGGAATTCGTTCTCTTCGATGCCATGTGCTGTCTTTGCAAAGAAGTTAACAAAGTTTCCTCAAAGATTACCATTTGGAGAACCTACTTTTTCTTCAATCCATACAATAAGGAATATAGAGTTGATATCTCCTTGTGTGGGTTGGCCTATATTTTTTTCAAATAAATAGCTACATATTTTTTTCTCCCTAAATGCCTAAGTTTATCTTATATGGATAGTCATAAAAACCTGATATATATTTTTAGAAGTTACTTAATACGGACTTTAAAAATTTTTATAAGGGTGTTTACGTGAGGTCAGTGGTCACTAGATTTTTGGGATGGCGATCATTTAACTGCATCATTTCCTTAGGTCCTGAGACTGAATTTGATTTTCTTGGCTTAGATTCCAAGAGGTTTCAAGAAGGCAACGAATCAGTGCTGAGATTTGAGGCAGGTGGATTCTCTGAAGCATTCAGCCTAACAGCCCCAGGGAGTGGTATTGCCACTTGGCTAATTAGTTCATGCAGCATCCCTTTGGGCTAGTTGAGCAGGATTATCCCTATTTTTACAGATTAAGAAAATGAGGTGTGAGGCTTTGAATTGTTTCACGTCAAAAGTTTTGGCAGTCAGTCCTGGAGTTTCAGAATTGTAGACCTTTAGTCAGTTTCTCTGTTTGCAGACTTTGGTGTTATTATTTCAAATATATGTATTTTCAAAGCAACGATTTTATTTTCATTGAGTCTATTTTTATAACAAACAGATTCATACTTTTTGAGTCGTGTAGGTTGTAACTTGCATGTGACCCAGCTGTGATTTGTTTTTATCCTAGTAAGTGTGATGTGGAACACGTGAACTTGAGTTAAATCACAAATAGACTTACCAGGTTCACATGAAGCATTGTGGGCATTAAAAATTGGTTGATATGGCCATCTGTTACATAAACACAGTCTAAATAAGAAATGAGAGACGGGCACCTGAGTGGCTCAGTTGGTTGAATGTCCGACGCCAGCTCAGGTCATGATCTCATGGTTCCTGAGTTTGAGCCCCACTCAAACTGCTGTCAGCTGACCCTCCCTGCTGTCAGCACTGAGCCTTCTTCAGGTCCCCTGTTCCCCACAGTCTGCTCCTCCCCCACTCACACACTGTCTTACAAATAAATAAAAACATTAAAAAAAAAAGAAAAGAAATGAGAGACACAGGAATCTTTTGGAAAGCACCTGTGATTTCTATCTGAAGACTAGAGTCCTGACTCACCGCATTTGAACAGAGTGAACATGGCTAATGCTACTTTCGCCATCTTTCTCTTTAGAACTAGTTTGAAGAAAAATGTCAGCCAAATATTTATTCAGTTCTCTCTCTACCTACTTACCTACCCACCTGTTTACCTATCTGATTCCCATTGAGGGAATGACTTCTCTCCAGTCAGACTGAACCTACTTCTCAATATCCAAATAAACTGGTTTTTCCAAGACAGTGCCTAACTCTGTGAAAAATCCAGGTAAGAGGTCAGCTGTACGCATGTCCTCCTTTTAGTCTGTGGTGGTTCCCAATTGACAAAACCAGTCAAGAGTATTACTAGTGCTGGGTCCAAAGTGAAAGTTTGAGTTTTGAATTGATACCTTTTCATTTGACTTGGTTCGGTAGTCATGGATTTGATAACTAACGTTGGTTAGCCATTGGTCAGCCACTAAATGAAAGCCATTCCTGGTTCCTCACATTCCGTCCTGGGGGTGGCCCTCCCTCCATAACTAGGTATGTTGATGCTTAACATGATACTCCTACTTCAAATACTGTTTAACTTTCAAGGGCAAGGGAAATTACATGGGATAATAAGAAAATCTACAAATTTTAAAAACATATTCTAATTTATTATTATGTTTTCCATGATCTAAAGACTTAATTCTCTAGATTAGCACCAAGCAACCAGTATTTCATTCCTGAAAAGGGTTCTGGAAAAGCGTCCCTGTGTGCAGTTGATTTGACTTATTTTTGTGTGTGTGATTGAAGTTATTATTTGAAAATGCATTGTAAATTAAAAATTACACTTTTTCCAAAAAGTTTGAATTGCTGTATACAATGGTTTTTTCTTCTTCTTTTTTCAATGGGTACATGTTACCTGGATTATTTTTTGAGGTTCTTAGTGTATCTGAAAGCAGCCTAGTTAATTTAATTATAATGACTCAAAGAAAAATCTCTTTAAGATTAATCCTCAGTTTAACTGGTTACTCATGAGCATGTGGGGAAAAGTTTGCCATGTCGAGTGAGGAAACCAATTATTATTCAAAACAAGTGGTTTGATTTAATTCTAGTTACAACATATATACTCAGAACTATATCATTATTTTTATATCATGCATTTATGAATTTCTGTATATTATAGATATGTATGCTCTAAAACAAAATAGCATATTTTACTCAACAAGAGTTTTGAAGTTATTTGTTTATATAACATATTACCTTCCCCTTCAAGAGTCCAACAAGGAAGGTCTTAATCAAGGTTAAGAGGCAAGACATTTGGAAAAAAATTACTAGAGCATGAAGTATGTGCTCAGTCCATTACTAGGTAATATTGAGAGTAACACAAAAGGGACACAATAGGGGACAAGCAATTGAAAATGAAATATAGTAAAACCTTGGATTTTGCGAGCAACTTGTTCCGCGAGTGTTCCACAAGACGAACAGACATTTCTGATAAATTTTAACTTGATAAACGAGCGATGTCTCGCAATACTAGTCGTACATGATCACAAGTGAGCCAATGGTTCTTGAAATTCGCTTTGATATACAAGTGCTTTGGATTACAAGCATGTTTCTGGAATGAATGATGCTCGCAAACCAACGTTTTACTTTAATAAAATGTGTCCTACATCAGACGATGGTAAGTGCAGTGGGACAACGGCCGGGAAGGGCAATGGGGAACCAGGGATGTGGCGGCGGCTTTAAGTCCAGCAGATGATTAATGGATGGAGTAGAGGCAGCTGGGGATAAAATCAAGGTCGGGCTAACTCTGTAAAGGGATAAGGATCCTCCCGAGACGGGCAGAAAAGGAGAAAAGTGGCGAAGACGTGGATGAGGCGGGTTGTGGAGCGAAGGCAGCTCCCAGGGCTTCATGCCTGTTGGCCCCAGTTTCCTCCAGTTTGGAAGGAAGTGATGTGCTGAGTGAGTCTGGAGTGGAAGTTTAGAGTTCAGCGTGAGAGGGGGGGATTCAGACAGCTCGTTGCTGGAAAAAACACAAGCAGTTGACCAGGGAGGAGAAGTTTTGGCTGGAGCCAAAACCTGGGCTCAGGGGCTGGTGCCCCTGGGGTGGGGGTGGGGGGTCATGCTTCTCACCAGCAGCAGCCAAGAGCCTGGAAGCAAAGACCCGGGAACGTGGGCTGTTAGAGAGGAGAGAAGGTGGAGTCCGTGGGGAGAATGTGAGGGCGTCGCGTGCCCTGGGGGACCCAGATTCAGCACCGGAGAGGAGTATGCTGTGGCTGCAGGATTACTTTGTTTCTGTTTTATGGAAGGGAATATATGGGGCGCCTGGGGGGGCTCAGTCAGTTAAACCGAAGCCGACTCTTTGGCTCAGGTCATGATCTCACAGTTGGTGAGTTCGAGCCCCATGTCGGGCTCTGCGCTAATGGTGAACGGAGTCTGCTTGGGATTCTCTCTCTCTCTCTCTCTCTCTCTCTCTCTCTGCTCTCTCCCCCCAAAATAAATAAATAAAAGAAAACCTACTTTGCCAATCACTTCCAGAGTGTGTCTTTAAAAAAAATAAAAAATATAAAATGTTGCCTTAAAATTCTCATGATAGGTCCATTTGTGGGGCAGTGTGCCAGGGCTTAAGGGAAGTTTTTCTTGAGAGCTTTACTAAGGGCACATAACATTGCTAGAGGGTTTATGTAAGTGGTGGGGGGGTGGGGGGAAGAAAAAGCGTGATTTTAACAAGCCCATGCCTTGGAAACCTGTAGTTTTAATTCCTAGGAAAAAAAAAAAAAAAAGACAACAGATGCTCAGTGATTTGCACGTTTGCTTTTCAAGGTAAAGCCCGTAATGCACAGCAGGCTCAACGTGTCGGCTCGTTTCAGAAAACCACTCCAGGAGCCCTGCACCATCTTGTAAGTGGGGGCCCTTCGGTATAGAAGTTGGCGGCTTGGCGGCTTTCCTTGCGGGCGGGAATTTGTTCCGATGGCGTTGAACAGATAACCGTCTCAGATGGTGTGACTCACTCAGGTTTCTTTTTTTCTTCCCCTCCCAGCTTGATTGCCAACGGAGACCTCATAAGCCCGGCTTCTCGCCTCCTCATCCCTAGAAAAACCCTGAGTCAGTGGGATCATGTCCTGCAAATGGTCACGGAGAAAATAACTCTGCGGAGCGGGGCTGTCCACAGGTGCGTCAGAGCAGAGCGGACGGGTTTCAGGACCGTCCAGGGTGACCCCAGGGGGCTTGGAGTCACTGGTCCCCAGGCTGTGAATTTCGGCTCTCCGGTGAGGCTCCATTTATCTGCCTCAGTTTCCCTATCTGTAAAATAAGTAATAGTACTTACCTTATGGAGTTGTGTTAGAAGTGAGATAACCCACAAAAGGGCTTAAAACAGTCCTTGGCACATAGTAGTGCATCCTCAAATATTAACTATTTTTGTTCTTTTAGTTTAGAGCCAATAGGCAAGTGTCAACCTTTTTTTTTGGTTGAGAAGGAGGTTTTTTGTTTGTTTGTTTTGTTTTGTTTTGTTTGAGTGAGGCAGCTTCTTGGCTCTTACCTAACTGTCCTTTTTTTCCAGGAGACATTTTTGATTCCTTGATGATCGAACCTATTTGCCTGGCGTAAAAAATCAGACATGAGCAGGTTCGAGTGGGTTAGGGAGGAAGGAAGCAGGTTAGGTAATTAAGCGGGTTGCCTAAACTTCAGAAATCAAGAGCATTTCCTCACGTTCTGAAATTCAAAAAACATTTCCTCAAGTTCTGAAATTCAATAAATGTTTTACTTATTTTTGAGAGAGAGAGAGAGAGAGAGAGAGACAGGCAGACAGACAGAGCATGAGTGTGGGAGGGGCAGAGAGAGGGAGACACAGAATCCCAAGCAGACTCCAGGCCCCCAGCTGTCAGCACAGAGCCCGATGCGGGGCTCGAACTCACAAACCGTGAGATCGTGACCTGAGCCAAAGCTGGATGCTTAACTGACTGAGCCACCCGGGTGCCCCATGAAATTTAAGTGAAGATTCAAATCTTGGCTTTTCAATTGTGAAGCGTAGGAAATTATCCCTTGATGGAGGCTGACTTATTTGTTTTCTTTTTGGTGGGAGAGTTACAAATAATACATGAAAAGACAGTGTATTAAGAATCTATATACCGTGTGACACACAATATTTGAAATCCAGTCCGGAGTTTTCCGGTAGTTCTTCTCAGGTCCTGTCTTTGCCTCAGTCTCTCTAACATACTCTGCTGGAGGAGTGTACACGTACTTTCAGATCCGTGCCTGTTTTCACATCCGTATGTCTGCATATCTTTTTATAGACATAGCTGATAAAATAAGTTCTCAGAACATGGCATATTCTTTCCATTAAATTTGTATACAGATTAATATACATATATTCGCCTCTTGTTAATATGTATTATTTCACAGCCATTGAGACTTGACATATAATCAGGTATAATATATAAAGATAATATAAATATGCATATACATATTTAATATATATATAGATGCAATTGAAAGTAATACTTCAGAAGTGGTAAGAAAAAAATTCAAACAGGACAAAAGACCTAAAAATGATATGACTCACCTCGGCTCTCTAGCCCCTCTCTAATACTTTTCTTCATGATTCCAGAAATATTCTTTGCATTTGGAAGCACATACATCTTTTATTTCTTAGAAACACAGATGGGCGCGCGCGCGCGCGCACACACACACACACACACACACGAGTAAGTATATAAATATACCTTGATGTTTTTGCTGTAACATCAGACCTTGGAGCATGAATAGCTCTCTTATTATTTTTAATGACTACAGAATATTTCCATTTTAGGGGTGTGCCCTAGTAGTCTGTTTGAAGAGTCTCCTCTTGATGGAAATTTAGGTTATTCCAATCCTATGTCTTTATATATAAGCAGAGTTTATCAGGAGACTGAAGACTAGAACTTGAATTGCTTTGTCTAGTTGTACATGCTTTTAAAATTTTGCTAGGGGGCGCCTGGGTGGCCCAGTTGGTTAAGCATCTGACTTCAGCTCAGGTCATGATCTCATGATTCGCAAGTTCGAGCCCCACATCAGGCTCTGTGTTGACAGCTCAGAGCCTGGAGCCTGCTTCGGATTCTGTATCTCCCTCTCTCTCTTCACCTCTCCCACTCATGTTCTGTCTGTCTCTCTCAAAAATAAACAAACATTAAAAATAAAATAAAATTGTGCTAGATACTGACAGCTGTCTTCCAGAGAGTCTGTGCTGACTTGAACTTTACCAAAAGTACATGAGATGGCCTGCTTTTCCTTCTCTCATCCATGCTGTAAAACTAGCAAACATTTTGTCTTTTTGTTTGTGTTGGGTAAAAATAGTGTTTCATTGTTTCTTGCTTTTAATTTATGTAATACATGCCAGTAACAACCAAACAACACCTGCTGCTCATTTCTTGCATGCAAGGTATTCTTCCAAGTGCTCTGCATTTTAAACTTAATCAGCAACCCTGTGAGATAAGTAGGGTTATTATTCTTTTTTTGTAAACATGATACATGAGACAAGGGGAAAGTTACTTCCCTAAGATTTAGCATGTAGTGGTTAGCAGAGCTGGAATTCAGGCCTCCTTAGTAGGCAGTCTGGGTCCAAAGCCTGTGCTCTTAACTACTAAGTTATTCTCTAAATAAATGCCACAAATGTATCTTCCATTATATATGAACTGTCTATATTACGTAGACACTCTTTATGTATTAGTGAAATTGGCTCTTTCTCATGAGTTTTTTTTTAAATTTTTTAAATGTTTATTCATTTCTGAGAGAGAGAGATGGAGTGCAGGCAGGGGAGGGGCAGAGAGAGACAGGGAGACACAGAATCCTAAGCAGGCTCCAGAGCCCGACATGGGGCTCAATCCCATGAAGTGCCGGATCATGACCTGAGCAAAGTTGGTCACTTAACCAACTGAGCCATCCAGGTGCCCCTTTCATATGAGTTTTAAATATATTTCCAGTTTATGTCTTTGATACTCTTTATGTGTTTTTTGGGGGGGGGTATACAGTTAAGTTGAATTTTGATGCATATTTTCAATCTTATGATCATTAAGTTTTATGACTAGCTTAGGTTTTTCCCATTCCAAGATTATAAAAATATTCTGCAGTGTCTTCATCTCATACTCTTAAATTTCATTTAAACCTTTGATCCTTCTGGATTTTATTTTGGCGTCAGGAGTGAAGGCAGATCCCAATAGTTACATATATATTTATTGTTTAGATATACAGTTTTGTCTTTTGACATATACATAAATGTAAGCCCACTCAATAAATAGTATAAAGCACCCAAAGATCTATACACACAATTGCATGTCCAGATAACCTGTTCATTCATGTACTAACGTGAAAAAATTCACACACGCAAATAAAATATATGCAAATATAAATACAAAAATGAAAATATATGCCCCCAATACTTGGAGAAACTTAATTCTCAGTGCGATGCCGGATAGGAGTGAGGTTTGGTAGCTGGTCACTCGAGACGTGCTCATTTTCCTTCAACAGAACATTAAAGGGTCTCCTGGTTGGACCCTCTCTGTGTATATGTGTCTATCAGAAGCATCCCATTAAAATTGGTTCAACTCCCTGTGTAAGTTTCTTGTCTTTTGTAACAAAGGGAGAAATCAGGTCAACAAAAGTCCTATGAAAGAAGGCTAAAATCATGAGTTAGAATTTACTCAGTACCCGTGACTACCTGCAGAAGAAACTAGTCAAATCTTGGCTATTTTCAGATCCAGAGTGAGGCTGCCTTTTAATTTCAAGCCATAAAAGTGAACTACTGACTCAGATCTTCCTGTTTTGGAGGAAAATGAACATCTGAGTCCAGGCCAGTGGTTCTCAGCCAGGGACGATTTTGCCCCTAGGGGACATCTGGCAGTGTCCAGAGTCCTTTCTTTAGTCACACCTGGGGATGGGCAGCTGCTACTTCTATCTAGTGGGTGCTGTTAACATCCTACAGTCAGTTCACAGGCAGGCTCCCCTCACCCCTGACACAGAACTGTCAGGTCCAAAATGCCAGTAGCATCATTGCTCAGAGACCCTTGTCTGGGTTAAACGGCAGGAAACCCAGAAAATCTGGGTTAAGTGTTGGTATTTAGACTTGTAGGGAGAGAATTCGTGTTCTAAAGAAGGAGCATCTTTATACTAAATCAACCCAAACACATTTTAGGGGTTTTGTGGCTGTTTTCTTCGTACTTTTTGTCTCCTTTTGATGTGGCCATTTATAGAATCAGTAAAGATGCAGACAGATCTTTGCCTTTTTTTTTTCTTTGCAAACGTCGCTAACCTTTATTAGGTAATATAAGAAGTCTGAGAATTTTCTTTAATGATTATCTTGAAATCCTTCCAGTCACTAACTCCTGTTCATAACCTTCAAGAACAGTCATTGCTTCTCTGGTGTTGTTTTCTAATAGTCTGCTTTTTCTTGTTCTTTAGGGGGAAAAAAAGATTCTGTGGACACGTTTAAATCGTCTAGTAAAGTTATCACTGTTCTTTTAATAAGTAACATATTCCTTGTAGTTTGCAGCCGTGGTTTTACAGTAAATGGAGGTCCTTGTGAAATCCCTTGATTCTGGGAAGATGAGGGGAGGCCAAAAAAAAAAAAAAAAAAAAAGTCCCAAAAAGGAAGAGGCAGGAATGCTCTATGGTTCTGCACCATTAATCCTGGTAATAGGCTCCTTTGCCTTGTTTCCTGACCCCATTCTGTGTGTGTTTGGATGTACTGTTTTGGCTGAGGGCTCTCGCACAGAATGCAGTGAGTTTGTCAACCTGACAAATACATTAAGAAAATACATTGTAAAAGTGCTCACAAAATAGAAAAAGAAGAATCGTTCTTCGGTAGGAGCAGAGCTCCATTTAAAGGCCCACATCCTGTACGAGTTAGTGCTTTTAGTTCCACGTCTTACTATGGTGGCAAAACCTTACTACGGGATGGTTAGGTTTAAGGGGATGAAGTCCTGTGCGGAGAGAGGGCAGCGGTCTCTACGTTATAACACTGGCATTTGATGGAAGCTAATGACTTTGAGGCACTTCTAATTCAATAATTAGAATTAGTAACAAATGAGCCAGCATAAGAACAGAGGGTTTTTTTTATTGAACTTAGTAATGTTAAGTAGCCTCTCACGCTTGTTTAAAGCTGAGTTGTCGGCATTCGTGTTCTGGCAGACTTTACACGTTAGAAGGAAAGCTGGTTGAGAGCGGGGCCGAGCTGGAGAACGGGCAGTTTTACGTGGCGGTCGGCAGAGACAAGTTTAAGAAACTGCCTTACAGTGAGTTACTGTTTGACAAGTCAACAATGAGGAGGTCGTATGGGTAAGTGTCCGTCCTCCTTCGCGTCTCCTATTTTAGTTCTCACTTGAAATAACTAGTCTAATGCTGGCCACCGGTATATTTCATATAATCTTGCTGATTATCAGTTAGAATGGAAAGCATGGAGGATATATATTGATACTGTTTTTTGCTGAGATTGGAGATTTTTGTTTGCACAGAAATATAATTTTGGGGAATCTATGAAAGTCTGTGTAGTATTTTTTTTTCCACTCACTTATAGATTTTCAGTAAATACAAAGATTTATTTTTGTGAAGAAGACACAGGGCAGTGGGCTTCTTTGTAGCGTACATTGTGAGACATTTTAAGAATGTCTCCACTGTTTAGCTGGACCAAATCATTGTTTAGTTGGTGCATATACAGACATCTAAAAGTTTAAAACATTTAAGCTTAAAAACAATATTTTATACTCCTTTTAATAACAGTAGGAGATAAAAGCGACATAATTTTATTTGCATAAAAAATAGAGCAGCGATAGAGTATAATTATTACACGCAAAATTTTAAATATACTTTAAACTTTTGTTTAAAATTTAATTTTAGCGAGAGCTCACAAGAGTGGGAGAGAAAGAATCCCAGGTAGGCTCCAAGCTCAGTGCGGAGCCTGATGTGGGGCTCGATCCCATGACCCTGGGATCATGACCTGAGCTAAAATCAAGAGTCGGATGCTCAACCAGCTGAGCCACCCAGGCCCCCCTGAAGATTACACTTTTAACTGCACGCAATACTCTGTGCCCCTTTTGTTCTCTATGAAATGTCCTGTGTTTGTGACAGATGCCTCACTCTAGCTGAGTAGATGGCTGGCAGAGACGTCCGTGCAGAACCCTGGCGGACGCGGGCACCCCTTGGCTTGCTCACGGTGCTGCTTTTTACAGAGGCTCCATGGCCACTTGGTTATCAGAAAGGGACTTTTTGTGGTTGTCCTCTTCTAGGGTGTGTGATAAACACTGGCACACACAGAGCAGAACGTCCACTGTGTGTTCTCCATTAATTTGCAATTTGTGAAGCTTTATCGAGCTATCAAGAGAAGCTGGCCACGGGTTTCATTTTTTTTTTTAATAGTTTATTTTTGAGACAGAGACAGAAACCGAGTGTGGGGGGGGGCAGAGAGAGAGGGAGACACAGAATCTGAAGCAGGCTCCAGGCTCTGAGCTGTCAGCACAAAACCCAAAGTGGGGCTCGAACCCATGAACTGTGAGATCACGACCTGAGCTGAAGTCGGCCGCTTAACCGACTGAGCCACCCAGGTGCCCCTGGCCAAGGGTTTCTCAATAGGTAAGGCATGAAATGGAATTTCAGGGGCAGTGTTTGGGGTGTGGAGGAGCACATCGTTTTCCAGCACTTCAGAATGATTTATCAGCAGATTTATTGATGGCCATCCTTACCCATCCACGAACTCAAATCCTTCACAGTCTCTGCTGAGCGACACTGGGTTCGCCTGCCGTGAGCTTCAGCGTGTCCTTGAGGGCAGTGAGAAATCTGTAGCTCGTGGGTGGCCTCACTCAGACGGATGAGTAAGACCTACCTTTATCTATGTGTGGTCTTTTCAGAGAGGTTCGTTGGGTTCCAAGGTCTCTGCCTAACGACACAGACATCTCTGAAACAGCATAGCCAAAGAGAACTTATTTTCTTGTTGAGAGTGACTGGTCTAGAAGCTCCCTGAGTAGAAACAAACACCAGTGTTTTACCATTTCCGAGCTTCTGAGAGGTCGACCGTGCAGACATTATGAAAAGAATGGAGATTGACTGTTTTTGGCTCAATCTGGCAAAGTCATTACTCAGCTTAGGAAATGACTTTTTGAAAAGCAGATGGAAAACTGGGGGGGATTTGAATAAAAATGTTATGAAACAATTTAAGGTGGCTCTAAAAGTATAAGGGAGCATTGATTAAAATAGTTGAACATTAAAAATCTTTTGGAGTGGAATTCAGAAATTTTTCGGTGGTCTTTGTGACCTTGGGAAAGTCTGTGATGCTTTTCGTGAAACACTGATGTCCATCAACAGTTGCCTTGCAGGTCGGGATGACATGTTATCTTGCGTTATGTGTTATTTGAAAGTAACATTCAGGTTTCTCAATTGCAATTTGTTTCTGCAGTCAGAAGGCTTCTTCACTGCCTCCTATCGTGGGATCCAGAAAGTCTAAAGGGAGCGTAAGTATCAGATGCTTTACTCATTAATGTTCTATATTTCTATACAATACAGAGAGACTGTCCTCTGGGTTTCAATTAAATTTGAAGAAATAAAACTTCAGCTGCCTTGTGGCATATAAGCAATTATGTGAAACAACGCTAGAACATTAGTGATACAACTAAGGTCGTCAAAGTGAGCCAGCGTTTTTTTTTTAAGTTTATTTATTTATTTATTTTGAGAGAGACAGAATGGGAGCAGGGGAGGGGTAGAGAGAGAGAGAGAAAGACAGTGGGGGGAGAGAGAGAGAGAGAGAGATTGAGAGAATGAATGAATCCCAAGCAGCCCAAGCAGGCTCCCATACGGTCAGTGTGCAGAGCCTGACCTGGGGCTCAAGTCTACCAACTACAAGATCATGACTGGAGCTGAAATCCAGAGTTGGCTACTTAACCAAACCAACTGAGCCACCCAGGAGCCCCTTGAGCCAACATTTTTAAAATACAGATTTCAAAGTAGGTAATCTTTTTCCTTCTGTATAGACGTGATATAGCTTATCTTGCAGTTGAAATCTGGGCAGCCATACGTAAAAGTAGAAGAAATGCAGGGCACCTGGCTGGCTCAGTCCGTTAATTGTCTGACTTTGGCTCAGGTCAGGTCTGACTTTGGCGATCTTGTAGTTCGTGAGTTCTAGCCCTGCATCGGGCTCTGCTCTGACAGCATGGAGCCTGCTTGGGATTCTCTCTCTCCCTCTCTGCCCCTCCCCCACTTGCATTCTCTTGCTCTCTCTCTTTCTGTCTCAAAATAAAATTAACTTTATATAAAAAAACCAAAAAGGAGCACCTGGATGGCTCAGTCAGTTAAGCATCTGACTTTAGCTCAAGTCATGATCTCACAGTTAGTGAGTTTGAGCCCTGTGTTGGCTCTGTGCTGACAGCTTGGAGCCTGGAGCCTGTTTCGGATTCTGTGTCTCCCTGTCTCTCTGCCCCTCCCCTGCTCATGCTCTGTCTGTCTCGCTCTCTCTCAAAAATAAATACACATTAAAAAAATAAAAATTAAAAAAACCCCAAAACGTAGAAGAAATGCTGTATTAGGTCACATTAGTGGTCCTGCTCAGTCTGATTTTCTCTCTCTGACAAAGACTAAAGAGGAAGTCTTTGTTATAAAAAATAAAAGGTAGTCCTGAGTTATATTCCTTTGAAAGATTGAGAAGCGCTCTAAATATTTCCCAATCCGTCATTCATCCATTTATTTGTTCAGCGAATGTCCATTAAATAGCTCTCCTCAGGGAAGTGTGACAAGCATTTGTTCAGCCCTAACTTCTTAGCGTGCAGTACCTCCTCACAGGGGTGACTTTCCCGTCGAGCTGGAGAGCTGCTGGGACAGCTTTTTCTGGCCGAGGCTTCTCTTTCCGCTCTTTTGATCGAATTGCC
This sequence comes from Cryptoprocta ferox, assembly GCA_028646485.1. Taxonomy (NCBI): domain Eukaryota; kingdom Metazoa; phylum Chordata; class Mammalia; order Carnivora; family Eupleridae; genus Cryptoprocta; species Cryptoprocta ferox. The sequence goes on along the minus strand of CM053577.1, from coordinate 137,624,695 downwards.
CGACGGGCCGCGATCAGAATGGATCTGACATGTCCCCCTGTCTGAACATTTCCCCCGGTTTAACTAGGCAAAATTCTGCTGTTGGTATTTTGTGAGATGAGCTACTGCTGGGCACTGACTCTGTCTCCCAAGGACGGTTTAGGTATCTCCCCTCCCCCCACCCCATTTTTGCATATCATGCAAAATTCTTTGGGAAAAAAAGAAATCACTGTGTGTGCTGAACTCAGCATAACCAACAACAGACATACATCACCCATTCGTTAGCTGAGGCTCTTAGACTGTGTATGACGCCGTTTTGCCCTTCGGAAACTTACAGTCTAGTTGGAGCAGAGAAGGAGGCTGGGAAAGGGAACTGCTCAGCTAGAGCTGAACGGAACGGCACGTACGTAGCGAGACTGGCAAATACGAGACAGAGGGAGTACAGCGTGTGCTCGTCAAAGGGCGTGAATGGAGCTCAACGTGAGGCTGTGCCTTTGAGGGTTTTGTGATTCGGGCGAAGGTTAATGAGGCGGAGGGGTTTCAGATGGAAAGGATGGGGAGAGAAAGGAGCCAGAGCAGCACGAGAGACCGTACAAGGAAAACCTATTTGGACAGGTGTGTCAGGACAGTTCTTCTCTGGGGAAGTGACCTCTAGAGAAAGCCTCCCCGTCATGACACGTTTCCATCTCCTAGAAAGCAAAGACTCGAAATGACATTTCCATGCTCTGATTTAGAAAAATGACAGGAGAGTTTGCGTATTTCCGCAACGCTCCAGAAGCATCGTATCGATTCATTCGTCCATTCATCTGCTCATTCGGTTCTCCATTCAACACGTATGTATTGAGCACTTACTATGTGCCAGGAGCTACTCTCCTATAGTTGTGAACAGACATGGTGTCAGACCCCACAGAACTTGTGCTCTCGTGCTTGTGTGTGCAGGGAGGCAGGAGAATGGGGTAGACAGAGTGTCAACCTCTAAACAGATAGATATTTTCGGATGGTGATGAGCACTCTGAGGAAAAGAGAATGTAGCAGGGCGCTAATTGATATAAAATTCTCTGCGACCTTAATGATGTAAAGGAGCCAGTCCTCTAAGGCAGGGCAGGGGAGGAAAGAGCCTCTGTGGCAGAGGAAACAGTCACAAAGGTCCTTGGTGGAAAGCCTGGCATGTTGGCATGTGAGGAGGGCAGGAAGAAGGCCAGAGTGGTCTGAGAGGAAATTGCAGAGGTGCATAGAGCCAGGTCATATAGACCATGCGGGGAGTTTGGAATTTATTCCTTGAGGGGATACCATCTGAGGGTTAGAAGAGACTGATATTGTTTGACTTTTATGTTTATTTTTATTTTGAGATCGAGAGAGAGTAGGGGAGGTCAGAGAGAGGGGAGAGAGGATCCCAAGCAGGCTCTGTGCTGTCAGTGCAGAGCTCGACGTGGGGCTTGATCTCACAAACCGTGAGATCATGACCTGAGCCGAGATCGAGTCAGATGCTTGACTGACTGAGCCCCCCACATGCCCCATGTTTGACTTACTTGAGAAGTCACTTCTGCGTGTGGTGTCTGCAGGGAACTGGGCTGGGGAAGAGCAGAGGCAGGGGGCTGTGGAGTGGCTGGACCCAGGCATGTGATGCAGGGGACCTGAACAGGTGGCCGCAGGTGAGATGGACACCTGTGACCATTCCACTGAATGACATACTCATCCAACAGGCATCCCTTGAGTGCATGTTGTGTCCTGGGCATTGTGTTAGTGCTTGTGCGGGGAGCAAGACAGAGATTCCAGAGAAAACACCGAGTGTACGGAGCTGACATTCTGGAGGAGGAGAGAGAGAAAGAAATACACAGTGCGTTTGATATTAATCAGGGTAAGCTTGAGGGAAAATACATCGAGGGATGGGAGGAGCAGGTGAGGGGGTGCTGTACCATCTGGGTGGTCTGGGCAGCCCTCTTTTAGGAGCTTCTGTTTGAGCAGAGTCCTAACGTGCCTGGCACACAGCAGGTTCTTGCTGAACCTGGTACTAGGTGTGCGAATGACGGGCGGTGAGCTGCCTGGAGAGACCATCTTTTGTCAGTGATTCCAAAGTCACAAACTTGGTTTTTAACAGAAGGGTTCATGTACTCTTTTTCTTTAATTAATTGGGTCCCTGGAGAGTGTACATGTTTTTAAGATGGTTATCTGCTTGGCACTGAGTGGGGATGGGTGAGAAGGGGCTTAGGGGAGACCCAGCTCAGGACTTTGGGAGTCACTGCCGAGTCAGCACCCTCGAATTTGTGATACAAATCAAAGGGAATGCAGAAAGGGTTTTTTTTTTTTTTTTTTTATTAGTTCGTTTCTCACCAGGCTTTCTAGGCATTGCTCTATTGTGTAAGGAAGGGGAGTGTGGATGGGGGCCTGATCTAATTTAGTAAAAAAAAAAAAAAAAAAAAAAAAAAAAGGGTTGGGGGGAGCTACCAGAGTCTGCACAGGAGGCCCCTGCTGGTGTGCAAGTGCCTCGGGCACCAGCGTCCACCCTTGAGGTAGGGAGTGCGGGTGATGAGGACTTCTGGGCTCATCCAGAACCTTCCAGAGCAGCTAAGGAATGCCCCATGCAAAGCAGGACCAGAAAGCCATTCCTTACACGGACTCCTAGTGCTGGGAGACTCACGGACATGACCAAACGGAGAGTAATTTTAACGTGCCCTTCTAGCCTTGGACACAAAAGTGAATTGTGTTACATTCTGTTCCCGGTGAAACAGCCACCCCATCAGACTGGAGGCTGCGGCCTTGCAGCCGGGACGCACCGCGTAGAGTCAGGGCGCCCCCTAGTGGCAGATGTGCGAACTCAGAGACTTGAAAGCTAAAACCAAAGACTAAAAGTTGTTCTTGTTACTAGGAAGCTGATATATCTTGTGATGAGTAGTTTACAGATTCAAATATTATGATTGCTAAAGTTCTGGTAAAAAAAAAACCCCCAACACGATTATCTGTGTGTCACAGAGTCACTGCGAAGCAGGATACACTCCAGATGCCCCCAAAGCTCCATTTTGCCTTTTGGGAAACTGAGTCCAGGATGGACAAAAGGGCTTTTTTGCACACTTGCCATCAACCAGATTCACAAGCGAGAGAAATGCCAGCCTGAGTCTGGGTCTGCTCTCCTGCCTGGAAGTCTCCCTTTGGGGTGCGTCCCTGAAAGACACGCGTGGCAGAGGCCATGCCGTGAGGCAGCTCCCTCACAAAATTACCTAAAACGTGGCGTCTTTTGGCCTCTGTGCCTTTGGCAGCTGTTCATGGGGGCTGGGAATGCGTTTCCTGTGGTCATGACAGAAACCGGAGCTGAGTGGCCCTTGTTGGAAAGAGCCGAGGGAACTATTTAAGAAAAATCCCGGTTTCCGTGGAGTGAGGGGAGATGGAAGGGTTCTCGTCAGGTTTTTTTTTTTTTTGTTTATTTGAGGCAGAGGATCGGCCTTCCTGTCAGATGCACTGCTGCGCGTGGGGCGAGAGGCAGGGCAGTGGTCGAGATCCCGCCCGGCGTCCAGTGTTTGCACAGGACGCGCTGTAAACATGGCTGCGGCTGGACTCCCCGCCTTCTTCTCAGGCGTAACCACCCAGTCTGTCTCTTCCAGGTGGTTTTCTCAGAGCATTATGCCTGTTTACAAATATTTGTAGTGCCTTGGCATCAGGAGGCTTCCGTGTGGTAGAAACATCAGACCTGGGCAACCTTGAGAGAGTTAACCGCCTTTACCTGTAAAATGGTGACAATAATACCATATTCGTGTCAAGTGGGTACTTAGTGTGTGAGAAGTACTCAGCAGTACTGTTTTCTCTGTAAGAGATAGCACAACTCCCCTATAACCTACGCCCCCAAATAGCCACAACTCTATTTATGTGTCCACGTTGTGAGTCAGGTGTGGAAATCTCAAAAAAGAAAGGAAAATCCCTCTCTCCATTCCTTTGTCCTCTTGCCCTCTATAATTTTATTTATACATTACCTACAATTTATATAATTACGTGAATGAACATGAATATATATAATATTTTTGTGTGTCATTATTATATATTTATTTTATATCATTAGCATTTTATTTTTTATTTATTATTTTTCAAGATTTTATTTTAGTTTTGTGATCTCTACACCCAACATGGGGCTCGAACTCACAACCCCAAGATCAAGAGTCACTTGCCCTCCCGACTAAGCCAGCCAGGCGCCCCCATATTGTTGACACTTTAGACGAATTAACATTTTTTCTTTCTTTCTTTCTTTCATTATTTTTTTTTAAAGACGGGCATTTAAATTGTTTCCAGTCTTCTCATTACAAAACAAATTCTTCCCTTTCTCCCGGTTTAATTTAGTTCTTACAAAGTGCCTGGCGATCAGTCAGTATTCAATAATTGGATACGTGGGTGTCAGTTACCAAAGGCCTTATATTGTGGAAATCCACCCGTCTCTCTTGATGCTCCCAAATCACTCTTTACTACAGAAATGTAGAAAAGCAGAACTTCCTGTACAGCTAACAAGAGAGCTGGTTTTTAAAATCACGTGAATCCCGGGCACTCCAAGACGGGCTTCCATTTCTCCCTCATGATGCCCCCTTTGTGAAAGTGACTTCTCCCAGACAGCTGCAGAAGGCCATCCTGCCAGGATCCAGCGAGTTCTTCCACATTCAGCTTCTTCTTAATCCTCGGAAGTTCAACGGCATCTCTGAACATTCCAGCAGGCTTGCTAGAAGGTTCACTCCGCTCATCCGAAGCTTTTAAAGTTTTAAAATCTTGGGATGAATAGACTCGATTGAACATAGGTGGGGATACGAGACCTGGCTGACGGTTTTGGAACCTCCACCATAATCATGTTAGCTGTCTCCTCTGCCAGGCAGCCTATGGCCTTGGGAAAAAGAATCATTGGAGAAAAGGGAAGAAAAAAACCCAGCAACTCTGGTTGCAGTTAATGCAATAATTAAATGGAAACGTATGTTTAAATTGCAGCTGGAATAGAAAATTAAATTATGCAAAGGAGTGTTCTGGATTTGGACAAGTTTTCATACTGTTAATAAATCTATGCATAATTCATTTGCTTGTAGGCTATGACAAAATAGCATAAATAACTTCATTTGTAAGGCTGTGAATTTTTCTATTCTTAATTGGGTGATGGGTAAAACCATTTAAACGCTTCTGGATGGCTGAATATATAAATGTTTAAAGTGAACAGTTTTAATAGGTTTCTAGGCAGATTTGTTTATTTAATATTACTACATTTATTTTGAGATCCTAGCGTGTTACGGATGTTGCATAAAGATTTCACCCAATATGGTGTGAGTTTGATATGATTTGTAAGAGAAAGATATTAACTCTGCTCTTGGAGGGAGCAGTCTGACACTCCGTGAATAAATACTGCCTGACAGGCACTCTGCTAGTTATTTTATAAATGTTACCGTTTCCTTCTCGTGATGGACCTAAAGGCAGGTGCGTTGGCCCCCCTCAAATGCTGAGGAAACAGGGTCAAAGAAGGCAAGAGTTAGTCAGCCCAGGGTCCCCTCAGTGGTTAGTGACAGTGGCTCTGTGCCAGGTACTTTGGTCTCTAAAACTTTCATTCTTTCTACACCTGCAGCCTCGCACCTTATGCACGCAGGTGGGTTTAGTACCTGAGCATCTGAGGAACCACGGTGGTCTTGTCAGGAGGGAGTTTCTTGCTATAGCGATGGCCAAGCAGTGGCTGAGTATGCACACAGCTGTTCGGTGGGTGCTTACGGTAGCCACCCCTGTGGTGGTTATGTGACCCCCTGGGAGCTGTTCTTAGGCCAGTGATGGGAGCCCTCAAAACCCAACCTCACCTTCATGGCAAGGAGCCTGCTTTGCAGATGCAAGGTCTTCATCTCCAGAGGCGCCACCCAATGTGTGATAATTGGTGGCTGCCTTGCTGGGATGTGGTCTTAAGTCACTTGTGTCTGTGTCGCTCTGGATTTGCGATCCCCAGGGAGCGTGGCAGTCACTGGCCGATGAGTACGGATTTGAGGATTTTTACACGCATAGTGTGTGTCTCCTTGGGTGATGACACCTGCGTATTCACGGTGACCGCTCGTTAAGGACGTATTTCTAGACCGGCTGATAAACTGAGGGCTGTCGCGATTCCTCAGCCAATAGGTAGCTGCTGACTTTTCCAGAAGTCACAGGAGGCGGGGAGGATGGTTAAGGTAGCAGCTTGCTGGCTTCCGTGACCCCAGTGCTTCCTCTTTGCAATGGGGTGAAACAGCGCCTGTCTCCCAGGGTTGTGAGGACTGACAGAATTTTATGGAATGTCTGGTACACATTAAATATTCAGCTTAAGTATATTATTAAGTATTAAGTATTCATATTGAGTATTTTTAGCTATTACTTTAATTCTCCTGCCTCCGTCAGACCCTTCCTCTGGCACTAGGAAAAGTTAACGTGGATGTTAGGACAGAGAGCGGGGAGTCAGCAGAATCCATTCATCTCCCGCTCTGTTTATTACCGCTGGTTCATGACTTGCATGGGCTAGGAGTTGCTTTGGGATTTCATTAGCCAATGGTAAGGGTCTGTAATCTTTTGCCACTTAGGGAAATGATCGTCAGTCCAAGTCAACAGTTGGATCCAGTGACAATGCGTCCCCTCAGCCCCCGAAGAGGAAAGGGAAAAAAGAAGAAGTGAATTTGGAAAAACCCAAAAACGGGAAACAAAATGTGAAGTTAAAGAATTCAGCACAGATAATTCCAAACAGCGGTAAGTTTATCCTTGCTGTTAGTACATTGTTTTCATTGATTCTTTCTCCTCTTAAGGCTATGGTACGATATTAATTCTTAAATAGATCCGTTTTGTTTCTCTGGACCCACGGAAGATACTCCTGACTGCCATGTAGGAGCGTTTTCCAATGAAGAATTTTTGTGTACAAAAGATTCTTCTGTTTTTCCTGCTAAATTTCTGTTTGTAATTAGAGGTTATATACAAGGACACGGGTTTTGAGGTAAAATATCTCTTGTGGTGGTCTTATATTAAAGGAAAAGGTAAATTTTGTCATCCTTTCCTTCTGTTGAAAGGGCTTGGTTGACATTTTTACCAACTACTGTTGACATTGGTCTCTCTCTCTTGTGTGTCTACAACCCTCGTCCACATCGATCATGAGTTACTGTCAGTCACAGATCCCTTTCTCTGAAAAGATGTTTTACTAATTTTACTGATATCCAAGAGGATGCTACGAAACTTCAGCAGTAGACAGTATGTGCCCAAATTGGTTCTGTATCTTGCATTAGCAGGTGAGAGAGGCCATAAAATAATTAAAAAAATTTTTTCGCCAGTGCGAGATTTGTGCAATCAGAATTGTGAACTTTCACGGTAGTTTTTGGGAAGATGGGCTCTTTGTGGTCTCATTCCATGCGTGGTGTCAGTAGGGTGAGCCTGCGGGCGTGGCAGGGTGTTCAGGCCACGGCCGGGTGGAGGGACTGCTCCCCCCTCACCCCGGGATCTGCTCCCACACCCACAGGGGGTCAGGCCGGGCTCCCAGGAAGATGGGGGAGGGCCGTGGTTTTGGGTTCATGGCCTGCTGGGAGCTTCAGCTTATTTCGAGGTTGATGTGAGGGGTCACATTAGAATTCCAGCTAACGTGGGTCCCACAGCTGAGGGGACGCGGGAACGCATAGGGGTTCAGAGGATGCGGTGCAGGTAGTGAATGAGTTGTCGGGAAGCGGCGTGGGACTAAAGGAACGGGCTGCGTGACTGAGCCAGTGACAGAGAGGAGAGGATGGAGAGGTTTCGGTGATGAGGACCAGCTGGGGATGGGAGTCCTGGGTTCTGGTGACAGTTCTGCTGTGGATCTCAGCCAAGGCACTTGACTTTTGGGGGCCCCATAAAGCTATCTGCAAAATGTGGGTTTATATTAAGATTTTGCTTTAGGGGCACCTGGGTAGCTCAGTTGGTCAAGCATCCGACTCTGTTTTTTTTTTTTGTTTGTTTGTTTTTTTAGGTTTATTTATTTATTCTGGCGGGGGAGGGGTAGAGAGAGCGAGCGAGCGAGCGAATCCCAAGCAGGCTCCACCATGTCAGCGACGAGCCCGATGCAGGGCTTGAACTCACACCGTGTGATCATGACCCGAGCCGAAGTCAGACACCCACTGACTGAACCACCCAGGCGCCCCCAAGCCTCGGACTCTTGATGTCAGCTCAAGTCTTGATCTCAGGGTCGTGGGTTCAAGCCCCACGTTGGGCTCCACACTGGGTGTGAAGCCTACTTAAAAAAAAAAAAATCTAGCTTTAAGGTTTGCCTCTCTTTAAGTTTGTATAATCCCTTTGGGTGACTATGAAACAGGGAAGGCCAAGGTAAAATGTGGTCAACGAATGTTTACTGAATGTGTACTTCATGGCAGGCACCAAACATTGAAAGCTCGTCTGGAAGAACATGCCACTCCTTGAGCATTAGAAATAATAGAGGCTTCATGTCTGTCAGTGCACTAGTTCAGGGAGCCCCCAAGCCCCTGCGCTCTGTCTTGCTGCTAGTTGTCTTGTTTTTATTCGTAACAGCGGACACAGATCTGAGAGATCACAGACAGTAAACGGTGATGGATGAACGTTGGACATCACAACATAGATCAGTCTCTGTAACACTCTGAAACCCATTATGAAGTAGGACCTCTCTTAAACTTTTCACAGATATTTTTGACTACAGGTTTTTGTAAAATGTTACTTGCTTATTTTCTGGGAGGCTCTTCTTAGCCTGTGAAAAATCCCGATTCCTCCCTCTAATACATGCCTATTTTATTTTATTTTTTAATTTTTAAATATTTTTGAGAGAGAGAGCAAGCGAGCGTGAGCATGAGAGGGGAAGGGGCAGAGAGAGACACACAGAATCTGAAGCAGGCTCCAGGCTCTGAGGTGTGAGCACAGAGCCCAACATGGGGCTCGAACCCACGAACCGTGAGATCATGACCTGAGCTGAAGTCGGAGGCTTAACCGACTGAGCCAGCCAGGTGCCCCAATATATGTCCGTTTTAAAGCTTTCGATTTAGCAGTTGTTTCTAACAAGAAAGGGAACCTTTCCCATCTGCAGAGACCTGGAATCACAAGGCTGTGTCAACAGTTCCCTCTTTCACTGGAAAGTGACCTTTATTAAAAAGTTAAATGATCAGTATTTTTGCTTTTATAGAAATTTGCGGTTTCCAGCAACAACAGTATCTGTGTGGGGATGAAAATAACCCGTTGAATGTTGAAGCAAGTTATTTTTTTAAAGTGCCAAGAAAAGGTGGAAGCCCATGGCTGTTTCTCTGTGGTGTTTGGAGAGCCTGGCTGTTGTTTTAGAGAATTGGCCGTTTTAAGTCTAGATGTTCTGATGACATTTTATTTTATTTTATTTTATTTTATTTTATTTATGTTTTGAATGTTTGTTTATTTTTGAGAGAGAGAGAGGGAGACACAGAATCCGAAGCAGGCTCCAGGTTCTGAGCTGTCAGCACAGAGACTGATGTGGGGCTCGAACCCACAAACCTCAAAATCATGACCTGGGCTGATGTCGGATGCCTGAGCCACCCAGGTGGCCCTCCAATGACATTTTGTAACGCGTGGACTGTACGTTTCTAACTGCTGGATCTTATTGTTATGTGGAACAACGGCTCGTATTTTTCAAGTGATGGTTTTGGGGAGTGGTTTTTTTCCCCCGGTAAGAAGCCTATATGATCCGTCTAAGTTTCTTATGTACATATAAGTGTACGTAAGAGTTGAGACGAAGCATTTTATATCTTTTCATCTTGATAGAAAGAACATATAACCTGGCAAATGAATCTTGGCTTCCCAAAACCATTTTTTCCAGGGAAAATGAAAAGAATCTAGCGCAGTTCACTAGATTAAAATCTTCGCTTGACAAGCATAAGGATATTCGCGTTAAGCCCATACTTTTGAAAATTGAGCTATTTCCCTCTATCAGATCTCCCTCCAGATGTCTTTGACTATCGAAATTTTCCAGGTTATAATATTAGATCTCCTCTCTTTTTCGATTCCTTAAGTCAACTTTCGTATTCATTTGTTATTGCAATGGCTTTTTCCTTTAATGTCATCTATTCTAGTAATTAGAACTAAGCCTTTGGATAGTCCTGTCTCAAGAGGGCTCTTATTCTCTAGAAAAGTAAAAGCAAGAGGCACCGTAAGCAAAATGAACGGGAAGGTCCGTGGTGAGTCAAGATGAGTACAAAACGCAAGAATTTAATGCCATCTTGCATATTTGAAAGTTGCTGAGAGAGTAGATATGAAAAGTCCTCATTACAAGTAAAAGTGTCCTTTTTCTTTTTCTTTTTTTTGTAACCATGTATGGTGACAGATGTTAACTACACTTACTGTGGTGATCATTTTGTAAGTTATCCAAATATCGCGTAAAACATACAAGCACGAATTGGATGTTAGAGATGAAACGGGGTTTTTTTTTTTTTCCTACTTAGCAGTATTTGAAATTTGGAATTAAGTACTTGACTCAGTTTTCTTTCAAAGCCTTACATTTTAGAGTGAGGATCGATACCTATTTCATCTCCTATCATATGTTAAATTGTGTAAATTTTTGATCCAGCGTTTGTTACGTATATTCTATTCTCATGTTGGTTTGAAAAAACGGACTTGGAAGGCTGTTCTGATTTTTACTGTGATTAGGACGGTCGCCAATACATGTTGTCTTTCTTTTACTGTTGATATTTACTGATGCTCGGGTGTCTGATGCTGTACGAGCAAGCAGTGCTGATATCTGTCTATAGATGGCAATCTGGCTCTAATTTTATGTCTTTTGCTTTTTTCTCTCTCTTTTTTCTTTCTGACTCTGTTTCTTTCCGTAATAGTAAAGCTTAATAATTCGAGCAGAGCTGTGACATATTTCTTCAGGGAAACAAATCCCATTTTCTTTTGGTAGCCAAGATGCAAACTAAGATTGGTAGGTGATTGATGAAGTTGGGTGTGAAATGCATTTTTAGTGCCGCATTTAAATACCGGCTTAACTGGCCAGCGTGTTTTCCCTCCGCTTTCCACCTGATTGGCAGTGCCTTGAGATAACGTTTTAGAGGCTGTTAACTAGCTACACTTTCCACCATGAGCAAAGTAGTGACGATGATTGTTTTGAAATAGTATTTGGGGATTGATTATATTCACTGATATTTTAAATATTGTCTGTGTGAGGAAAAATTACTGTCTTTAGAACCATTGGAACACAGGAAGTATAGTGAATTTAGGGCTCCTTAAAAATCTCAGGCTGCCGAGAAAATAGCCTGGTCCGTGTCGCTCTCGCTTATGTGGTATTGACAACTGTAAACACTTTTTTAAAGCCGAATTTTAAAATGTAAGCAAAAGCCAGATTTGTTTCTTTCAAATGGTGTTTGATTCTCTTTCTGTTTACACGTGTGGGTGCGTGTGGGCATGCGTGCCTGCCCCCCCTTCCCCCCAGACTAGTATCTTCCTTGATGCAGCTCCTAGCTTATTTGCAGCATCGTCCTGTGATCGTTCCTAAGGAACTTGCCCCATGGACTCCTGATGGGTGATAGGGAGCAGGTGCGGGGCTGGGAAGAGCTGTGTGAATGTCGTGACCTTGCTGGGTGTCTGCCCTTGAGTTTTCTAACAGCTACAACCTGCACAAGGCTTGCCGCGCTGCCCTGAGCACGAAGCGTCTGTGCGGTCCATTGTCCTCATGGTCAGATCCGGGGCATTGGAACTTGAGCTTTGGTCCACCTGATGAACCAGCTGTGGCACTCGCATGGTGGCTTCCGGTCACAGGAGGCTTTGAAGGGACAGGAAGCACATTTCCAAATGTGCTCCCCTGAGCCTCACCCTCTGCGGGCGATCGTGCATTTGAAGAACGCACGTGAGAAGGCACCAGGGTGAGTTCTCGAAACAGGGTGCTGGTTGCGTTTGAGAAGCTGCGGTAAGACTCAGGATTGCTTGGCGTCTGGTGCCGTCCACTCCCCTTCTGACGGAGGCTTTTCATTCCGACGTTGACCGTGACTTACCTCAGGGACAGTGTGGACTGTGGGGTACGGGGTCAAAGTTTACCACCTCCAGTACTCCTGTGATAAAAATGTGGAAAACAAGCATTTCTCCACATCTCAGTGACCCGTGTTGTGTGTGTGTGTGTGTGTAGGTCCTTTATGCCCACATTTGTGGTAACTATTGCAGTCAAAGCCTACACATTCCAAACCCTGATGAATGGCCCAGTTCCGACACCCATGCCTCAGAACATCTCAGTTGTGGATTTTAACCTGATATGTTATAAACTTCGTCTACAAATCCTCAAAATTAGATCAACGGCAAGTCCCTAGTTTCACAAATGAGAGAAGAAGAGGAGAAACCCATTTTCCCAAAGAGTCGTATCAATGCCTAGAGATTTCTGGAAATCGCCATGCTGACCCATCGCTGGCTGAGAGGCATCCCACCTGTGGGGTTATGTGTGGGGCCCTGACACCCCGAGTCTAGGGGGGGAAGAGTGAGGGGGCTTTCGTGCGGAGGGGCTCTGACAGGCCTCCCTTCTGTCTGGTGGTGAGAGTGTTCATGGATCACAGTTGACCTTGACCCTGAAGCTTATCTGAGAGACTGTGAGGAATTCCCACCTTTCTTCACTTCCGTTCCTCAGTATTTCACATTCGCACTATAAATGGGGGTGACCGATGGGAGCCCTTTTTGTTTTGTGGGTGGGAGGAACGAGTTATTAACGAGAATTTTTTAGCAACACGATGCAATGATGGGTCTCCCCACTGCGTTCACACCTACTTCTTCAGGGTGTGGGGACCCGTTGAAGCTGACCTCTAGTGTACTTATCAAATGACCATGGTTTTATTTTTACTTATTTATTTTTTTAGTTGGTTTCTAAGACTTAAACTCTTGCAACCCAAGCCCTTCTTAGCATGTGAGTTTCCTTCTCCGGGTGTCGTGAATCACCAGTCTTAGGAACCCTGCCCCCTTTCCAAGACTACTGAGTCCCTTTCCTGAGTAAACACTGACTGAGTGCTTACTGTGTACCCCACATTTCCTAATCAGGGCACCTCCCTTCCCGCTCTTCTGTGCTCACTGCTCAGCGCTAGCACATTTCTTCCAGGAGCCATATTATACCTTTACAGGAAATCACCCTCGACAGAGTAGAAGCGATTCCCTTCTCCTTCTCAGTGACCGGACTCCACTCACCACTCGTAAATGCCAGAATGGTGTTTATGTCCTATGCATTGACGTGTTTTTCCATCGTGGTATTAAGCCTGTGTATCCATTCTGTCCATGTAGAAAATAGCGCTTCTGCTTAAGTGTGTTGAGTATGGTGACTGGAAGAGTGAATACTACTTCATACCACGAGGGAGGGACCCTTCCCCACTCCTGTAACACGCTGGGACGCCCTTGTAGACTGTGGTCCATGTTATAGATGAACTCTATTTTACTCTTCTCAGTTACCCTCCTGGTTTCCAGAATAAGATAGAGCCTGTGTTGCAAATCACCACGTAGCATGCCATCACCATGGGGGTAAAGATAAACAGCAAATACCTACAAAGTACTTTCAAGCTCTGCCGGTTTAAAGCTATCCATTTAGTCTTATTTTCTACAACTGGATGGTAATACCAAATTGTTTCTGTGAAATTGGGCAAGGTGTGCTTCCTTTAAAAACTTTATTTTTTTTTAAGTTTATTTCTTTATTCTGGAAAGAGTGAGTGTGCAAGGGAGGGAGAAAGGGAATCCCAAGCAGGCTCTGCACTGTGAGCATGGGACCCAACGTGGGGCTCGAGCTCACAAACTGGGAGACCATGACCTGGGCATTGAAATCAAGAGTTGGACGCTTAATCGATTGAGCTACCCAGGCGCCCCATCCTTCCTTTTAAACGGGGTACTGAAAGCCACTTTTCACGGGGAGCGAAGCTGGCTGGCACCCCCGCCCCTGCCCAACTTGGAAGCACACGTCTGTCACCTTTGCACTGAGTGCAGCTGGCTTTGCCCCAGGCTTTGCTGTGCTTGATAGTAAGGTGCCAACCCAAAGGGGTAGGCATCAAGGAGGGTGCCTGTGCCGTGGTGACTAGCAGGTGTCCTGCACCCGGATCATGGAGGACAGCTCGCGCCACCTCACGACTCCTCCCATCACCTTAAGGTAGGGGCTCGTACGCAGGGAACTTCCTGTCACTTCCTAAAGTGGGTTCCATGGAACAGTTCATGGGCTCTTAAGCAACGCTTCTTGCAGTAAGAGTTCCAAGCTCAGGTATCGATTGAGGAGATGCTGGGTTATGCAGACGTGAGCCGGCGTCTTGGCTACAGGACTCCGCGGAGCCTTCACGTGGGCGGATTCCATGCTTCTGCACACTTCGGAGGCCCGGAGCGGGAGCACAGCTGCTGGGAGGATTGCTCTCCGGGGCCCAGCGTGGGGAGCACTGGGGCGCTCGGGCAGGCAGCAGTGCCACACATTACTGTTCCCTTGGACGTTACAAGGCCCGGGAGGATTTCCGATGAGGAGTGAATGAGACACCTTCTCTTGGTGTGGTTCCCGTCCGAGCAAGAGCTGACGTAAGCAGCTCACGTTTTCCGAGTGTTTACTCTGCGCCAGGGACGGGACTGAGTGCTCACAGATGGAACTCCTCATTTCCATTCGGAAGGGTTCAGTATCCCCCAGTCTGCAGCAAGCCAGAAGGCGTTTAATAAATGACATTTAGTTCCAAGGTGTCACAGCACGTGAGGCGAGGTCCTCCGCCCTCAGTCTGGAGTTGTCCTGTGATTGCAGCGGCCTTCATCAGCCTTTGTCGTTGTCTAGAGCCCAAGTGCGTTGGAGAGATTCTGTGTATATTTTGTACGAAGCTAAGACCAAACGGAAGGCAGGAAGCCTGACGCAGAGCAGTGAGGTGTCTTCCCTACGAGGCACCCGTGCGGTGTTAACGCGTACACCGCACACCGGCACGGGATGGGCGTCTCGGATCGAAAATAGAGACGGAGTCATTGTGCACAGTAACTGAACACCCAAAAATAATAGCAAGAAAATTGCTTCAAACTGTTCTCAATGAGGGATATGAAGGAGACAAGAGTTGAAAATCCTGAAATTGTTTTCTGTAAGAGGTGAGCACGCTGCGATCTGACTGTGAATGACTACTCCGCTCTGACGGTAAAACTACCAGAAGGATCTGGCTCCAAGTTCCCATGTCGGACGAGCCCACGAATGTATTAGGAACAAGAGGGAGCAACGGCTGGGTTTCTTCATTAGAAGAATGAGCACCGAGGTTCTCAGTAATTCCCTCGAATTTTGGAGTGAGTGCTGTGGCTGTCATTTCTCTGGGAGACCTGGAGTGTGACCACGTGGGACAGAAACAAAGGAATCAATGACCACCATTTTCTCGGGTGCTTTCTGACCTAGCACACTGGAGATTTATTACATTTTCAATTTGGTAAGGTTTGCTACCTAAAACCAAGGTCCAGATCTCACTAGCTCAGCACTTGGTAACCTTTAGATGGACAGGTTCACCCTCTAGGGATTTTTATTTTCTCAGAAAGCCCCAGACAGAAGGGACAGGGGAATCAAATTTCTTCGGTAGCTAGATGGACATAAGGCAGCTTTTCCAGTTGTGAGGCAGGTTTTTTTGTTAGATTTTTAGAAATTTAGTTGCGAGAACAAACTCTCCTTGGATTTTATTCCCAGGGCCACCCCTAGGTTATCATTTAGAAGCGTGATTATGGTTATTTAGCATTTTTTTTAATAATGATGCAGCGTTCATGAAAATGAAGGAGAAAGCACTTGGGTAGCAAGTGCCTAAAGAGGCAAAATCTGCGTAAGGAGACGTGACTCCATATGGCCTCGTCTCCGAGTCAGAAGTGAGGGGCTTGAGCACTTGGGAGCCTGGAGCCTGGAGCCGGGGAGCTGGGGGACACCCCTAGGTCACTCACACTGCCCTTGGAAAGCTGCCTTCCTGCTTCCCTCCCTCTCCTTTTGGAGACTCAGTCGCCGCTCTGGTCTGACGCCCAAAGCTAGAGTTTGAAGCATGACGAAGGTCAGTAGAGTTGGGGGGGGGGGGTGGGAAGAGGAAAAAGGTCAGCTGGGCAGACAACATCATTTTTTCTAATAAAATTAAAAACTGAACTAAAAATGACATTCAACATTCATTCTTTTTTCACCCCAGTAAGCTTACGGGTTAATCTTGCTCTGCTGGGTTACGCAGTCAGCATTGGTGAGTGACGTCCTGGAGGAGAGGCGTAGTGATGGTGGAAAACATGACTCTCTTCTCAGGAAGGTTAACACAGGGTTGGAGAGGGGGCGCCTGGCCAGCTCAGTCAGTGGAGCAAGTGACTCTTGATCTCAGGGTTGTGAGCTTAAGGTCCACTTTGGGTGTGGAGATTGTTCAAAAATAAAATCTTTAAAATAAAATAGGGTTGGAGACTCAGAAGTATGTCTGAGTCACAGTAAGACAGTGGTGGAATGCGGCTTCGAGAACAGAGGAGGAGCTGAATCTAACCACTGAGGTTGGGAGTTCATATTTGTTTGAGAGAGGAAGTTTTGGACATAGAATTTGAGGGGGACAAAAAAAAAAAAAAAAAAAAAGGAAAGGCAGGACTGAGTTTGGCATTGAAATCTCTAGTGCATTTTAAAGCCAGAGTAGTTCAATGTTAATTAATCTTCCAAATTAGAGTAGTGATTTCATTTAATATGAACAAGGAAGAGGAGGGATTATTCAGGAGTTTGTTTATTGGATAGTGGGGGGGGGGGCTTTTCCTTCCTTGATGGTTTAACTGTACAATGTTATTTTTGTATCCTTTCTCAGACCAGCTCAGAAGTTGCCATGTACTTTCCTTAAACATTGTAATAGTGACAGTGAACATTACTGTTTATGCTATAGGCCATTGCCTCCCCCCTCAAACAATGAAAATTGTGACTTTCCCTTAAGAGTGACTAGGAGGCTTTAATTCTTCATTGTTGTGAATCCCGCACTAGCCCTGCACACGCTGTCCACAGCATCCTTATGGACACGACACTGGAAATTGTTTGCAGGCTCAACCAAGGCCTATACTTCCGCCTGCAGTGGACCCCTGGACAATGAGGGGCTTGGGGCTGCAGTTGAAAATTCCGAGAACTTGATACTCCCTAAAACCTTCACCAGTGGACCCTACTGTTGATTGGAAGCCTTACGGATAACCTGAAGAGTCCAGTCACACATATTTTGTATACGTGTTACACACTGTATTCCTACAATAAAGTAAGCCTGAGAAAGGAGAGGGTTATTAAGAAAATCATAAGGAGAGAAAATATTTATACAGTACCGTACAGTATTTATCAAAAACAAAAATCTGCATATAAGTGGACCCAACACAGTTCGAATCTGTGTTCTGCAAGGGTCCACTTGACTTCAAATTTCTTTTTTTCTTTTAAAGTTTATTTATTTATTTTGAGAGAGAGAGAGAGAGAGAACAGGAGGAGCAGAGAGAGAAGGAGAGAGAGAATCCTAAGCAGGCTCCCTGCTTTCCACGCAGAGCCCGATGCGGGGCTTGAACTCACAAATCGTGAAATCATGACCTGAGCCAAGATCAGGAGTCAGATGCTTAACTTACTGAGCCCCCCAGGTGCCCCTGTACTTGAAATTTGTACCTTGATTTCCCTCACAGCGCCCCCCCCCCCCCCGCATGTGTTAAACAAAATGTTATCCAAACTGTATTTGCTTAGTTTTCTCTGCATTCCCTGTCTCGGGGTATCATCAAGCCAGAACCCTGGGGTAATTCATGTGTGTGTGTGTGTGGGGGGGGTGTTACAGCCTGTCAGTTTGCAGTGATAATTCAGGGCAGGAGTGGTCCCCGCCTGTTCCAGGGAAGGGAGATCTACACAAAATAACCCCCCAAAGCCCAAGGAGCCTGAAGACCGAAGGAAAAGCCTGACAAGTCCAGTTTGAGGAGAAATGGTTTATTAAGGGGACTTAGGGACAGAAGTGAGTCTTGGGTGACCCCACCTCCAGGAGTCTATGCCCAAGGGTGCACTTGAGGGTGTGGTTAGACAGAAAGAATGTATGTGTCAGGGGGTGTGGGGGGCTGTACTCTGGAAGGCTGCAGGTCCCCGAGTGGTCACCATGGTGATTTGGCCAAGATGGAGTTAGTCAGCCTCCTACACTGCCCGTTCCTTTCTCATGCCCTTCCCTTCATTACCCCTCCCATCCTTTTAATCCTGTTGCCTGTAGTGTCTGCCTACATTTTCCCATGTTCCTCAACATCTATATCCAGTCAGGACCAACTGACATTGATTCTACCTTCTCATCATCTCTCGAATCAGCCCTTCCTCACCATTCCTGAGTGAAGCCCCTTGTCTTCCACGCAGACGACTGCAGCCTTCTAGACGGTCTCCTGAGCTCCCCCCTCGGCGGCCCTTCACAGTTGTGCCAGAGACGCAGAAACTCTTCTGACGAGATTCCTCTGGAGGCTTCCCGCCTTCACGGCCTCTCTTCCAGTCTCCTCTTCCGCTGGCCACAGAGAGTTGTTGAGAGTTTGATTTGTGAGCCTTTTCCAAGTCCCTTTGTGTGTGCCTAGAGCACCCTTCCGGGCTCCCATCAACCGTGTTCTCCCCAGACCCCGGCGGAGTCTTCTCTTCGTAAAGCCCGCCCGCTGCGCCTTCTGTCCTCGCGGCCTTCTCCCCCGGCCTGTGGACGGTTTCAGAGCCAGGATGCTCCTCACGGTCGCCTTTTCATCTTGGCGAGCTCGCTGTCCGCCTCAGGCTCTCACGCGTAGTTAGCTCTCTGTGACGCCCGAGAAGAGAACGCCTGAATTTTCTGAACGTTGTGGGATTTTTTTCCTTTAATTTTTTTCTTTCTGCTGGGCTTTTCTTTGAACTTGGGCATTGTAGTTATTGGTGAGATTTCTTAGTCCAGGTCAGCTTGATGAAATCAGATTGCTGACCAAGTGCTTCACGGTGGCCTAGCCGTGCACCCCGGTGAGGCAAAGCACAGCCGTAGCCCTGGAAGGAGAGGCGTGCTATTCAAATTCAAGGTGAAGTCACACACTGGAGACGAGACTGCTCACTCGACTTGAGAAATCAGTATTAGTGCTCAGGTACAGGATATGGCTGTGTGCGGGGAAAACTGAAAAATTTATCTTGGCTATAATTTAATAAAAAAACACCGCGTTTTTCAGGGTTGAACGGCCCCTGAATTGGTGCCCTGTGCCGTTAAGGTAACAGCCCCAAGAAGATGCCACTAAAAACAAACCCAGAGGCTCTTAAAACCAGAGTTGATGAATTTTCCTCAATTTATAATGTGAAATTATTCTTTGTGTAATGCTGTCTACAGGCTATCGGGTTTTCCATTGTTAGAGGATTTAAAAGCCACTTTGGACCAAAGATTATTTACATTTCTGATTTCTCGAATTAAATGGTGCCCCCCCCACCCCCCCAACCAAATTTTACAAAGGCTGTACGCTCAGCCTCTTGATGAATCCCTCTCCTGTCCACACACAGGCTCAGGCCACTCACTCTGCTCCATTTATTTTTCTATTGGGCTCTATTTTAGTCTTTAACCGGCAGAAATATCCTTATTTTTGGAGACCCTCCTCTAAGGTTTTAAAAATATTTATTTTTGAGAGAGAGACAGAGCATGAGCAGGGGAGGGGCAGAGAGAGGGAGACGCAGACTCCGAAGCAGCTCCAGGCTCTGAGCTGTCAGCACAGAGCCCGACGCGGGGCTTGAACTCGTGAACTGTGAGACCATGACCTGAGCCGAAGTCGGACGCTTAAACTGGCTGAGCCCCCCGGGCGCCGCTAACGTGGGCATGCTTTTTACACATAGTCTTTGTGTCCACACACACAGAGGACTGCTCAGACCCTAAGTACACCCGTGGTGAATCTGCACAAGGTGGGCAGACCTGTGTAGGCAGCCGCCGGCCCGGGAAAGAGAACGTTGCCGGCCTGAGCTTTTCTTTTCTTCTCAGCACCAGATAACCCAGCGTCTTTCCCAACACCATTTTTCCAGCACCACCTGGGTGTCGTGCGGTTGGGTCCAGCTGTGACACTGCCTTCCAGAGTCGGCGCCGGGCTGCAGAGGTTTGAGCGCTCCGCCCCGCCAGACAGCCCTCATTTCAGGTGCCGGCTGCAGGGTTGCTCTCTGTCCTACGTGGCCCGAAGTCAGCTTGACAGCAAGTTTGGTAACTTGCTAGAACAACTCACAGATCTCGGCAAAGTACTTTACTGGGGCACCTGGTGCCTTGGTCGGTTTAGCGGTTAAATGACCATCTCGCAGCTCAGGTCGTGATCTTATAGTCCTTGAGGTCGAGTCCCGTGTCAGGCTCTGTGCTGACAGTACGGATCCTGCTTGGGATTCTCTCTCTCCCTCTCTCTGCCCCTCCCACGCTCGCATGCGTGTGCGCATGCACTCTCTCTCTCTCAAGATAAATAAATTAAAAAAAAAAAAAAAAGGAAAAGTGCTTTACTTACCAACGCAGGTTTATTATAAAGGATACAACTCTAGAACAGCCGTCTGGAAGAGGGACTTAGGGCAAGGCGTGGGGGAGGAGTGGAGCTTGCCCCTCTGTACGGGCCACTTTTCCAGCATTTTGATGTATTTACCAACCTAGAAGCTCTCCAAACCCTGTCATTTAGGTCACTTAGGGTTTAAAACATTTTTTAAAAAATTTATTGTCAGGTTAGCTAACATACAGTGTAGTCTTGGCTTCAGAAATAGATTCCCGGGATTCATCGCTTACATACAGTATCCAGTGCTCATCCCAACAAGTGCTCTTTTCAGTGCCCATCACCCATTTTTCCCTCTCCCCCCGCCAACTCCCCACCATCAACCCTCAGTTTGTTCTCTGTATTTAAGAGTCTCTTACGGTTTGCCTCCCTCTCTGTCTTTATCTTATTTTTCCTTCCCTTCCCATGTGGTCTTCTGTTTAGTTTCTCACATTCCACATATGAGTGAAGTCCTACATCTTTCTCTGACTGACTTATATCACGTAGATAATACCCTCCAGTTCCATCCACATTGTTGCAAATGGCAAGATTTTATTCTTTTTGATTGCCGAGTAGTGTCATTTGTATATATACACACCACGTCGTCTTGATCCATTCATCAGTTGACGGACATTTGGGCTCTTTCCATACTTTGGCTATTGTCGATAGTGCTGCTGTGAACACCGGGGTGCATGTGCCCCTTCGAAACACCTGTATCCCTTGGATACCTAGCAGTGCTGTTGCTGGTCGTAGGGGAGTTCTGGTTTTCAGGTGTCGAGGAACCTCCACACCGTTTTCCAGAGCAGCTGCACCAGTTTGCATTCCCAACATAGAACATTCTTTTCAGTAGAGTTGATACACATTACATTAGTTTTCAGGTGCGCGGCATAGTGATTCGACTTCTCTACTCATCCTGCTGTGTTCACCGCAGGTGGACCTGCTTCGGGTCACCACACACACACACAGCGCTATGACAGTATCGTCATTTAGGGGTTTTTGTGGAGGTTTCATGATGTAGGCATGATTGATTAAACCACTGGTCATTGATGATGAACTCAATTCCCAGCCCGTCTCCCTTCCTTGGAGGTTGGGGGATAGGGCTGAAAGTTCCAAATTTTTTTGTTCTTTTAACATTTATTTATTTTTGAGAGAGTGGGGGGGAGGGGCAGAGAGAAGGAGACAGAGGATCTAGAGAATTCCATGCAGGTTCCATGCTGTGAGCACAGAGCCCGATGTAGGGCTCAGTTGCATGAACCATGAGATTTCAGCTGAAATCAAGAGTTGGATGCTTACCTGCCTGAGCCACCCAGGCGGCCCCCGAAGTTCCATGCTTTTTTTTTTTCAGTGTAGTTAGGAGATTAATTTTATTACCTAAGTGGAGGGCTCTGAACATTATTCATGCATGAAGTATTTTTAAAAAAATCATGTACTCCGTTCCCAGTCCTGAAGAAGACGTGAACCCTGGCCTCAAGGATCTGCTGCATAGTAGCAATGAGAGGTTAGGAACATTTCCTGGGGTGCTCTGCTACGTGACCGACGAGATAGCCGACTACTGGACAGTGCTATTCCGTGTCCTCTGGTTTTCCTCACGTTCATGCCAGTCCTGTGGGGTACACGGGAAAGGTCGTATTTACACTTGGGTCCTGAGCCTGAGACAGTTAACGGAATACCTAAGGTCATGCAGGTGTTAAGTGGCAGAGTTAGAAATCAAACCCAGGTGTGTAGACCTCCGCTAGACCCTGCCTTTTTTTTAGGAGTACATGGCCTCTTGGGAGTGTTGGTCAGGGCCTATCACCCAGCTCACCCTGGGCCTCTGAGTTGGCCCTCATGGGAGGTAAGGCTTTCCCCAGTAGGACTTCCTCAGAGGAGGTGATTCTCTGACCGCGTCCCATTCTCACTGGACTATTAATGGCCCCTGCATGACTCTCTCTTTCCACTTTGCTGTGTCTTTCCTCATGCTCTTCTTTCTAGCCCAGAAAGCTACTTCCTTTTCTTTTTTTTTTTAAAGATAGTAGTGATTATTTCTTTTTTAATTTAAATCCAATTAGCATATAGTGTAATAATCATTTCAAGAGTAGAATTTAATGATTCATCACTTACACACATGACACCCAGTGCGCATCCCAATACATGTCCTCTTTAATGCCCATCACCCGTCTAGCCCATCCCTCCACCACACCCCACAAGAAACCCTCAGTTTGTTCTCCATATTTAGGAGTCTCTTATGGTTTTTCTCTCTCTGTTGGTATCTTATTTTTCCTTCCCTTCTCTTATGTTCATCTGTTTTGTTTCTTAAATTCAGCATGTGAGTGAAATCATATGATATTTGTCTTACTCTGCCTGACTTATTTCATTAGCCTAATACATTCCAGTTCCATCCATGTTGTTGGCAATGGCAAGATTTCATTTTTTTTGATCGCCAAGTAATACTCTGTTGTGTATATGTGTGTGTGTATGTGTGTGTGTGTGTATATATATATATGTGTGTGTGTGTGTATATATATATATGTATCCGTCTTCTTTATCCATTCATCAGTCAATTGAAGGTTCCAAACTTTTAACCAAAGCTTGGTCTTTCTGTTGACTGGCCCCCCTCCTGAAGTACCTAGGTGTCTGTCAAGAGTCACCTCATTAGAACAAAACACACCCCTCTTACTCTCATCACTCAGGAAATTACAAGGGTATCAGGAACTCTGTGTCAGGAACCAGGGACAAAGACCAAACCTCTCCCATTTTACCACAACTAGCAACGTGCAAATCCTGCCCCCTCTACCCTGCCAAAGATCACTCCTTGAAGAAGACCATCATCCTGAATTCTATCATCATGGATGAGTTTTTCTTGTTCTTGAACTTTTCAAAATGGAATTATATACCATATTGTGACCAATTATGCGTGGCTTTCATTCAAAGGTACATTTGTGAGATTCATTCATTTTGTTGCACTTAACAATAGTTGTCCTCATTGCAGTGTAGGTTTCCATGGTGTTACGTGGCACTATTTATGGGTTCCATGGTTGATGGCTTTTTGTGTTTTCCCAGTTAGGGGCCTCAGAGAGTAGTGCTCCTATAAACATTTTTCTATTTATCCGATAGTGAACATATGTAAGTACTTCTGTTGAATTGCTGGGTCACATGAAGTGTAGATTTCATTTTCAGTCGATATTGCCAAATAATGTGCCAAAGTATAACCAGTTCATACCCGTGCTAACCGTGTATGAGAATTCTACTTGCTACACAGCCTCCCTAACATGCATTGTTGTCTGTTAAAAAAAATTGTAGCCATTCTAGTAGATGAGTAGTGGTATTTCCTTGCAATTTTAGCTTGCATTTTCCTGATGACTAACCAAGTTGAGTACCTTTAAATTCATCTTTTGGCCATTTTGGTATGTTTTTTAGTAAAGTTTCCCTTCAAGTCTTGTGTCCATTTTTCTGTTGGATTGTCTGCCTTTCTTCATATTGATGTGCAAGAGTTATTTATATTTGACTCATTTGTTGAATATGTGAATATGTGTATCAAAAATACCTTCTGCCGTTAGGTGGATTGTCTAGTTACTCTCAATGATTTCTTTTGTAGAATAGAAGTCTATAATTTTGAAAAAGTCTAATCCATTCATTTTTTTTTTCTTTAGCATTAGTGTTTTCTTGTTAAAAAAAAGATCTGCGTATCCCAAGGACTTCTGTGTTTTCTTTTGGAAGCTCGATTGTTTTACCTTCTAATGTTAAAGCTACCTTCTATCTGGAGTTGACTTTTGTATATGTTGTGACGTAGGGGTCAAAATTAGTTTCTCCATGTGGATATCTAGTTGATGTTGTACAGTTTCTTGAAAATTCTATATCCTTTCCCTTTGCCTTAAATTATATGTTTATCTATATATGAATCTTTTTCTGTGCTTTCTATTTCTGTTCCTTTGACCTATTTATTGTCTATCTTTGTGCCACTGTCTTGACTATTTTAGCTTTATTGTAAATCTTCATGTCAGGTAGTATAAATCCTTCCTTCAGCTTATTTTGTTCTGCTTTGAGACCGTCTTCTCAATTCTAGGCCCTTTATTTCATTGGCACTTTAGAATCAACTTCCCAATTTACACAAAAACTCCTGCTGGAATTTTTATTGGAATTGAACTGAATCTATAGACCAGTCTTTTTTTCTTTTAATTTTTTTTTTAACATTTATTTATTTTGAGAGAGAGAGACAGAGAGTGAGCAGAGGAGGGACAGAGGGAGAGTCACAGACTCTGAAGCAGGCTCCAGGCTCTGAGCTGTCAGCACAGAACCTGATGTGGGGCTCAAACCCGTGAGCAAGATCATGACCTGAGCCAAAGCTGGATGCTCAACTAACTGAGCCACCCAGGCGCCCCTAGATCAGTCTTCAAAATACTGAGTCAGTGGGGTGCCTGGGTGGCTCAGATGGTTATGTGACCAACTCTTGATTTCAGCTCAGGTCATGATCTCATGGTTGGGAGACTAAACTCCGTGTTGGGCTCTGTGCTGAGCATGAAGCCTTCTTGGGATTCTCTCTCCCTTTGTCTCTGCCCCTTCCCTGCTCACACTTTCTCTTTCAAAATGAATAAATAAACATTAAAAAATAAAATAGTGAATCAAATGGTATATAAACATGGCCATATCTCCTATTTATTTAACTCTTTATTTTTTTTCAGTTATGTTTTCTGTATGTTCTGTATTGCATTTCTTTTATTAGATTTATTCATAGGTACTTAATAGTTTTTGCTGATATAAATTATATTGTTTCAGATTTTAATTTTCTAATTATTGGTTGCTGGTATTTTAGAACTACAGTTGATTTTATATATTTGCCATTATTTCCAATAGCATTACTAAATTCAGTTATTGTAATAGTTCCTCTGATTTCTTTTGGATTTTCTAAATACAGTATCATGTAAGTTTTACTTATTTTCACTCTCACGGCCTTTTCCTTACTTTTTTGTACTTCCGGTAGAAAACTGAATAGAATTAGTGAGGGCAGACATCTTGATCTCATCTGTGACTCCAGGGGGAAAGTTTTCAGTATTTCACTGTTAAGAATAATGTTTGTTCTAAGTTTTTGTGCATTTTATGAGATTTAGAAGGTTCTATTTATTAGGGGAAGTTTCCTTTTTTGTTTGCTAAGATTTTTTTTAATTGGAATGGGTTTTAAATCATATCAAATGACTTTTCTGTTTCTGTTGAAATGATTTTTTATGCTTCTTCCCCTTTGTTCTTTATAATGTGGTGAATTATATTGATTTTTGGATATCAAACTTACTTGGAATTTCTGGAATCAACCCAGATTGTCCAATGATGTTTTATCCTTCTGATATCTCAGTGCTGCAGTCACTTAGACCCAGAGATTTCTTTATGTGAAGGTTTTAAATTGCAGGTTTGATTTCTTTAAAGCTATAGGGATATTTATGCTCTTTGTCTCTTTCAGCATCAGGTTTGGTAAGTTGTGTTTTAAAAGGTAACTTCAGGGCCACCTGGGTGGCTCAGTCGATTGAACATCTGACTCTTGATTTCAGGTCAGGTCATAATCCCAGGGTCGTGGAATGGAGCCCCATGTCAGGCTCCATGCATGAAGCCTGCTTGAGATATCCCCTCCCCCTCTCCCTCTCTCTCTCTCTCTCTCTCTCTCTCTCTCTCTCTCTCTCTGTCTCTCTCTCTCTCTGCCTCTCTCCCATTTGCACTCTCTGTCTCTAAAATAAAAAAGTAAAGTAAAAGTTTACTTCACTTAAATTTGAAAATTTATTAATGCAAAGTTACTCCTTATATCTTCTTTTATTTTTTTTATTTTTAAAACATTTATTTATTTATTTTGAGAGAGAGAGCACACGTGCAGGGGAGGGGTAGAGAGAAAGAGAATCTGAAGCAAGCTCCACACCAGCAGTTTGCTCAGGGCTCAAATTTATGAACTGTAAGATCATGACCAGAGCCAAAACAAGAGTCAGACACGTAATCTACCAAGCCACCCAGGTGCCTTCTTGTACCTTCTTTCAAAAAGTCTATAGGGTCTGTACTAAGGTACTATTTTTCATTTCCCCATATTGGTAATTTTGCTTCTTATTTCATTATCACTCTTGCTAATGTTCTGTGTGTGTGTGTGTGTGTGTGTGTGTGTGTTTGTTCCATCACTTTTGTTGACCTTTCAAAAAAATAACTAATTTTGACTTTGTTGATATTTCTGTATTATGTTTTATTTTTGACTTAATTTCTGCCTTGTCTCTATTATTTCCCTTCAGCTTTCTTTGCATGTAACTTACCATTTTTTTCTAACTTCTTGAGATGGATATTTAGAATAGGTTTTCATTCTGATATATACACACCAGCCTATAAATTTCCCTCTAGGCACAGCCTTAGCTGCATACAACACGCTTGATTTGTCATATTTTCATTATTTGTACAAGTTATTTTAAAATTTCCACGGCCATTTTGTCTTTGATCCAGGGTTGTTTTCCTTGGTAGGACTTAATTTCAAAACCACATTTCTGGATTATTCCAGTTGTCCCATTTTGATTTTGGGCTTAATTCCACTATGGTAGAAGAACATACTTAAGTAAATCCACCTCTTTAAATTGTTGGGACCTGCTTTGTGGCTCTGCAGAGGGTCAAATTTGTTAACAGTTCCCAAGGTACTTGAAAATGCTTGTGGGCCATCACTGCTGTGTGCCGTGTCCTGTGTGTGTTAGTTCAAGTTTCTTAACATTGCACTTTGGCTGTGGAATGGCTCCAGACTCTTCCTCCCTTTCCCAGCTGCTTTTTCCTTTCTGCTCATTAAATCTCTTTGCTGTCTTTGGCTTCCTCTCCTGGCCTAGCTGTATTTGAACTCGTACACATTTTCACATGGTTTCTTTTGGCTCTGACCTACCATCTGTTTAAGATTCTTGTTTCTGTTGTTGACGCTCATCCCTTTGGTTCTGTGGCTTTGTTCCATAGGCTGGCATGGCACTCTCCCCTTCCGTTAGACTCTACATGTTTAAGATGCTGAACAGACAGCTGTCAGCAGGCATTCGTGGAGCACAGGTTGTGGGATTCCAGAAAGATTTGACATAGTCCGTGTCCATAAGAGCTTGTGATCTGACTGGAATCAGGACCCCACATATAACAAGTACAAGAAAGTATCTAATAAACATTATGTGAGTGCAGTAGGAAGGAGGCAGTCATCATGGGGTAGATGGCTTTCTAGAGAGCCCAGAATTTGTTCTGAAATTAAAAAAAAAAAAAAAAGGGAAGACAGGGATGTGAAGCCCAGGGAATCTGAGTGAAAATCCAGAGGCAGGAAGACTTCACTGCCCTGTGTTTGTATTTCACAGATCATACTAGTTAGAGGGGACGGTATCAGTTAGCAACATTACAGTAACCTGGTCCAGAGAGGCAGGTTGAGGTCAGATCACAAAGGGCCTTAAATGTCTGGCTGATGCGTTTAGACATTATCCTGCAAGTGTGGAGGGATGGCATCAGAGACGATGACACGTATACAGTGGTCTGATGTGGGAAGGTAGTGTTTTGAGGGAGAATGATCTGGTGGTTGTGACAGAACGGAATTGGAAGGAGTTTAGAGAGACCATGGAAAAGTTATTTGATGTGAGATGGTAACGTGCAGTGCTGGGTGGTAGCACATTACTAAGGAGTGTTAGGGCGAGGGGCAAGGTGGACTCCGTGAGAATTCAAGAGGCCCAGCGCAGGTTTTTAAGAGACCGGAGGTGCTATTGAACAGAATTTAGACTCAAGGTATCAGAATGGTGTGGAGACCAAAGAGTGGCAAGTAGTGTGGCAACCTAAGGATTAGATAAACTGGTCCCTGCGAGTGTTGGGTGGGTGTTGGCAGGGTTTTGGGAGCTGGTGAGGATGGTGGATGGGAGGAGCGCACCCAGATGTCTTGTGAAGAGAGAGCATCTCGAGATCTGCGACGACTTGCGTTCAAGTCACAAGAGCTGTGGAAGCCAATGCAACCCAACCCAACGCTGCCGTGCGGTTCCCCCAGCCTCTCACGTAACAGGCTGCAGCAGGTAGCAGTAGCAGTGGCAAGAAGGAACAAGGGGGAAAGGTAACAGTAATAAATAACAGGAATCAGGGAAAAGCACCGTCCTCCTGAACCACAAGTGAACTTCCTCTGGGACCATTTGGGGCTCTGTTTTAAAGGAATAATCTATTCTGCCTATGTCCTCCTGTCCTGAAGGTTCTAGTTTTGCCGTAATAAAGACCGTTTGCTAAGGACATGAACCAAAATCCCAAATTCCAATTAGGCAGCACTATCAGAGATTAATAACACTTTAGCCCTGCTGGAAGCGACTTCACATTTGAGCCCCTTCCTATGTATCACGGCAACAATTTACAAATTTTAATAATGGTTGTCCTCTTTGAGAAATTGCCTTTCCTTATGCTACGGGAGGTTTTATGATTAGAACTATACTTCTTTCCTTGCAGTTGTTTTTCAGGCATTTATGTTACCGTTTTTGCTTATCAGTAATGGTTCAAAAATTTTCTAACACAGAGCAATTAATATGTGTCAGTAGAAATAAATTACATTTTTCATCGCTTGTGACACGCTCTCAAATGCTGTTTGAAAGTGCCATAATTATGCGTCATCATGCTAGGTAATTTTGGTGCCTGATGTATTAGTGCTTTAGGGGTATGATTTATATTTTTGGGTTGTTTTTTTTTTTAGTACTGAATTAATAGGATGGGTGTAAGGATCGGGATGTGAGTCGGGAAGTGACATTTTGCACAATACATGGTAGTATTTCCGTTCTTCAAATGCAGTCTCTTTTTAAGAGCTGTTCACATATTTTACATGCTTCATGTATGCAAATTGTGTGTTTGCCTTACAGCACCGAAAGGCTCAATGTGTTTTCAGAAATGGAATGCGTGGAATATATGCATGTGTAGAACATGATTTTTTATGGCCCCAGGAAGGAAGTGTATAATATTTGCAAAATTGTGACGCTCTGTGGGAACCCTTTGGTCTTTGATCTGTAAGCGCAGTGGGGCCACCCTAGTGCTGCTATGATTACTTGACAGCAGTCAAGGGCGGGTGGTGCAGGCCGCCCTTGGCTTACCCTTGGTCCTGTCCTCTCCTTTGGCCCCATAACCTGGACTTGATGATCCAGTTTGGCTTCTTTGCTTTTTTTGGTCACCTGACAGCACTCACCTGCGACTTAATGAATTCCAACCTGCCGGGGAGGTTCATCTTGCCAGTGAGTGCGGTCCACCAGTCACCCCCCATCTCACTGCCTCAGGGAAGAGATTAGCAGAGAAGGTGAGGGAGATGGGGGTGGTAGCCCCCAGGAACAGGGGTAAAAACCTGCCAAATCACAAAGGACTTGACCTCTCAAGTTGCACGGTGCTCTGAGCATAGACCACTGTCATCAGTGGTGTGAATGCAAATGCAAGCCCGTATTGTCCTTGCTCACTGCTGCCCGAGGCCATTCTCAAAGTGAGTGAAGACCATCAGATTATCCCAGCCCCCATCGGCCACTCTTAGAGCTCAAGGCAATGGAGAAACAGCAGCTGCCAGAGGAACTCTTTGCCCTTTGCCTTTCTGCCTAAAGGCAGAGTGTACATTTCCATTTGTAGAAGTGTGTCTCTGTCCCACGCCAGAGAGAGGACAGCTCTTAATCAGGGCGCTGACCTGAGGCTGCATAAAGGAGTCTTGCTCGAATAACCCAGATCTTCCATCTGTTTCTCCCATGCATTTACTTTCCCACGGTTTACCCTCCCCGCCTTTCCTACGCCTGCCTCCTTTTCCACAAATTCTCACTCTTTGCTAAAATGGTTAAAAGCCCCCAGGCCTAACAACTTTTTTTGTGTTTTTACTTTTTTGTAAAGCCCCCATGCGCATGTGGGATAAACTTTTTCTCCTGTTGACCTTTGGTCAGTTTCATTCACACACCTCCATCACTAAACCTTAGAGGGTGGACCAAAAGTTATTTTTCCTCCTCTGCATAACATATTTCATCCGGTTAGATTGTAATCAGTAATACTATTATGAAATAGAAAAGAAGACCTTTAATTCTTAAATTTGCAATTCAAAGAATACTGCAACCTAAATGTGTAAATAAATAAAGGGAAATGGGGTTGGGGAGGGACTCGAATCACTCATTCAACAAGCCCATGGGGGCTATTTATTCCCAAACACTGAATTGAGGGGTATGATAATCCTGAGGAATGTGGTTTTCAAAAGAGTTCAGAAATTATAATGAAGTCTGTCTTCTCTCGGCATCCTTTAACATTGCTATTTTTTATTTAACCCCTTTTGGTTGGGTTTATTTAAGTTTGGATAAAATACACACTGAGGATACGGTGACAGAAACCTAAAATTCAGGTGTTCTGCAACACGTCCACACCTTGTCATGAAACTTTGAAATTGTCTCAGCGACATAGCTGTGAGCAAAGTTGGGCTTTACTATCTGATAATGTCAGAAGGGGGGCACCTGGGTGACTCGGTTAAGCGTTCGACTTCAGCTCAGGTCGTGATCTCATGGTTCCTGAGTTGGGTTCCTGAGTTCGAGCCCCACATCTGGCCTCCTGCTGTCAGTGCAGAGCCTGCTTCAGATCCTCTGTCCGCCACCCCCCCCCCTTACTACAGCTCTCTTTCTCTCTCTCAAAAGTAAATATTTAAAAAAAGAAGAAAAAAAATGTTTGAAGAGAAGCTGTATTAAAGTTCTCAGTTGAATAAGAAAAAGTATGACTTCCTACAGGAAACTCAAACTATCAGATCCCTTAAGTAGAATTTTAGCAATTTATACTAGTTAAATAGGTTTTAGCAAGTCAGACGTCTCCATGGAGCCGCGATTGTCGTGTATTTTTAATTATGGAGGCACTGAAAGCGATCAGCTCACATTAACTTCCCTTTAAATAGAATCCATAAAGCAGATCGGTTCCCTCTGCTAATTCCTTTGTCTCGGGGTCACCCAAGTATTCTTCAGTGAGTCACCCCAGAATGAATGGCTCATTGTAGGCTCGAGTTTTAATATAATGAATTAGAGCAACAGAAATCAAAGTCGAAGGGACCTTGGAGATGATGGTTACTGCATTTGACCCCTTTCTGTTTCATTCCTAAGAGCAAATCCCTAAAATGATTTAGCGCCAAAAAGAAACTGAAGCCATTCCCTGGGTAGTAGCACGTTGGTAATTGGCGGTTGGCAGTTGTAAAGAAATAAGGGCTTTAGGTTAATTGGCATAACGTGAAGACGGACGCTTTTTATTTTCAAACATCTTCCCAGTCACTCCCCGGTGAGCTCCCAGCTGAACTTAGCATTTCTGCAGAAGCTCCTATTTTGAAAATGTTCACGGTTGTTTTTATTTGTTGGGTCTTCTCCATGAGGTGGGTCAGCCCATCTTTCTAGATGGGTGCGTCATCAACGTGTGGAGGATGCGGCACGAAGTAGACGGCTGTTCCTGCCCTTGATGGAAGGCGAGAATCATAAATTAAAGTTTACCTCTTAGTGTCTTAATACCCCCCAGGTCCACACAGTGACCTCTGCTTAGTCACACCTTTCCTGCCGGTGAAATTGGTGTTAGCAAACCGTGCCTGGAAACACGAGTGCCCGCCGTGGGTTGAGGGCCCTCCAAGTGCCAGGCACTATTCTAAGTTCTTCATGCGTGTTGCAGAATTTAATTTTCACAGCAGCGCCATGAGGCAGCCGCTCTCTTAGCGTCACAGACGAGAATCTGAAGCTTGCAGGCGTTCAAAGCCCGCCTCCTGTGCATGAAGTCTTGGACCTGGGAGGTGAAGGGGGTGGTGTTTGGATCCAAGGCGCGGCTCCCCAGGACTGTCCCAGGCCCCCGTCTTGCAGTGCTGAGGTTGGCCACGTTTGTTGAGCAGCTGCTTAGTGCTGGTGTTTTGCAAAGCACTTTCACAACGGATTTTCATTTAATGCCCACAGCAACTGAAGGTATTTTATTTCCAACCCACGGGGATGCAGAAACTGAGCTGGAGAGAGGTTCGAGGACCTACTTAAGATTTCGGAGCTGTCGGGGCAGAGCTGCGTTTCAGGACAGATCACTCTGGCTCCGGAGCCCATCGCTTTTTGTGTGCGAACTCTTGATGTGTAGCCAGTCCTTGCTTGAATTAAAGACAGTCCAGCATGTGTCTGAGGGACTGAGTGGTCTAATTTGCTAAGCTTAGAGCATTCTCCTTCCTCTTTCCACATCTGTTCCCCTTTAGCACACCCCATCTTTCCTGGAGCTCATCTTCGGGTGACTAGAGCCCCTAGTCCGTCTCTGTTCCTTCCTCCCCAACAAAACTACATGTTGTGAAGATGACAGCTAGCTCCTTTGAGCCAAGTTACAAATAGTGGTGCCTTAATGTGTGGCCCTTCCCAGAGTATGGGCACTTGGCGGGGTTAATTTTTGTGGAATTCTAGGTAGCAGGCACTGGCTGGGAAAAGATTTTTCGTGTGGTTTTCTTGGGATTCTTCTAAACATAACAGTAGTCAACTCCCTTTGCATAAACTAAGACCAGTTGTTTTTTACAAGGCATTTTCATCTCTTTTGGGATTACCTTTCCCTATGGGGACATACTTCTGATTTTAGAATGAAAACCGGCGAGGAAGTGGGACCTGTTTTCATAGAATGTTCCTTTTCCCTTCATCAAATATGTGCCATGAAGCAAAGCAGGGAAGCACATATATAGATACAGGGAGGGTAAGAGTTAGATAAATAAAAACACAAAAGCCTGAAACTCTGTCCCATTTACCAAGATAAGACCTGTCATCACTTGTCTAAGACTTAGTTTACAATCCAGTTCAGTAAGTGAACACCTGTAAGATGGCATGTAATTTAAAGGGATTAGAGATTTTCTCTAAATTTCTCTAAAATTTCTCTAAATTTTCACCTAAAATTTCACCATGAACATCTAGTCATTTGGAATAATATATTTTTGTATTTTTTTCTTAAAGTTTTTTATTTTCAAGAAAGAGCATGTGCAAGTGGGGAAGGGACGGGGTGGGGGCAGAGAGAGAGAGAGAGAATGAATCCAAGCAGGTTCTGTGCTGTCAGTGCAGAGCCCGACGTGGGGCTTGATCCCATGAACCATGAGATCATGACCTGAGTGGAAATCAAGAGTCAGATGCTCAATGGACCGAGCCACCCAGGTGCTCCTTTTAATGTGTATGTGTGTATATGTATGTGTGTGTGTGTGTATTTTGGAATAATACATTTAAAAAATGTAAACAGTCCTTGGAGAAAAAGCATATCATTTCATGACATAACTATCTTATGGGAAAGTACTCAACTTGCTTTCTTGGTGGAATTTGATTGCTCGTGATTTTCACTCTTTTGTCTGTGTTGTATTCTGGTGATTTCTTTACAAATTTTTTAAGTTTATTTATTTATTTTGAGAGAAAGGGAGAGCACGGGGGAGGAACAGAGAGTGAGGGAGAGAGAAAGAGAATCTCAAGCAGGCTCTTCTCTCTCAACACAGAGCCCAACGTGGGGCTCAAACTCAGAAACTGAGATCATGACCTGAGCAGAAACCAAGTCGGACCCTTAACTGACTGAGTCTCCCAGGCACCCCCTGGTGATTTCTCTTGATCTGTCTTCCAGATCACTAATGCTCTTTTCAGCTGAGAAAATCTCCTTAGTGTATTTGATATTGAATGTGCCCATTGAGTTATTAATTTTAGTAACATTGTTTTTCGTTTCTGGAAGTTCTATTTGATCCTTTTCCAGATCATCCAGGTTTTGCACATACTTTTCTCTCCGCACTGTTTCCATTCACTCTTATTTCTCTAATCATTTGAAGGTGCTTAAAAAAAAAAAGTCATTGTAAGAAAGGATATACCATTTGGCCTGGCCGTTCTAACTTCTGCAGACTGATTCTGTACATAACTTAGCACATGTGCCCAAAGATGTATGTTCCTGGATATTCAGTCGAGTATTTGGGGGAGGGCAAAGGATGGTACCTTGATGCATTTCTAAACACTCTGCCCTTGGGAGTTCTAGTCCTGTTTGTTGTGTGTGCTGACCTTGCCTCATGGCGGTTACTTTCTACCCTTGGTTTTTGGATTTTCGTGGTGATTTGATCTTCATCGGGAAGGCTGTTCTGCTACAGATGGTCCCGGTGCTTGGGGATTGAGGAAGAAGCCTCCCTTCAGGTGTGTTGTGTTGTGCATTTGCTTTAGCAGAGGCCGTGGGAGCTGGCCTGGTTTTGGACCAGTTTCATGGTGCATTTCCTGGCTGGAGGTTTCACTGCTTGAAGAGTATAAATGTAAACCTTTTAGACGTCTGCACAGTACACGGTGGGAGCATTAATTCATCCAAGGACGCCAAGAGGGTGCCTGGCTTCCTGCTGCTTTCTGCTCTAGTGCACAGTTTGTTTGTTTAAAGTTTATTTATTTCGAGAGAGAGTGCGTGAGGTAGGGGCAGAGAGAGAGAGAAAATCCCTAGCAGGCTCTGCACTGTCAGCGCAGAGCCTGCTACAGGGCTCGAACTCACAAATGGTGAAATCATGACTTGAGCCAAAATCAAGAGTCAGATGCTTAACTGACTGAGCCGCCCAGGTCCCCCTGTGGCACAGTTTAAATCCCCCCTCTCAGAAACTGAGAATCCTTGGACCGGTCCCCGTTTTGTGTCGCAGACTCGATTCTAGCCCCTCCACCTGGAGGACGGTAAAATCCTGGCCCCGGGCCCCTCCGTCGGAGCCTACGTGCCCGTGAGTCCCCCCTCGAGGCGCAGCCTCAGCCTCCCGTCCTCACCCGGGCCGGCCCTGTCTGTGGCGCTCAGGTGCGGCTGAACCTTCCTAGCCCCGTACCAGCCGCAGTTCCGTGGGTCCGTAGCAGGAGACGCCCGCGTCCTTCCCCGTGCGGCCGTCACTTTAAGTGCCAGCTCCTTTGCAGACTCGGGGAACACCGTGAACAGAGCCGGGGGCGCCCGGAGGGGGTTTGCCGGGAGCACGAGGAGCCTGGTCTTCAGGCTGCCGACTAGGGCGAGGGCGCCGAGGGGGAGGCCGGCTTGGGGGTGGCCCTGCCCCCGCCCTGCAGATTACACGGTCTGCAGTTGTCACTGAGCACGGTGACCTTCACTCGGCCAGATCAAGCGAAGGAGACTCTAAGAGGCAGCCGTGTGGCGGAAGGTCAGGGTGATTTCTACTTGTCTTGTGATTTCACGGTGGATAAGTTCGCGCCTTTTCCCCCCACCTCTGCTTGCTTTTTAAACCAATCTCACTTGCTGCTTGTTTTTCTTAAGGGAAGTGTTTAGATGAGCGTTCTCCATTCCAAACCATTCCGCACCTCTTCCGTCGGGACTGTCCGAGCAGGTGCAGGGGGCCCCCATTTCTCAATTCCCCTTCAGTGGCTTTAGGAACACAAGGAGATTTTACCTGTTAGCAGCAACGTGATCTGTTCCTTCTGGAGTTTTACCTTCTGGGTTGAAAATGTTCTGTTAATGGCAGCTGTTGGCTTCTGCAGCGGGAGCTTTGGTTGTCTGTCGAGACATCCGTCGGATGCTACTATCCGTGCCGGTTTGAGGTGAGTTGTCTTGAACAGGAGGCCACACCTAAGCGATCCCTGTGGGGTGAATTCTGAAAAACATGCACTGTGCCCGGAAGGTAAGCATTAAGTTACGAAGCGGGTGGGGAGGACACACTGAGTTCTAGCTTTAGTCTCTTGTCCCTCCATCTGTCTCCTGATGGCTCTTCAACTGCCCGCTCAACCCCCCCCACCCCCCGTGGCATTTTGGTTGCTACTGTCTGCTTAACTGGTCCCGCAGGCCGGAACCAGACTCACCCCAAAATCAGGGTCCCTACGGCTTGCTGAGCCAGCCATGGGATCCGGCCGTGGGAGCCGGTCATGGGATCCGGCCGTGGGAGCCGGTCATGGGATCCGGTCATGGGAACCAGCCATGGAGAGCCGGTCATGGGAGCTGGTCATGGGAGCCGGCCATGGGATCCGGCCATGGGAACCAGTCATGGATCCGGCCATGGGAACCGGCCATGGGAGCCGGCCATGGGATCCAGCCGTGGGAGCCGGTCATGGGATCCGGTTGTGGGAACAAGCCATGGGATCCAGCCATGGGAGCCGGTCATGGGAACCAGCCATGGGAGCCACAGGCCCGGCTGGGTCTTCTTCCAAACCAGCCCTGCAGCAGCAACAGGCAAGAGAGGTTTTGTCAGTCTCTTAACAACGACAGGGATGATAATAAAAAAAAAGTAGTAATTATAATAATGGAGGAGCCCACACTTGCAAAGTCCCAACAGCCCCTTGAGGTGGGACTCTTCCCGGCCTCCTCTGACAGATAGGGAGACTGAGGCAGAGGTGGGTTCCATGCATTGCCCTGAGCCACGCGCTTGCTGGTGGAAGGGCCTGGATCACACGCAGTCTGTGTGACTCTCTGGCGCCATGCAGCCTCTCGTGTGGCCTGGCTCTGGCCTGTCACATGTGGGGAGGACGCAGCTACCTGGAGCTCCCCCAAAACCCCCTTTTTCCAGGTGAAGAACTCGGAGGCTGTGGTTTTGGCCCCACTCATCGCTCTCTTTCTCCATTCTGTTTTTGATTCCTGAGAGGGTTAGCTTGTTTCTGAATCCGGCTGTGTCTTTAATTTTTCTCTTCTGTTTTCTGTCCTTGCTGTGTTTGGACAGAGGAGATACCTCAGGGAAGAGGCTTGCGGGCTGTGTTCACTGGGAGTGTCCAGTGCCTTCTCTGTGGAGATTTCCTCCCTCCCCTCCCTCCCTCCCTCCCTTCCTTCCTTCCTTCCTTCTTTCCTTTTTTCCTTCCTTCCTTCTCTCCTTCCTCATTTCTTCCCTCCCTTCCTCCCTCTCACTCTTCCCCTCCCTCTCTTTCTTTTCCTTCCTTCCTTCCTTCCTTCCTTCCTTCCTTCCTTCCTTCCTTCCTTCCTTCCTTCCTTCCTCTGTCAGGCTCCGTGCTGGGTGGACATAGTGCAGTGTTTGTCTTCAGGGAGCTCCGGGTCTCTAGTGAGGAATTAGATGTGGCTCCTGTGCTGTGGTCAGTGCTGTCACACAGACTCCACTCTTCTGGGAGTGAGCAAGGACGGGGAGAGGTCAGGGAAGACTCTGGAGCAGGGGTTGATATAAACCTTCTCCAGGCAGACAGACAGAGGAAAACTGCTCGAGGCAGAGAACCAGCACGTCTCGCCCAGGCTCTGAGGCGTGGGTGAACTGAACGTGGTGGGCTGGGGGCTGGCCAGTCCAATGCCAGGGGGTGGAGTGACCCAGAGCTGGGAACGGAGCCCAAACATAGAATTCAAAGGGCCCAGGGGGACCTGCTAAGGAGTCCAGATTTTATTTTGCAGTTGATACAGGTGCCAAGAAATAATAACAAACTAGGAATTTGCTATGTGGGTCATTCCTTTTTGAGAAAATTGTATTCTCCATTTGTACAGCTAGTGAAATATAAAGTCTACTCCTGTATCCTACTGTCCTTTAGGAATAAGATAGGAAAATCCAGAAGGACATAAAATAAACAGTCACAGGCTTGTTCAACTTGGGGAGGGTGGCCTATTTAAATATGCTCTGTTGAGCTTATTCTCTGAGTGCTTTGTAGGTCTTCCAAAACACTGCCAGAAGATAGTTAAATATTCTCCCTGGTGAACTTTTCATGAGTATGGAAGAGCAGTTTTTTTGTTGGTTTGTTTGCTCTAGAGTTTTTGCAGCTAGGGAAACCTTGAGAAATTATTTTGAAATCCCAGGAAATACATGCATTTAAAAAATATGGTTCGCTGCCTATTTTTTCCTCCAAAATTTTAGATTTTTCACTTCTTCATCGAAACTTCCCCATATAAGTATGGGGCAAGCTGGTGATTGTTCCTTTTATCGTGACTTATAAATGAGACCTGATCTCGAGACACGGTCAAGGTTTAGGGGGTGAAGATGTGAAAGTTTGTTTATGTAGAGCATCCTGTCCTCTAGCACACTCCATTTGGGAAGTGCTGTCATTGTCAAGGTTTGGGATTCATGGTTCTTTCTGTTCTACGTGGTCATAGTTTGGAAGGGACTGTAAGAAAACTGCCAGGTAAAGGACAAGAGCCATTTTTTCTTTATTGTTACTATATTTTTAAAATATTTATTTACTTAGAGAGAGCAGGGAAGGGACGGAGAAAGAGAGGGAGAGAGAGAATCCCAAGCAGTGCAGAGCCCGATGTAGGGCTCAGTCTCACAAACTGTGAGATCTTGACCCGAGCCAAAACGAAGAGTCAGCAGCTTAACTGACTGAGCCCCCCAGGCGCCTCGATTTTTCCTTCTTTGAATGCTTATGTTGGCTGACCAACGTGCCCTGTGCCTAGCTGTAATGGGCCATTCAATCCTGCCAGCTGGCCGAGGGTCTCAAGTCTCATGATCCCGTGGGAAGGCTTCCGCCCGCGCTCTGTTACAGGGATTGATGAGCGCTTGAAGCCCACAACCGACAAAAAAATGATTTCACCCTAGGAAGCATTTACCATATGTCTTGGATTGTTACTGGTTTTCCCTGATAGCAGCGTCGGGCGCTTTGTGAGTCGACATTCTGACTTCACACAAATGGTTGTGCGCAAGGAGGAGCCCATTATCTTGTTACAGTATTCCATTTCCTTCCCATTCTCTTAATTGAAATGACGTTGCCCCTGCTGCTTTTGAGCAGTGGAAGCTTGATGAATATTTTGAACTCTGAGCTGCACCAGGGATGGATTCTTTGTTTCCCCAGCTTTATCTGGTCCTTCCACGCGCGGGCTGCCTCTCGCTTCTGGCCCCCGTGTGATGCCGTTAACCACGCACTGTCATTCCAGGCTGTGTGTGACGGTGGTACGCTGATCAGCCCTCCCCGGATCACTCTGATTTTGAAATTGACTAGGAAGGCCTTTATTCCAGGACGGTAATCAAAACAATAACGTGAACGATCTTCCTCTGCATAAGCCTGCTCTGTACATTTCAGCTCGTGGAAATAGCTAGGTTAGCCATGTGGCTGAAGAGGCCTATTCTTGCCTCGTCGACTGAATAATTCCGTAAAAGTCCACCAGTTTCCAATGTAGCTCCAAACCTCCGTGGAAAAAAAACTTTACAGTTCAATTAACAGGAGATAAATTGCAGGATGCCTGTCATCAGAACACTGGCATAAACTCAATGTTCAATTACTCCCTCTAACCTCTCCCTGCTTCCCCATGTCTCCCCTTAAAGCCACTGAGGATTCAAGGATGATAATTAATTTTTAGGGTGAATTAAAAGAAGCCATCCGACTGTCTCAGGGCTGATTTTCAGCCAGTGCTTACCACAGTAGTTGTTAGCAATCTTCCAACCAGTCAGCACCACTGGTCGTTTGTTTCAAAGTATTTTGACTTTTTAACTTGCACCTAATGCGACCTGTGGGGTTTTGTGTGTATTCTCACTACCTTACACGTACACCCAAGTCTACACGCACGTCCGTTGTCTGTACCCAGCTTGGCTGGCGGGAACCCCGGTGTGCTCTCTCCTCTCCCAGCACCCACCCGTTGCCTGTTGTGGTGTCAGTGCCCAGCAGTGCCCTTAGTTGAACACATGAAAATATGTAATCTTTGTCTCTTTTGTTTCTATCTTTTGTACATGGCACACCAGCTTGGATTGGTGAGTTCTTTTCTAAGTTCTATTTTACAGAATCGTGCCATTGTATGCATATTTTTGTTGGAAGGATCTTTGGCATAGAAGGAATCAGGATTAAAAAGTAAGATGAAAAAAGACCTTAACCTAGGAGGTCTGTGTCTGATCAAAAGTAAGGTATTGGTTGGGGCACCTGGATGGCTCAATTAAGCATCTGACTTCAGCTCAGGTCATGATCTCACTCAACGTGAGTTCAAACCCCACGTAGGGCTCTGTGCTGACAGCTTAGAGCCTGAAGCCTGCTTCAGAGTCTGTCTCCATCTCTCTGCCCCTTCCCTGTTCTCTCTCTCTCTCTCTCTCTCTCTCTCTCTCTCTCTCTCTCTCAAATATAAATAAAAAAACAAACATTAAAAATTTTAAAGAAAAAGGAAGGTATTGGCACTGGAGAGAAATGTGTTTCCATCATGGGTGTTATGGTTCAGCAGAAGGATAATATCCTTTTGATCTGAAGAGAGCGCCCTTCGTGTCCCTCTCTTCCAGGTTGGTGCTGTGGCCTTGTCTTTCCCTCACTTGCACTTCTCACACTTGCCGCAACGATTTGTTCACCAACCTGCCTCCTCCACCGGGCTGCGAACCACTCGAGGGCTGGGACCCCGCTTAATCATGCTTGAAAACACTCATGTTCAGACACGAGTGCCTGGTACTTGCTACAGGAATAAACTTGGGGTGGGGGTATAGCAGCCTTGCAGAGTTGAGGCACCAAGAATAGTTGGATTACACACGTCTTTTATTCTAGAATCGCACAACGAAGCTGTTAAAGCTGATAAACTTTGGCACGCAGAATCGCCTGCACACGGTCAGGGAGCTCGAGTCCTCACAGGGCAGCCGTTTCTGTTACTCTGAATGTGATCAGTCCCTTCCTATGTGGACCCATCATCCACTTCCTTATAATCTCTGCCCATTGACGCTGCTGGACCCATCAGAAGGCTGCTTCCATTTGACAGCCCTTTTGATATTTGGAGATGGATGTCGCCGTTCATCTTGGTCTTTCTCCAGCTAACACATCCTTGATTCTTTCAGCCATTCCTCAGAGGGGAGGATGTCTGAACCCCCCTCTCCCCATCCTGGTAGAGGTAGAACATCTAAACTTTTGGGTGTGTCAGTGGCCAAAGATCCCTGGAGGCAAGCATGGGCATCTAGGATGTGGTTTGACTTTGGTGCAGAATTTACCATGAGACTATTAGAGACCAGCTTTGTAATCAGTGGCCTTGGAAGTGGAGTGGTTTCACTAAAGGAAACATTATGCAAAGTTATTATTGTATAATAACTAAAGGGGGTCTTTTCTGGTTGAAGGGAGTCTTTGGGATGCCTACTTATGTTTTCCCTCCTCGGATACTATGGTGGCCACTGAAACCATTTTGGTAGCCCACCCCTGTCTGAAAAGCATATTGTTAGAAAACGTGTTGCATAGTTTTACGGAGCCCAAGTTTTCAGACCCAGTATAGGTTATATTAAGTTTAAGTGCTACTGAAATTTCCATTTGTCTTCACACGAATAGCTATCAGGTCACATCTTCTGATCCCATGATGAGTCCTTATGGTTTCCTATTAGATTGAATTTGGTTGATCTGTGTTTTAGTCTGCCAGGATCGTTTTGGGTCTTGAATTTGTTATTTATTTATTTGTTTATTTACTATCTTTTCTATCTTCCCATGATCTGGATATTTGGCAGTGTGCTATCTGTATGGTATCTAATTGTTTTGGGACGTTTGCTGAAACGAATTGGGGTCAGTGAGAGCCCCTGCTCTTCCTCAAATTGATACCCGGACACTGGTGAGCATTTTCTGGGGGGTGTTTCAGAGACATTCCTGAAACCAAACCAACCAGCTTCCACCCCAGAACTTTCCATCTGGATCAGTGTCATCACTGAACACCCGTGCCTGACATCTGAGCACAGCCTTGACTTCTTCCTTCCCCTTGTTAGCACACTTTCCCAAGTTGTTCGCCATGTTGTGCCGATTTTACTTCCTCAGTGTTGGGCAGGCGCCCTGACTTCCATCTCTGTCCCACAACACTTGTTCAGGCAGTATGACCTCCTAACAGGTATCCTTCCTTCTGGTCTGTCTTTCCCCACCAATTTCTGCACTCCAGTCCAGTGTCACCGCTCTGAAGCACGACTTGGCTATGCATGGTTCACATGCTGAAAACCCCACGGTGGCTCCCTTGTCCCCTGCCTGACACAGCCCTGGGTCTTCAGCACGGCACTCGAGTTCATGGTCCAGGTCTTCTGCGTCATCTCCTCCAGCACTCCGCAGATGGGGTTTGATGCTTTCATAGCATCCAGTGGCTTGTAACTCGCTCCATGCCCCACACGCTCTCTTGGTTTTCATGATCTTCTTCGTCTGACATTCTCCCCACTCCTGTTGTCGTCCAAACTACTCTTTTAAAAGCTTGCTTGTTTTTAACATTCAGAGATGTTCCCCAACGCTTCTTCTGTGACCACAGGAGCCTCCTGCTCCCTTGCAAGTCTGACTTATTAGTCTTTATGTGTGTACCTTTGTACAGAACTCTATCCACATTTCATGGCTATCCCTCACCGGAGGGTGAGCTTGGCGAGTCAGGCTCCATGGCTCACTCATTTTGGTACAATCTGCATTTCGTCTGATCTTTCATAGATACTCAGTACCTATTTTTTGAGTAAAGCAATGGATGAATGAACCTACTGAAACCCATATAGCCATCTTATTCCTCATCCCAAATCTTCCCATTGGATACACAAAGCTCTGTGGACTAGTGAACACATTAACTAGTATGTTGAAATGCAGATACTCTATGTTTGATATTTTCTTCATCTATCAAACTAGCAACTGGTAGAAAAAAAGGAAGGAAGGAAAGGAAGAAAGAAAGAAAAAAGAAGGAAGTAAGAAAGGAAGAAAGAAAGAAGGAAGGAAGGAAGAAAAAAGGAATGAAGGAAGGAGGGGAGGAAGAAAGGAAGAAAGAAAAGGAAGGAAGGGAAGGAAGGAGGGAGAGAGAGGAAGAGAGAAAGAAACAAAAGGAAGGAAGGAAGAAAGAAAAATTCTCTCATTCCTGACATGCTAAGTGAACTTGTTTTGGACTTTTTTTTCCATTAGTAGATCTTTCCTTAAATGCACAGAAACAGTTCTGGAAGGAGTGTACTTCTCATTAAACTGCCGGAGTGGAGAGCTCTTTCCTCATGGCTTTTTCTTTTCAGAAGCTTCAAACAATCGAACCTGCGGTAAAATAGCACAGATTTATTGACTGCTCCCCGCGACGCTCCCTGTAAGGTGCGCCTCCCGACACTGAGCACTTTATAATCGCGTTGAGAGAAGGAGGTATAAATATGAAACAGGTAGCGGTAAATTCAGCAAGTGGTCAAGGGTAGACGAGCCCGGTTGAGAAGTGTCTGGCATTTTTATAGCAGTGATCGAGGCAAACAAACAGCGAACGGACAACCACACCACGTAATCGACGGGCA
Organism: Cryptoprocta ferox; assembly: GCA_028646485.1. Lineage (NCBI taxonomy): Eukaryota > Metazoa > Chordata > Mammalia > Carnivora > Eupleridae > Cryptoprocta > Cryptoprocta ferox. Next base: position 137,581,371 of record CM053577.1, on the reverse strand, counting down.
GAGAGTCCAGGTGGAAAGGATAAATTGGTTTTGAAGGGACCCGGGCAGCGGTCCAGGAGACAGAGCCTCCCTTGATTGTATGTTGAGCTGTGAGGCTGATGGGATTGGTCTAGAAATGAGCATCACAGTATGGCTACATTTAAAAGCGATGCCACATTTGGAATAGTGGCAGACTCCTTCATCAGAACTTTCCGATGAAGTCAGACAGCCGCTGTAATCCGATGGGACACCTTGCCTACTGATTCTGTGTCCCTTGAAAACAAATTAGACCTGGCGGGGGCGGAGGGGGGGTGAGGAAAAAGAATTCCACACAGGAAAAGCATGGAGCACTGCCCGGGATAGGTTTTATCCTGTCTTCTGTGCTTCAGGTTGGGAACACTGTTCCCCATGCTGCCCCGAGGCAGACCCAGAAAAGAAAGCTTGCTAGGTTTTCCCATGGCTGGAAGGAAGTGTAATTTAAAGCAAATACAGTTTTTTCAAGAACTCCCCTCATTCATTTACCTTTAGGAACTATTTATGGAGCACCGCCTCTCCGGACCTCGGTCTACGATTCTGTGGTCACTAAAGCAATGTTACGAATCGACAGTCCATCTTCAACCCCGTCCCCCACCCCCACCAATAGTATTTGCCTACCAACCAGATAGAGCGTACTGTACATTAAAGAGCGGTGCCTTGCTGAGTGAGAGATGTGGGTCTAGTCGTGCCTTGGGCAAATTATTCAACCGTTCTCTTCTCAATTGGAAAATGAAAGGGTCGACCCATTTGCTTTCGACAAGTCCTTTGAGGCTCTAAAATATAATGATCTAATTAATCGTGGTGGCCTTCTGGGGGGCGCGGTAGCATTTGCCAGTGTGTTTAGTGCCTGAGTGTGCCGACGGAGTCGACGGAGTTGACTTTGCGAACTTGCGCTAGAAGACCGGGTTCGGAGATGCTTGGACCGCGGTGCTCATGTAAACGAGGACCGGCCCCGCTCGTAGGGGAGGTTGTGAACGTTCACGGCCCAGGTGTTGCAGAACTTCACGAGTTCATATTATGCTGTGGGAGAATAGTTAGAAGAGTTGGGAGCCCGGTTCGTTGAGATGCGGTGCTTTGGTTTTATGGCATTTTATAGGAGCGCGTTTTTAAGCGCTGCTTGAGTACACGGATATTACTGATGTTTCAGACATCAGTAATTTGTGACAGAGACATAGATCTTTCTGTATATGCTATAGCAGACGAAATTGCTGTATAAAGTCTAAACCATTCCGTCAACAAAATTGAGCATTTAAGTAAAAGAAATTTATGTGTGTGTGTGTGTATAATTATATGTATTGTAATATAATTTTATGTATGCATATCTATAATTACCAAAGTCACATAACGAATATTATCTCAAAGTCATTTTTGAAAGGGAGTATTTTAATGTTCTCAGTGAATAATTTCTCTCTGCTTGAGAGCTACTGCTGTATCCTGGGAAATATTCAGAGGAGAAGATAAAATTATTGAGATTTGCAGCTTCTTGTCATGGGAGGTGAAGGCCCTTTTTATTATTATTATTAATGTGATGGGAATAGTTCCTCCACACCGTGTGTCTGTACGGCATCCCGAGAGCAGCCTTTTTCCTCATGTAAATAATTACAGTTGCGGCTTTTGTAATGTGTCCTGCCTTAACTTCCCCTGCCCTCTCCCCCTCCCCACTGCTTTTCATTCGAGTGAGGAGAACACCACTCTACTCAGATGAAGGTGTCCCCAGGTAGTGACAAAGGTGGGCACTTGGTGGCAGGCACTTGCCCCAACAGGGTCCAGGTCCGAGCTGGGGGGAGAGAAGTGTATCAGGAAGCAGGTGCATGTTCTTTTAAAAAATTTTAAATGTTTATTTTTTGAGAGAGAGAGGTGGGGAGGGGCAGAGAGAGGGGAGACACAGAATCTGAAGACAGGCTCCAGGCTCTGAGCTGTCAGCACACAGCCCCACACGGGGCTTGAACCCACCAGATGTGAGATCATGACCTGAGCCGAAGTCAGATGCTCAACCGACTGAGGCGCCCCAGGTGCACGTTCTTTTCGCTTCTTGCGTGGAGAACTTGCAGGGTTTCTGTAGAGAAAGAATCGGCCCCTGGGCTGGGGCCACTTCTTCAGGGGCCTACTTCTGCGGCAGACTGCCCCCCTGCGTCTTGCCAAGGACCCCCACGTATGATGGCACCGAAGGCCACAATGGGCCATCCTTTTGGGTGATACGGGGGGCGAGCAAGTCAGGCAAGATCCTTGCTCTCGGGGGGGTGAGCGTCTTGTGGAGGAGACAGATGCAGGTCAGGTATCGGAGGCTCCAAGGAGGGGACACTGGGGACGGAGCGCTGTGTCCCGGGGGCACGTGCTCTCGGCGTTCCCTCGTGTGCTCCTGGAATTCTCTGGATGGAGGGCATGTCATGGGTCTGGCAAAGTGTGTCTCTTGGATGTCCCCCCTTTTTGTGTCACTTTTGGCCCTCAGCAGTGACTTCTCCTGGTTTCTCTTGGGTCCCGGTCCTGGCCCCTACCGTTACTAAATGGAGCGTGGCCTGTGCAGAATACTTGGTGATGCAGAGAATGGGTGAGGCAGAGTCTAGTCTAAACACAATGGAGGTGGTTGTAGAGGAAAATTCTTTTTTCAAAGATAGGATCCAGTCTTTCTGCTTATCAGTGAACTTTAGGGGTAGCTTTTGTAGTGGAAAGTCTCTACCCTCCTCATACTTGGGAACTTTCTCTGTTTGCTCCCTCCTCAGGACCTTTGCACCAGCCATTCCCTCCGTGCTGGGAGCATTTTCCCCTCAGGTATCCATTCCTCATGCTTGTCAAGTCTTCATTAAGGTGTTGCTCTTTTCAGCAAGGCCCACCCTGCTAGTGGGCTTGAATTGCACCCTCCGGCAGGTACTTCATGGCACTTAGATGATGTCATACTCTTGTTTGCTGTGTTCTTGTCTCTCTCTTCCATCGTCCCTCCTCCCTATAAGCTCCATGAGGGCAAAGCTTTCTGCTTTTGTTCACCTCTGCATTCCTGGTGCTTAGAACCACTCCTGACACAGATCAGGTGCCCAATAAAAATTGTTGAATTCACGAAAGATTTAAAAAAATTATTTTTTGGGGTGCCTGGGTAGCTCAGTCGGTTACGTGTCCGACTTCGGCTCAGGTCATGAACTTGCTGTTGGTGAGTTTGATCCCCGCCTCGGGCTCTGTGCTGACAGCTAGCTCAGAGCCTGGAATCTGCTTCTGATTCTGTGTCTCCCTCGCTCTCTGCCGTCCCCTGCTCACGCTCTGTCTCTCTCTCGAAAATAAACTAACATTAAAAAAATTACTTCTCAAGTGAGATTTTTTCGGCGCTGTTTGCTTTCAGCACTTAGCAGTTAGGACCGAAGTGCTAATCATATTCTGGTCCATGGACGAGGGCGAGAGGGAGGCCGGTGGGCAGATCACGGGCCTGTCGGAGGGAAAACGGTGTCACTGGGAGCTGGGCGGCCGCAAGGTGTGGGCTCAGCACCCCCAACTTCTGCAGTCCTGAAATTAGTGGCTGTAAGTGTGGACTTGGGGGTTCACCTCTCTGGTTGGGTGGCTCTAAAGACACGTGTGTAAAATAACGTAACCGGAAGACATTTACAGTTCACCCTCATTTCCTGGTTGTTTGAAGACATGGTGATAAGTGTTTGAGATTTTAAAAAAAATCGTAGGGGTGCCCAGGGGACTCAGCTGATTGAGCGTCCGACTTCGGCTCAGGTCATGATCTCATGGTTCGTGAGTTCTAGCCCCGCGTCGGGCTCTCTGCTCTCAGCACAGAGCCTGCTTCTGATCCTCTGTCCCCTTCTCTCTGTCCCTCCCCCGCTCACTTTCTCTCTCTCTCAAAAACAAATAAACATTTAAAAAAATCGTATTGGAATGCGTGTTGTGAGGAACCCCGCTTTTCTATTTGACTAGCTGATTTACTGTGAAAACTTTTTCCCCCCCGCAAGATTTAACGGGAATGCAGTAGGCAAAATAACGCACCCCAAGGAGCCACAGAGGCCCAGCATCTGTGACTGTGTTAGGTTACAAGGCGAGGGGGCATTAAGGTTGCTGATCAGCTGACCTTAAAACAGGGAGGGGGTCCCGGATTACGCTGGTGGCTCCAGTGTAGTCCTAGGGGTCCTTTAAATGTGGGAGAGGAGGAGGAATTGTTGACAGGGGAGGAATCTCCATGCGATGGAAGGGCCCCAGCCGCGGACCTCAGGTGGCCTCCGGGCGCTGGAAGCAGTGAGAAGACTGATCCTCCCCAGAGCACCCAGGAAGGAGGGCAGCTCTCCTGACACCTGGGCTTTGGCTCAGGGAGACGCATTTCAGGCTCTCACCTCCCGACCCGCGAGATAATAAATGTGTGTGGTTTGAAGCCCCAAGTTTGCGGTGATTTGTCACAGCCACGATCGGAAACCAGCACAGGGAGAGGGGCGATGAAAACCCGCCTCTAAGTTTCCACCACGTGCCTGGTTCGCGATGCTGTGATTTCCAGGATGCCAGGGAAAACAGAAAGCCCAACGCAGAACCACAGAGCGCCTGAGGGGTCCGTGGCCGCCACACCGGGCGTGGCCGCCGTGGGCCTCTCTCCTGCACTGCTGCTGGTGCCTTCTGAGTCGCACCCTCACTCAGGGACAGCGACCAGAAGCTCACAAGGCGAGACCCTCCCTGGGAAGACTCCAGGCCGTGACCCCCCGCCCCCAGGTCCCGGGCCAGCACAGGGGCGTCCGCCGAAATGCGAAGCCGGTGTGCACGGCTGCTCTTGGAATTCTTCATCAGCAGATGCTTAAAAGTCAGCGCTCCAAAATGACTCGCAGAAGCTTATAAATATGAATTTCCTGTAATTCGCATTTTATAAGGACTCCTATCAGCTGTATCACAGCTTGAAAAATGCCAAAAACCCATTAGAAAAATCTTTCTGTTTAAAACTAGATTGATCCCACATTTACATGGCAAAAGAAGGCCATTACGCGGCAGGCAGTAAAAGCTTCATTTCTGAGAGTTTGAGAAAAAAAACTCCAAATAATTCACTTCTACCCAGGCCATTTGACAACCCTTAGAGTTTTCCTTACAAAATAAAATGAAATCTCACCACCTGCTGCTTAAAATCTCCCAATTAATGCTATAAAAAGTGCCTTCGTCTGAAAAGCCAATGTGTAAATATCTCCAGGCTGGGTGCAGACATTTCTCCAAACTTGCTGTAACCTTTTGATCCTGTCTGGGGTTAGGAAGAGGCTCCCAGATTCCGAGAAGCCAGAACTGAATTTCCACCTAATTATTTAAGAGCAAAACCCCTTTCTGTTCATCGGGTTCAGTTCCTTGAGACACTGATGATTCCCATACAACCTGCTGCTACGTGTGTTTAACAGAAATTGAGAAGAGAATCTGGCCAGTCGCCCACCTGTGAACTGAAACAGGCGTGTTTTTGCACAAATCACAGAAGAGAACGAAGAGGATGGGAGAAAAAGTGAGCAGTGCTCTTTTTTTAAAAAAATTTTTTGGCCTTGAAAGGCTCTTTTGAGATGGAATCAGCAGGTGTGAGAATCACCACCTCTGAACAGTTTTTAAGCGGTGAGCGAGTCCGGGTCTTTTATCTTCTCCCTTCCCACCCTGAGAGTCGGGTTAATGAGAATTTCTGAGGGGTAAGCCCCCGGGCATCTCGGACGTGCCCCCTCCGGTTTACCGGGTTAAGCGGGGGACGGTCAGCTGTGCGCGCTGGGCAGGCAAGGTCAGCTGGAGTTGGGGCGGGCGGGCCCTGTTACAGCCTGTGCTGATGGAAACGCAGCGGGCCCACTCCATCATTCCGCCCTCCTGTCCGGCCTGTTGTGAGGGAAGGGGCTGGTACCCAGAGAGTGGCCCGGAAGAATTTGGGGCAGGGCGCCTGGGTGGCTCCGTCTAAGCGTCTCTGGTCACGATCTTACAGATTTGTGAGTTCGAGCCCCACGTAGGTCTTAGTGCTGACAGTACGGAGCCTGCTTGAGATTCTCTCTCTCTGCCCCTGCTCAGTCTCTCTGCCTCTCTCAAAATAAATAAATAAACGTATACAACTAAAAAAAAAAAAAAAAAAACAGAATTTGGGGCTGTCATGGTCAGGTTTTGTACGGAGTGGAGACCTCCTGGCAGATGGGACCCGTGGGCGTAGCTGTGGACCGGGAGGGTCCCCGCGTCTCTGCTGGACTGTCCGGGCTCATCAATAGCCCTTCAACAGGTCCAGCTTTATCTTTCACCACCCCTCAACGGGAATCCAAGGAGATGGGTCCATTTCCTTGGCTCCCTCGGTGATCCCTGCTCCTCCAATGCTCTGTTCTTGCCTTTTTTTTTTTAATGTTTATTTATTTATTTTGAGAGGGGGGAGAGAGAGAATCCCAAGCAGGGATCCCAAGCAAGGTTCTCACCAACCTTGAGATCATGACTGGAGCTGAAACTAAGAGTCGGACACTTAACCGACTGAGCCACCCAGCTGCCCCCGTTCTTGCTTTAAATTCCTGCCTGGAATGTCCCCATGCTCTTTCTCTTCTTGGCAGTCTCATGCTCTGAAAGTCCAAGGGAAGGACAGCCGTGTCTGGCAGACCTTGTAATCCTCGCCCTCACTGACCTGAACCTTGCACATTTACTTACGGACTCACAAACGGGCAGCTAACGTGGGCGCCTGCTCTCAAAAAGGAATCTGTGTTATTTACCACTGCACCAAGTCCGTACGCGGCGCTGGTGTTTCGCGGGCACCCTGCCATCTTTTCAAACACTCTTCCCTGAGATCTCGTGGTGCTCCTGTCTGCTCTCTTTCCCTCTCCCCTCCTGTTTCTTCTCAGTCTGGGAAGAGAGATCAGTCTGCCTTTTTGTCTGCCTTGAAGTGTGGTGTCCCTTGGGGAGGTTGGAGTCTCTCCCTCGTGTCTGCATCTCTAGCCTCCGGATCTTCCTGGCACGCAGGTCCTGCACCCCAGCTACCTGCGGTATTCCTTCACTGTGGTAAGGGATTTTCAGACTTAGAAGATTCTAGATCAACCGATTCCTTGTGGCTCCCCTCCCAGCTACGTCTTCCGTACGTCTTCCACTGAGATGGCTGAGCGAGAAAGGTCAGCCTCGCGCGTCAGCTGGGTTCTGCCCTGCTGCGTCCCGCAGGGCACCGTCTGGTCCATTGACAGCACATACCCTGGAATCTTCTCCGCTCCGCCATCGGCCCGGGTCCTGTGCTCCCGACCCAGGGCGCTCTCAGCCCCGCCGCAGCTGTTCTCCGCCTCCAGTCGTCCCCCCCTGTATCTTGAGAGCCCTGAGCCAGTGTCTGAAGCACAGACAGGATCGTGACTCTCTCCTGCAAACCGGTGGCTTCGTGCTCCCCAGAGCCAGGCCTGTGTCTCTGGCATAGTTTGTGAGTCTTGTCGGGTCTGCCCTGGTCTTCCGGGGTCCACGCTCGCTCGTGCAGCCTTGCCGGGGCCAGCTAAGATCTCCAGTTTTCTGTGGAGCCTGCATTAGGCCCTCGGTCAGAAATAGTCACCCCCTTTTTTAAGGGTACCGTTAGCTCTTTGCATACACCCTCATATGGTATTATATAAAATGTTTTTTATTGTGGGGGCACCTGGATGGTTCAGTCAGTTAAGTGTCGGACTTCAGCTCAGGTCATGATCTCATTATCCATGGGGTCGAGTCCCACGTCGGGCTCTGTGCTGACAGCTCAGAGCCTGGAGCCTGCTTTGGATTCTGTGTCTCCCTCTCTCTCTGTCCCTCCTCTGCTGGCACTTGGTGTCACTCTCTCTTTCAAAAATAAATAAAAACTTAAAATTAAAAAAAAAAACGTGTTTTATTATGAATATGATCAATTTGAGGCCAGGGTCTGTCTTTTGTTCGTCTTTGTGTCCTGAATGCTAGTACAGTACCTGCCTGGGTCGTGGCGGGTTGGGGGTGGGTATCAGTAAAATTTGTCAATCAGTGGATGTTTACTTCCAGTTAGAATACAGATCCACCACTGGGCGAATATTGTGCGTTAAACTTGTTAGAAGTCCTTATACGACGCGGAATAAACGTAACCTAGAATGAAGGCTTGTTGGCTACTCTGTGATGAAGACTGTAGGCAAGAGAGAACGCAAGAGCCGGAGGCAGGCACGCAGGTGAAATATTAGGTGCAAATGTGTCACTGATGTGTGCTAGCCGAGCGGGTAGAGTCGTGCTGCATCGTGACTTGGCGTAATGGGCTGTTTTTACTGCTCCAGGATTAATGGGAGCACATGATTTCAAAGTGGGAAATGAATTGCCAGGATTTGGGGGGGGTATTTATTTACACTGAATTAAAGTAGTCAAATTAGAAAAGAAAAAGGAGTTTCAGACTTCCCAAAGAGCTGTTTTCTCAGAACATGTCCGTGTGTGTGTGTGACTGTATGCACAGAACTTCCTGTCTGAGGCTCTCTTCATGGAATGCATGCAACCTAAGCAAATCAGGGGCTGGCCAATGTTAGAAGTTACCTACCATTTAAATGAAGAGTTAAAGTCTGTCCATCGACGGATGAACAGATAAAGAAGAGGTGCTATGGCGATCAAAAAGAGTGAGATCTTGCCATTTGCCACTGTGTGGATGGAACTAGAGGGTATTATGCTAAGCAAAATTAGAGAAAGACAAATATCATGTGACTTCACTCATATGAGGAAATTATGATACAAAACAGATGAACATAAGGGAAAGGAAGCAAAAATAATATAAAAACAGTAGGGGGGAAGACAAAGGATAAAAGACTTAAATACAGAAAACAAACAGAGGGTTACTGGAGGGGTGGTGGGAGGGGGATGGGCTAAATGGGTGAGGGGCATTAAGGAGTCTACTCCTGAAATCGTGGTCGCACCATATGTCAACTAACTTAGATGTAAATTAAACAATAAATAAATTAAAAAAAAAAAGAGTTAAAACCAGACAGACTGGTGTTGCGTTGTGAGGGGACGGATTGGGACGTCCGCATGGTTGACGGGCTCTGCCCTCAGGGTACTGTGCAGTTTGTAGCGCTCCTCTGTGAGCTTCTTTCCATTGTCATGTGTGCGTGTCTGTACACCCACATATATATGCACGCATCGAAGCACACGCACACGCACACTCACCTGTGTGTGCGTGTTTGTACACTGAAACCGCCTGCTGTCCCACATCAGGGACAAACTTGTGCGCTTATCTGTGTCTCGTTGCCTGTTCTAGATGAATCACATGTAACCCGTTGTTCAGCGTACAGCACATAACGGAGACTTACTTACGGACAGCCTGATGATCTTTGTGCGTCTAATTGAAATGGTCCAAACATTTCGTTCCATTAAATTTTTTTAAGTTTACTTATTTATTTTGAGAGAGAGCACATGCAAGCAGGGGACAGGCAGAGAGAGAGGGAGAGAGAGAATCCCCAGCAGGCTCTGCACTGTCAGCGCGATGTGGGGCTCGAACTCACGAGCTGTGAGATCGTGACCTGAGCCGAAACCAAGAGAGTGGGACGTTTAACCGACTGAGCCGCGCAGGCGCCCCTCCATTTAAAAATGGTTCGAAAGCACCCAGAGTCCCTCAGCAGTGATGCATTTACAAGTCTCTGTTGGGCCACAGACTCAGCGGGCACTTATAAACATTACTGGTGTGACAGGGACCCTCAAATTGGAGGAGGAAACCTGAGAGCAGAAAACAGCGCATATGACTTCGAAGACAGGTCTTCGTCTCCAGCATCTCCACGCCATCTAGTATGTGGCTCCGAGAAGAATATTTCTGAAATACGTATCTGCCAGAAGTACTTAGCCACACTCTTGCCTTTTTGTTGGTCTATTTCACGGCTCTGCTAGATGCTAAGGATACAGGGATGGACAAGATGTGGTCCCATCCCTCAAGGTCTTCACAGTCCAGTGAGCCAGTAGTCTGTACAGTCTGGGTGGCCGGGGCTCCCCGTGACCGAGGCAGGTCCGGGGTGCTGCAGGTCACAGAAGAGGAGCAGCCCAAACCAGACCGAGGGAAGTCTTGAGGGAAGCATGGAGAGTCGGTTGTGAGTGGCCCCCTGCCGTTCTTAAGACAATAGTCCCGAGAGGAGGACTTACGAGATCTTCACCTTCTGGCTGTATCTGTCTCCCTGTTTTCAAGCCTCAGCACACACCCCACGTTGGGCACGCATACGTGCACGTGCTTACACATCCCCCAGTGCTTCAGCTAAAGAGAATGGAGCCGATCATGTTAGTAAATCCCCAAGTGTCACTGGCTTCCGTAAAAGAACACTTCACCCCTGACATCTCCGACTGTTCACCTGCAAGTCATGCTTCATCGTAACAGAAGCCCCTTTCCTTTTCCGACTTTCAGTGAACACACAGTGGCAAAGCTTGCCCTCGGCCTCTGGAAGGTCAAGTCCAGCTTCACCCGACGTGGTGTCTTTGTCTCTGGTGTCCCTTAACCCTTGTGGGAGCCCGGACAGGTTTCTCCAATGACCTCTGTGCGGATTTCCTCTAGTATAAAACGAGATGCCAGTAGTGTTCTTACTCTCCCAGCCGCGTGAGTATTAGCGGAGGTCATATATGCAGAGTGCCTGGTACAAAGCAGGCATGGTGCAGTGTAATTTCACTCCTCTGAAAGCTTTTTTAAAAATATCCCAACTTCGACAGCCTTCTTTGGCTCCCCTCCTTTGTCTCTGTATCCTCCTGCCTTCTCCGGTGGCTCTTCCTACTTAGTCTGCCTCCCCTTCACTGGTAGAGTCTCTGGGTTCCTCACACTGATCCACGCCCGGGCTCTCCCTGCATACAGCTCAGATACCCAGGCTCCCCCCCCCCCAACCCATACAGCTGCTTCCAGAGTGCTCTTTCTAAAACTCACACCTTGGCAGGCTCCTCATCTGCTTAAAGCCCTGCCAGAGGCCCCCCCTTTGCAGGACAGAGCCCCTTTCCCTGCCTCACAAAACTGCACGACCTCTGTCTCGACATGCCTGGCACATCCGTCGCCTGTAGGCATCCATCACAGCTCCTCAAATGAACCTGACCCGGCGGGCTCTGTCCCTGGTGTGCCCTTCTCATTGGGTGTTTGACGACCCCGTCCTCCGGCGCAGCGCCGTACCCCGCGCGGGTGTCGCTCAGGTCCCCGGAGCGCCTGGCGTGCGGGCCGCGTGTGCCCGGGCAAGGGCCATCTTCCCCTCTGCGTCCTCAGCCCCTGGGAGGAGCACGGTGGTGGGTGCGGAGTCGGTGCGCAGGCAGCGGGCAGGTGAGCGGACGGGTGAACCCTGCGCCGGGCCCATAAACCGCGGGGCCCGTTCCCAGTGGACCCTGGTGAGGCCTGTTCCCTCAGGGACAGACCTTCGACCCCCTTCCCCTCTTCTTTCCTGAGAGCGTTGGTGGGACTCCACCTGCCGTGTGGGCACCTGCAGACCATCCAGGTCGTCTGCATCCTCTGTGCCAAGAAGGAAGGTCGGGTGGGGTCAGGATCATTTGATGCATCAGACAAGCCACTGCTCACTTTTATTTCCCGCTGGCGGGAGAGCTCAGGACAGTGAAGGTTAAGAACGGCTTTTACTTGGGGCGCCTGGGTGGCTCAGTCGGTTAAGCATCCAGCTTCAGCTCAGGTCATGATCTCGCGGTTCGTGGGTTCGAGCCCCGCGTCGGGCTCTGTGCTGACAGCTGGCTCAGAGCCTGGAGCCTGTCTTCGGATTCTGTGCCTCCCTGTCTCTCTGACCCTCCCCTGCTCACGCTGTCTCTCCATCTCTCAAAAGTAAATAAAACTTTAAAAAAAAAAAAAAAAAGAACGGCTTTTACTCTTAAACTCTCTCAAATGAGCAGTAGTCTGAGCCGGTTCCTCTCTGTCGATTTTGCTTTCCTTTCTGAGTGCCGCCGGGACGTTCCCTAAGCACCTGCGCCGCAAATCCTCAGGCACCGCGTCATTTATGAAAAAGCCTGGCTGGGGGCGCCTGGGTGGCTCAGTTGGTTAGGCTTCCGACTCTTGATTTCAGCTCAGTTCATGATTTTGGGTTCGTGAGATCGAGCCCCACGTTGGGCTCTGTGCTGATAGCGTAGAGCCTGCTTGGGATTCTCTCTCTCCCTCTCCGCCCTTCCCCTGCTCATGCATGTGCATGCTCTCATGCATGTCTCTGTCTCTCTCTCTGTCTCCGTCTCTCTCAAAAAAACATTTTTTAAAAAAGCAAACTCATTTAAGAAAACAAAATAAAACAAAAAAACCTGGCTGGCATGATCCTTATCCAGGACAATTTATAGCTTCTTTTTGCAAGTTAATAAATTTGGGGAAGTTTGATGTGCAACAGGTTTGCATAGATGCTTTATTTAATGTAAGAATGTCTCTGTGCATTTATTTCCTCAGTTATTGATTTGCCGGTGTGTACCCTCTCGGGCAACTCAGTGACCTTTCCGAGATTAACGTAAATTTGTGGCAACCTGCAGGAATTTTATATATAAATTGGGCAAGAGAGGGTGTGCCAAGCTGCGTGGGCACGAGTCCGCTCCGCCCACATGTGCAGGAAGGCCAGTCTGCCTCTGCTTCCCTGGAGACCAACTACGGCCCTGGCGTGTGGTTCCATCTTCTGGCTTTAAAATTTATTTATTTATTTTGAGAGAGAGCAAGCGAGCGAGCTTGAGCAGGAGAGATGGGCAAAGAGAGAAGGAGGGAGAGAGACTCCCAAGCAGGCTCCACGCTCAGCACAGAGCCTAATGTGGGGCTCAGTTCCATGAACCAGGAGATCATGACCTGAGCCGAAATCAGGAGTCAGATGCTTAACCGCCTAAGCAGCCCAGACGTCCTCATCTACTGGCTTTAAAACGTGCCTCTTACATTGTCCTTAAGAACAAAGTGTGATACATTTAAATGTAAAGTTGGACTGTTGAACATTTCTTTGAAATAGCATTCTGAATGAAGTCAATGCAGCTAGACACAGTCTCAATATCATGAACTCCCTCTTTATTTAAAAGCTTTTTTCGAATGTTCTCTAATAGAGGTTTGCCAGATTCCATTTAAACCCAGCTGTGGGATTCATCAGTGTGTGCTAAATTCATTTGGCCGCTGACTTTTCAAAAAGAAATATGTTGATATTTTTAATATATAAACATAGTAGTACTCCTGGGAAAATACACACTTTCATCATTGCCTTTTTTTTTCCATAAAATGTCAGCTTCCCCTGCCCACAAAAGGAATATATATTCCAGTAAGCAAACATGATTGAAAATAAAAATAGCTTTGATGATGATGGAACTTTGTGACTTGGCTGTTGAAACAGGTGTTCGGTGTTTTGATTGTTTACATGTTGTGGTCTTGCTTTATTCTTCTACCCGATGGGTCAACATATACAGTGTTACATCTGTAGCTCAGACTTGTTACGCTCAACTTATTTTTAACTCTCCTTTCAGTGAAAAAGAACATATATATATACACATATATTATATACATATACATATAATCGCAGGAACATCTAAGGAAAACAGATGGTTTTCACAATTTCTTGACCCTGAAATTAAGTCTCCTGCTTTTCACTTTGGAGCTAAGAATGAAATCCTTACGGACGTCCTCATACAGGTGTCAGTGCCTGTAATGGTCCTACCCCAGGTCAGCGTTCTGATCAGCACCGGGATTTCTGGTACCATCGGGTATTAAGCCTGTGGATATTTTGGCACATTAGGACTTTGATGGCAGTGTTCCAACAGTTAAACTCTAAGTCAGGAAAATACATAGTTTTACTCCACGTGGAAGAAGAATTATCGTGAAAGTTGGCTAGAAGATTCAATAATGGGTTAACTTTTTTTTTTTTTTTTTTGAGAGAGAGCATGCATGAGCAGAGGAGGGGCAGAGAGAGAATCCCAAGCAGGCTCCGCTCTGTCAGCATGGAGACTGATGCAGGGCTTGAACCCACGGACCTTGGGATCATGACTTGCGCCGAAATCAAGAGTCAGACGCTTAACTGACTGAGACTCCCAGGCGCCCCCAGGTTCAGACTTTTAAAGAAGAGCTCACAGATAGTCTTCAGCTTTCCGTCCATAAAGGTGAAAGCAGATGAAACTTTTTTTTTCTCCAAACTGCCTGCAGGGCACACACCAGACTCCAACCCACACTTTGCGTTCTGTGCCTGAATCGCCAACATTTTAAAATCGATACTGCTCAGTTCCCTTTGGCTCCTGCAAAGTTTAATGGCTTACACTTTCCTACAAGTCTGCTTTATTCTCCAAAGAGTATTCTCTCTCTTTCCCCTTTGTTTCCCCAAAATGATCTCAGGAGTCCTCCCCTTCTCCTCAGGCCCCTTCCCCCTCCCCCCCTGCCCAGGCCCGCTGTTTCCAATCTGGACTTTTGCATGTACTTCTCCTCCTCTCTGACTCAGACGGCAGCCTGGAGATTCAACAGTAAAATATCTCTCTGTTGTGACTCCTAAAACATTTGTTCTGGTTGGTCCAGTAGGTGTGATCTGCAGTTGATGAGCATCATGGTGGTGATGGTGGGTTTCATTTACACGGCACCGTGATGGGTGACACCTGGGCCTTGGGCCTGGCTCTGTGCCGCCTTGGGCAAGTTATTATTTAAACCTCAGGCTCCTTATCCATAAAGTAGCGTAAGAGTACCGACTTCACAGGGTGGTTGTAAAGAATGTGCTCCGCATACATGTTAGGCATTCAGAAAAGCCAGGTCCCCCAGTTCTGGCTCCATACTGAGTACCATCTATAGCCCAATCTTGTGTGTGCAGGGCTTTGGGGCTCTGGGAGGTGTGAAGTGAGTATGAAACACTCTCCTGTCCTCTGTGTGACACTAATTGTCTATCACGTGGTACTGTTAGGCTATGCAGTGAGAGTATGAAACGTTCAGAGAGGGGGAAGACTTCTGGGGTGGTGGCTGTTGACTTCCATCTTGAAGGGAAGGATGGGCAGGCAGTGTGGCAGTACAGAGGTGAGAAGGAGATGGGGCACTTGAAAAGGATGGGGGGGCAAGGATGGGGAGCTCAGAGCCACGAGGGCTTTTCTGGGGGTGGGTGGGGTGAAGAGCCTAGTGGCAGAGCTGTGGGACATGTTGTTGCAAAGTCCAAGCTGGGCCAAGTAATGGCGGCCTCTAGAAATTGGGCAGCGGCGTTTAGAGCAGGAATTCAAGAAACCATGTTGCCCTGTTTTAGTGGATTGTCTTTCAGGGTGGCATGAAGAGAGGGTTTTTATGCCTTTTATTTTCTCCAGTGTAGTGAGGGACTTTTAAGTGTTTGGTGACCCACAGTATGGAAAAGTGATCTAGTACACACACATACGCTTATATATATATCTGTCACGTGAAACAAAAGTTGTGTGGAACAGCCGTTACTGTTCCTATGTGTCCCGCACGGGCTGCCTGCCTAATTGTCAGGGTCCAGTGCACGATGAGAGCGTGGCACGTGGAAGATACTTAAACGTACTTTTCCCTCACTTCCATGGTCTTTCTCGTTCTTGATGGTGTCTTTTATTTGCTGTTATTGTCATCCTACGTAGAGAAGGAGCAAAAATTTTAATTAAGATGAACGCTGCCATTTGTCTTTACGTTGCGCAATGCTGAGTTTACATGCAAAATATAAGAGCACGTAAGTCACACGTGTCCTCACAACCGCACAGTTTGTGTTTCGTGGCTCCTACCTGCATGTGCGTTTTGCTCTTATCAGACGGGCGGAAATACTGCATTAGGACTCACTCAGCTGCTCACTGCACTTTTCAGTACACGCACATTGTACCAGTGCTCCCTGCCTTTGGTGTGCTGGGGAGGAAGGAAGGACTGAAAAGAAAGTAAACCAGGGTCACCTTCCATTTCCCTGCCTCCTCATCATTTCCGGCAGAAATGCGTGACTTCTACAGGGGGTCACACAAGGGAGAGCATGCCAGGATGATCCTTGGTCTTCCTTATGTCTTAGAGTGCCACCAGATTCTTTCTTCCCAGGAAGCAAGGTTGATTTTTTTTTTTTTAACGGTTATTCATTTTTGAGAGACAGAGAGAGACAGAGCGTGAGCAGGAGAGGAGCAGAGAGAGGAGACAGAGAATCCGAAGCAGGTTCCAGGCTCCGAGTTGTCAGCACAGAGCCCGACACGAGACTCGAACTCGCAAACCTTGAGATCATGACCTGAGCCGAAGTTGGACACTTAACCGACTGAGCCACCCAGGCACCTCTGGTTTTAATGGAAAGTGTGGCCTCCAGGGGCCATCAGTGACCCCGCCACCCCCTGCTCAGGTGTACACAGAACACGCTGACCTTGTACTCACTCAGAGTCTGGACAGTCTCCCCGTCTTGGGGCTCCACCTGAGCTCTGTGCCCGTGTGTGTGAGGGGCATCGCAAACACGGTGTGTGACCAGGGCAGCGAGGACCCAGGGGCACATGTATTGCACGTGTCTCCTCTCCTCACGAACGTGCTCCGTTGTCTCACTGGATTTCACGTACAAAACACAGGTTCGGAGATGAAATTACCAAGAATGTCAAGATGGTGACAGCAGAGCCTGAAGCCAAGTGGATGTTCTTCCTACCTGGGCCGCCGGGCGCTCATGAGGCCCACCTTGGAGGCACAGTCTGTTTCCTGTTTTCTTCCATTTTACTTAAAAAAACACTAACTGCGACCCATTAAACTCATGTTGCAGCCCGTGAATGGGTCACGAGGGGCACGTTAGAAAATCGGAAACCTGCCATTAACCGCAGGGTCATGAATCTCGTTTCAATCACCTGTATCTGAACCTTGTTTCCACCGCTTGCTGCCTGTGAACTTCAGAGCACCTTTGTTTTCTGTCTGTAAAATGCAGGTAACATTAGCAATTACTTCCTAAGGTTGTTTTGGGCACTGAATGAGTTTCACGTGTAGTGTGCTTAGACCAATGCCTGTCACAGAGTAAGCATCCAAGAACTATTAGCTAATCATCATCGTTATTATTATTGTCACTATTATTATTAATTTACATCTTGCTCTAGGTTCGGGCTGAGGAAAAAAATGTTTCCTGGCTAGATATAAGCATTTCTACCCTATTCCAAAATAGACATTTTCTTAGGCTTACCAATATTTTTGTTTTATCTTGATTCCAAGTATGTGAAACATCATAATAACCAACCATTAATTCTTACCAGCTTAATGCAATGGGACACATAAAAATTATAGGTCAACGAAAATCCAATGAAAGATCCCCCTCACCAAGATTAAAACAAGTAGCCTATTGGTATTTCTCAAATATCAGTTAAGAAAGAAGCAAGGATATTTGAAAGATACCATTCTAGGGGCGCCTGGGTGGCTCAGTTGGTTGAGCATCTGACTTCGGCTCAGGTCATGATCTCGCGGTTCGTGAGTTCGAGCCCCGCGTCGGGCTCTGTGCTGACAGCTCAGAGCCTGGAGCCTGCTTCAGATTCTGTGTCTTCCTCTCTCTCTGCCCCTTGCCCACTTGCACTCTGTCTGTCTGTCTGTCTCTCTCTCTCTCTCTCTCTCTCAAAAAAAAAAAAAACATAAAAAAAAGATCCCATTCTGCAAGCTCAACGATCCAGAATTATTTCATTTGAAATGAAGCTATTAGATGATGAACTTCAATCATAGGTAAAAATGCTAGAGGAGAGTGTTTTCCATCCTTGCAGAAGTACAGCATCCATAGGTTTTTATTCCAATTATGATGTAGACTAAGTCTCTAAGTCTCTAAGTGTTTTCCATCCTTGCAGAAGTACAGCATCCATAGGTTTTTATTCCAATTATGATATAGACTAAGTCTCTAAGTCTCTCATTTAGTCTCTAAGACTAAATGAAAGATTAAAGAATCTGGCAGATACTCATTCAATATCTGTTGTTGGAGTAAAATTAAGTCTAAGTGAGCAAAACGCAGACTGATTTGTTTTGATCTGTTTTCTTTCTTGGTAGTTTTGTAATAAATAGTACGATTTTGTGCATAATCTGTGTATTTCCCATCATTAATTGAAGCTATCGAGATCACTTTTCTCATTGGTGGTGTGACATTTTATGTTTCCTTAATTCTCTCAAATTTTGTACTAAGTGAATATATAGTGACTTTATATCTGAATGTCCATATCACTTGCTGATATGTGGGCATATTTGTGGTTACATAGTCATCTTATGATGGAATTCAGTAGACCCCCATATGTGGATTTATCTCAGACTATTTTAAATAAAATTTGGAATGTGATAGATATTGCAGAGAAAGACACCTTATGCAAAAATTTGTTTTTTTCTACTATTTATTGATAGCAGGTCCTTGAATTATAGAGTTTATGCATAAAGATATGCCGAATTGAATATACTGTGACTTCCATTGCATGTTCAGATGGAAGATTAACCATTAGTCAAAGCTAAGTTACATCTTTAGAAGGGCATCAATTCTGATAAAAATGTATCATCCTCTCCAGAAATTACTGTGGAGCAGATATAAAACACCTGAAATGCTAAGTGTTCAAGAGATCTCACTTCAATTGTCTAAGGCAAATGGAAGCATGCTATCTGTTGAATGTTGAAGTGGTTAAATTGAAAATGCTCTCACTCAGATTTAATGAACAATTCAGGCATATTACCTGTGCCAAGTAGAGTAGATGGCAAATTATCCGATCCCTTTATTCAGAATGACTGATTTGGGCTTCTTTGCACACTTGCACTGTTGTCCCCTTACCGTGAGTGAGGACCACAGCTCACGGAATCTCCAGTGCCCATCTCAGGATTAGATTTGTTTTGAAAGCGATGATACTTGCTTTATATAATTACAGTAGTATTGGCATTGTTGAGCATATTTTAAAGCATATCATTGCTGGTAGTTGAAAGCAAATGTTGGAGTCTTAGATTCTCAAAGGAGTAATTTAGTAATAATTAGGATTAAAACCAACTTTTGAAAATGCAGTCTCTTTATTTTCATGTTTGGGCCAGGCATTCAATCCCTTAAGTCTATACGTTGTGTGGAATTTGGAAGCAAATATTTAGAGAAGTATTTTGGTCTTGCGTCTCCAGTTTTATTGACTGCAGGTAGATTTTGAAAATTTCAAATCCGGGTTTCTCTCCAGTCTTGGGTTCTGGGGATTCCTTGCATGAATTCTTCGTAGTTTTCTGAAGCTAAGGAGTCTTTTATTTCTTTTTCTGAGGTGACTGTTAATGACCATGCTAATTAGGCATGCAAGTTGCAGATGGCCTTGTTTCCTGGGGTGGGCTCTGCACGCAGCCTTCTGTCCATCTTGCCCTGCCCCCTCCTCACCCCGGCTCCCTGCAGACCGATTACCATGTTGTAATTCATTCAGGCATTTTAGCTATGGTTCAAACTCCAGTAAATGTCTGCATAGCAAGAATGATAGGTATTTTCGTGACATACAGTTTTTAGTTACATTTATGTCATTGAGAAGATGGTCTGCTTTGGTTTAACTTGGGCACGAATGGATGAACTGTTTCTGCGAGAAGGCTTGGATTTCATTAGACGTGCTCATGCGTGGAGGACATAGGCTTAGCACCAGCTTGATGGTGCTGACATCTGTGACAAATTCATTGGAAGGCGAGAGTCAAAAAAGATGGGATTTGACCCCCGTTCGGTTTCGTAGGCCTTCTCTGCTTCACAGGGACTCGTCTGGGAGGAGTGGTCCACACTCCTGTCTTCACTTCCTCACCTTCTTTCAAACCACACCCCAGTGTAAGCTGGTCTTCATTCTCTGCTGAAGTTTCTCACCTCGTTGACCAGATCGCTGGGATGCCAGGGCTGGAGGACGCTTTTTAATACCGGATCGCTCCTTTGTTGTTGCTCTCATTTGCCCCGGGCTTCCTGGACAGCTCTCGTGCTTATTTTTTTTCCCCCCTCATCCCTGTACTTATTTATTTTCAATCTTTGCACGTTCCTCCTCTGCCCACCCCTTAAATGTTGTCTCCTAGAACTTTAGCCTCCGATCATCTTCTCTTCTCGTTGCAGGTTGTTGCCCAGACCCAGGGCTTTATTTGCCAACTGCATTCTGACCGTTCCCAAATCAATATCCCAGTGAACACGTTTGTATTTCCAACTGCTTAACTTGACATGTCTATGAAGATGCTCACCAGGGGCCTCAGGCCAATGTGTCCAGTTCAGAACTCCTCGTCTTCCTTCCTACCACCCCGCACCCTTGTCCTCTGCCCCTCATCCTGGTAAATAGCTCTACTAATCACTTACGCACCCCGGCTGTAAACCTCAGAGTCCCCTGTGGGTCTTTCACCTCGCCCCTGTCCCTCCAGGCAGTCATGGAGCCCTGCCAGGACAGCCTTGTGTCCCTTGTGTCTACTCTGCCCATCCCTCTGGTGCTGCCTTCGTGTGGGACCTACAGGTCTGTGCAGACCTCAGTCCCCAGGGCAGTGCCCATCCCCCCGCCACAGTGGGTGCTGCGGGTTCTGGGCTCTGGACCTGGGGACCCGTCATTCCCTGCCCTAGCTCATCCCGTTGTCGGAACTCTGCAGGCTACCGGCCTGGGGTGGCTTCAGTCTGACCCACATTCCAGCCTTTCCTACCTACGTCTCAGCTGGTCTGCTCACTCTGACCCGAAGCCGCCCCCTCGGCAGTGCCCTGCGAGAGCGCCTTGAGGGGTACCTTCCGTATCTCCTCCCTCTGCACACACCCTGCCTGAGGTTCCCCAAACCTATCCATCAAGGCAGCCTTCTTTCAGGACAGCTCCCCGCCCCTAGTCTCCCAGGGGCCCTTCATCACCTTTAAGATCAAGTTCAGAGTCTGTTCTATAAGATAAGGTTTTCTTTTTCTAATTTATTTTTATTTAAAAACACTTCTTTTAATGTTTAATTTTGAGAGAGAGAGCGAGCGAGCATGAGCAGGAGAGGGGCAGAGAGAGAGAGGGAGACATAGAATCTGAAGCAGGCTCCAGGCTCCGAGCTGTCAGCACAGAGCCCGATGCAGGGCTTGAACCTACAGACCTCGAGATCATGACCTGAGATCAATGCTGAAGTTGGATGCTTAACCGACTGAGCCACCCTGGCGCCCCGAGACAAGGCTTTCTGAATCCTTCCCCTCCTGCCCTTCCCAGCCCTGCTGCCTACCTGACTTAGTTCCTGCCTCTCAGGCTTTGCACACATTGATCTCTGTCTAGATGCCCTTCCTCTGCTCCTCCGGCAGTAGTTCTGTTCCTCTTTGGATCAGTAGCTTCTGTCTATCAGCGGCTTTGATGGTGCCCCCCCGCCCCAACATCCCTTCCTGCCTCTGGGCACTCCGGGCAGCCCGTGTCGTACTTGCTGCACTTATTCCTCGGTATTGATTTTCCACTTAAAGTCCCCAGGAGACACAAAGCGTCTTGAAGCCCGTGCCTTGTTCATCGTCCTCCGGCTGGCACCCAGCACGAGCCTGAGCACCAGCAGGCTCAGTAAACGTTGGCATAATGAATGAATGAATGAACAAACAATTGAGGAACTTAAAAGTACTATGTATTCCTGTTGTAGGCACACACTCTGTTTGCTACCACGGTAAATTTTCTAGAGTAGAGACGTAGTTTAAGGATGGCTGGCTCTTTTACAGACTGGAATACACGAGGTCATTTGGAGGTAGCTAGACAGCCAGAATTAAGAAAAGGAACCGAGAATTTTAGACCATTTATTAGGTAATTTCAAGTCACTGGGGTATAAAGAAGAGCAATTCAATTATTCTGATAAACTAAAACTTAATCTGCAGTGGAGTTTTTATAAGGTAAGCAAATTAGAAATGAAAAAGCAAAGCCATATGTACTTGTTGGCTTAGCTAAACCTATTTAGAGGTACTTTATTCTCAATCCCATGTATCTGATACAGACTTTAGAAATTATATCAAAATTTATATCGGTTATAAAAGTTTAAGAGGCATGAATTCTAGGGGCACCTGGGTGGCTCAGTCAGTTGAGCGTCTGACTCTTGATTTTGGCTTGGGTCATGATCCCAGGGTCATGGGATTGAGTCCTGTGTCAGACTCAGTACTGCTTGGGAAGTGTAAAGCCTGCTTGGGATTCTCTCTCTCTCTCTTTCTCTCTCTCTCTCTCTTTCTCTCTCTCCCCCACCACCATTCCTTCCCTGCTCACGTACACTGTCTCTCTAAAATAAAAAAAAGATTAATAAATAAACCACTTTTTTAAAAAGTCATGAATTCTATATATTATAAATGTGTGCTTCTTTGTAACTCTGAATATTACTAATTTTGATGAAAATCTAAAACATCTGTATCTAAAAGAAGATTAACATAGAAATGTAGGGATAAGAACAAAATTGCCTGTGATCTGGGACGGTCAACAATAATAATCCTACTTTTAAATTCTGCTTACACTTGGAAAATTGTGTTGTACCCCTTTAAAGCCAAGGCAAAAATAATCATGGCGGTTAAGTTCAACTCTATGCAAAGAGTTACCGTTGCTTAACAGATGCAAACAGATTTAAACATCAATTACATAGCAGATGATATTTAATACCTTGGAGAGGAAGTCAGGGAATGGAAAGAAGCCAAATATTTCACCGCAGTTGAGAAAATTCAGCCTCTGTAAGTGTATGGATACAGTCATTGTCACATAATATTCTAAATTGCCAGAGAAAATGAAATCTTGTGATATTCTGGTTTCTCTAAAGAGTTTCCAAGTGAGTTTATGGGACATAATGAAACACAGGGAGAGGAACAGTGGTTTGAAAAACATTTGAGTTAGATGGCGGTTCTACCTCAGGCGTGCTTGGAACACTAGCAGTCATCTGATCTGATTCTTCCTGATGATAATATACTTTAATTCGGGGAAGTGGTAGGCGGAGGACCTGGGATCTGTCCTGCCGAGGATCAAGGGCGGGTTGGGCAATATCCTCTCACAAGGAGGCGCTAAGGCATGTGAATCCATTCTTCCTCTCTGCCTCCCTTCCTCACTGCACTAGGGAGACTGCTTCACACCCAGCCAGCTTCTGGAAGCGCTTTCTTTACATTTCAGTAAGATAGGATGACAAAAGTCTATCTCCATGAAGACTTGCATATTAGAAATTCAATATATTTCATGTGTGCATGTGGATCCCATTAACATAGCTAATGAAAAGAACTTCTATGTCGCTTTCTTGCCAAATTGGAGTGTAATTCTGCCCCTGGTAACTGATGTGACACGTAGAAAGAGTGCATGTTTTTTCTTGTAAGTAAACCTTTATATTTTTTTCTTCTTAGAATATTGTCTTATACACTGAAAGCTACAGACTCCTTGTTTCCCACATTTTTGTTTTCTCTACTGGGTTTCATGAGCTACGTTTTAAAATTAATGTCTTGTTTCTAATCGAGGATTTCTTTATGAGGCAGTCTCAGTGGTAAATCATAGTAAAATGTTTATAGTCACATTAAACTCTTCTTGCTTACGTGTAAAACTTCCACTTAATAGATATCTAATATTTCCATAAAGTACTCAGAACCGGGCTTCACTCCATCATTTTTCTTCTTTGTCCCGATAAGTTTCCATTGATGTCAGACATGGGGCACATCAAAATATGGCTTATGCCATTTAAAAATAATTTTTAGTAATTCTGGTAAGGAGGTACGCTTGAAACGAGTTGGCTGGGCTTAAACACTAATTCTCATCAATTACTTGCATGTGTCATGCGTTACTTGGTGACTTCTCTTACTTGAGAACGTTAGAGTATTGTGACGTTACTCAGCTGAAACACCGATGCCCTGAAACTGGGAAACCTCTTCATTTCTCCTGTTCTAGTTGCGGAAACTAAACAAGCATGAGTGTCTGTTTTCCCTTTCTGCGGGGAGACAGATCCCTGTTTATTATGAACTCCACAGTGATGCTGTGACTGCTCTACCTCAGCAGCTCTGCTTTCATTCTCTAGGCAGTAAAATTCACAAGGGATAAGTGAAAAATAATTGAGGAGCATTTTTATTTTTACCAGCGTCTTTGCTGTTGCTTTACGGTGTAACATACACTAAAAACGTCTCCGCGATTCAAACAGGAAAGATTAGAGCTGAACGTGGGTGTGTGTGCATCCGAGCATTGAATTTGATCCATAGTGTAGTAATTGAACGAGAGCAGTATTGTGTATCAAATTTATCCCTGCTCTTTAGTTTGTTAGCGAATGGCTTTTATTACAGAGGTTTTTGGGTAGGGGAAGACATTAAAAAAATTGAATCCCTTTTCTTCTGGCAGGTGGGTGGGTGTCTGGGGGGTGATGCTGGTTTTTGCACCTTGTAGGGGAGTGAGAAAGAGAGGTGATAACAGAACAAAAAGCAGAGGGCTTGCAGGGGTTCTTCTGAACACCCCGTCCAGCGAGTGTCTGCAGGAGTCAGGAAGGGGATTTGCCGTGGTTACTGCCCTGATATTCTCTCTAGACCATGACTTTTGTTTGTTTGTTTGTTTGTTTATTTAATTTTTATTTTAAAAATATTTTTAATTTTGTTTTTGAGAGAGAGCATGAGCAGGGGAGGGGCAGAGAGAGAGAGAGAGACGGGGACAGAGGATCTGAAGCGGGCTCTGTGCTGACAACATTGAGCCCAGTATGGGGCTTGAACTCACGAACTGAGAGATCATGCCCTGAGCTAAAGTCAGATGCTTAACCAACTGAGCCACCCAGGTGCCCCAGACCATGAGTTTTAGACACATGGTGTATTAGTTTCCTATTGGTGCCGTAACAAATCACCACAAACTGGGCGCGTTAAGACAACATACAGATTCATGATGTTACAGTCCTGGAGGTCAGAATTCCAAAATGGTCCCCACCAGCCTATAATCAGAGTCCCGGCAGGGCTTTGTTCCTTCTGGAATCTCTAAGGGGGAAAATTTGTACCCTTGCCTTTTTCAGTTTTCGAAGGTTGTCTGCAGTTCCTTGGTTCATGTTCCCCTCCATCTTCAAAGCCAGCAGTGACCTGGTGAGTCTTTCTCACACTCTATCACCATGACCCCAACCCTCCTGCCTCTCTCTCTCTCATTTATGAGGACCTTCATGATTACATCGGGTCCACAAGAATAATCCAGGAGAGTCTTCCCATCTCACTGTCAGCTGATTAGCAACGGTAGTTTCATCTTGAGTCTTAATTCACCTCTGCCATGCAATGTAACATAGTCACAGTTTCTGAGGATTAGGACATGGGTGTCTTTGGGGTACTGCTACTTTACCCACCACCCATAGCATACATAGTTGATCCCTGTGTTGGCCATACTCCAGGCTTCTTTCTCTTCAACCCCCATTATCCCCCTCCTCCTCCAAATGCTGTAAACCGTGTAAGGGCACAGAGAATTAACGGACTGGGCTAGTGGCTTCTAAGTGGTATGCTCCTGGAGTGCTTGGCTGACTCCGTTGGTGGAGCGTGCAAGTCTTGATCTTGGAGCTGTGGTTTGAACCCCACACTGGGTGTAGAGATTACTTAAAAATAAAGCCTTTACAAATAATGAATGAATGAATGGTCGGCTCCTTACATTTTATTTCAGGGCAGCAAATATTTTTGAGTCTCTGCTCTTCATTCTCTCAACGAATACATTTTGATTGTGTGCAGAACTCTGTTACATACTGGGGATACAGCACTGACCAATATGGGCACGCTGCCCGGTCTCTTGGAGCTTATGGTTTAGCGGAAACTGGCAAACACGAAAAGAGAAAAATAAACAGGAGAAAATATAAGCTAGTAGTGAGTGCTAGGCAGAGAATTAAAACACAACAATATGAATGACTGGTGGTTACTGGAACAGGAAGGAGGAGGGTTTCCTGAGATCTGTGTGATGAGGAACAGCCAGTCATGTGAAAAAAAAAAGGGGGAAAGAATATTCCAGGGAGAGGACATAAGAAGTGCAAAGGCGGGAATGCATTTTCTGTTGGAGAAGCAGAATGTGGTTGGAGTTTAATGGGCAAAGAGAAAGTGGTAGGAAGCATGTGCCAAGTGGGAGGTAAGTGCCAGATCACATCCTTGCGAGCCATGGTAAAGACCTTGGGTTCTCTGCATGACAGGATGATGCTAGAAAGTTTCTAAATACTTTTTATCGTCTGTCGAGCTCACTTGGCTATTTTGTGGAGGATGAATGACAGGATAGCCAGAGTTGAAGAAGAGAGACATTGATGTGTAAGCTTTGCAATTGCCCATCCTGCAGATAATGGTGATTAGTCCAAGTTGATAATGGAGATGGAAATAATATTCACAGATTTGGGATATATTTAAAAGGAAATTGAGTTGACAAGACAACAATGGAATGGATACACAGAGTGAGAGCAGGAAGGAAGTCAGGATAATTCCAAGATTTGGGGATTGAGTGGTAGTGCCATTTCTTGGGGTGGGGAATAGAGTTGATGGGCAGTTGGCCAGGGGAGGACCAGAGTTCTGTTTTGACCATGTTTTTATTTTTAATTACGTTTTTTAAACATTTATGCATTTTTGAGAGACAGAGAGAGATAGGGCATGAGTGGGGGAGAGGGAGAGAGAAGGCGATAGAGAGAGAGAGAATCTGAAGCAGGCTCTAGGCTCTGAGCTGTCAGCACAGAGCCCAGCGTGGGGCTCAAAACCATGAACAGTGAGATCATGACCTGAGCTGAAGTCGGAGGCTTAACTGACTGAGCCACCCAGGCGCCCATGTTTTGATGATGTTAAGGTTGAGATGCCCATTTGATATCAAAAGTGAGATGTCAAGTTAGACAATTGTATATATGAGTTTTGGGATCTCTGAAGAGGCTGATACAGCTCAGAGAGTCATTGGCATATGGCCGGTGTTCAAACCATGATCTTGAGGAGCTTGTCTAAGGGGAGTGTGTGACTAGAGAATAGTGGTCCAACACTTAGAGGGTGAACAGAGGAGGCTGAGTTGGCCAAGGAGACTGAGAAGCAGCAGCTGGTGGTGCTGCTGACAGCCAGAGAGCAAAATGGTGAAATGGAGAGTGAAAGCTAGACTCATAGACTCCCAACAGGCAGCCGCACAGGGACAAGGCTGAAAGGTGTCAACCGGATGCTGAGGCACAGGTGTGAGATGCGAGCTGACACCGTGGACTCTGCGGGCGGGCTGTGATGGACGTCCCTGCACAGGATGAAAAGGACGTGTAGTCACGTGGAGTTGGAGCTCTTGAGAAGCCAAAGTGTTGAGGCCAGGGTGTGGAATGGCTCATCACCTGAGTATCGAAACCACTCAGGTGATAGATACAGGATGGAGAGACACAGATTGGTGAAGTTTCCTCTAAAATGAGACATTCAGTGGAGAGACTGAGGAGTCTCTATATGAGTTATTCATATAAATCAAACTTGTATCAAAACCAGGATGTCGACATGCTCAGGGGAGGTTTTGAAAGAGAAAATTCCGTACTTGGCCATGACACAGGGGTGGGGTTAAAGGGGCGTAGATCAAGAAAGGCCTCAACATGCGAGAAAAGAGATTAAACCAGGAACTTGTCTTTTGACTTAAATTTCAATAAGCGTTTCTTGAGGACTTATCGTGGGCAGGGCACCTTGCTTATTCCTGGGAATCAAGGACCCATGAGGCAGGAAAGGCACTACAGGGTATGTACGGACAAAGAGAAATAGTCCATGTCTCTGTGACCTTTCCGCAAGACGCTAAGCCTGTAAAGAGTCCCAGGGTGACTTTTGTATAGTGGACCTTGATATATATTTACCCACCAAGCAAACGAATGAAATCCATCCTATTTGTTTAAAAACAGCTTTTCATTGTTTAGTATTGTCCCTTAATTACAGTGTTGTAACTTCCTGTGTGTTCAAATAACATTTAATGATATGTGCAATGCTCATGATATGATTTCAATGTAAAAAAACAGCCTTAGAAAATTACATATACAGTAAGATTCCTCTTTTGTAAATGAGTGTGGGTGTGTGTGTGTGAGTGTGAGTGTAAGGAGAAAGAGGGGAAGAGGGGGTGAGAGAAAAAGGGAGGGAGAGCCTGTTGTCAAATTATTAGTGGTGATTGCCTCTGGGTCGTGAGGTCAGAAGGATGTTTATTTTCTTCATTTGCCAACTTTTCAAAAATGCACACACGTTATATATACAGTTTAAAATTAGCACATGTGCAAAAATGTTTTTTCTCTAGGAATTCGTATTTCTCTATTTTTAATTTTATATAACATGTATAGTAAATGTGAAAATCCTAGTAGTCTTTCTCCTATCACAGAGTAATTTTCTAGCTATTCTCTATTTTTTTTTTTTTTTTTTTTGCCACTGTTTATTCCCGTGACTTCCCTCCTGACCTGCCCGTCTTGCTGTGCTGCACGAGACGGCTCACACATCAGTTCCCTGATGGGCAAGGCCCTCCACCCATCCCACAGCCACGCACTTTTCTTTCTGTTCTCCGTGTGGCCACACACAATGCTGAGTTTTTGTGATTTGTCTCTTTGCCGTTTCTACCCTGTGGCTGCCATTTTCCATTCCAGCGCCCTTCCGATTTTATTTTATTTGTTGCTATTGATTTTATTTTTCTTTTCCGGTGAGATGTTTATTCTGAACCACCTCGGCAAACCATGCGTAGCTCTGGTGGGGTGCAGTTAAGCATTTCGTTGAACGTGAGGATTTGAGAATATATTCTGTGTCTGAAGGTTACTCTTGGGACTTGTCTTTGAAAGCAAGTGCAACACATGAATGCTAAAATGTCACCCAAAAGTCAGGTACTTAGGTCATCGCCATAGGGCAGTGTCCTTCTCTGCAGGTTGACTCCAGGGACATTTCGTGGATGAGTGTGATTATTGTCTTCTGAGGTAATCCAGAAGGTAGCAATGAATGTCACACATGCCTGGTTTTCCTTTTAAAACCATACTGGAGATAACATTTGATAAATTGTGTAGCCTGGTTTTTGAAATCTGCCTGTGGACGTCCTCAAGGTTATGAACTCCACATGTGAATAAGACAGAATTTATTTTTGTTGTTTCCACTATTATTTCCTTGAGTTCCAACTTCCAGAATTGGAACTATTGGACCAATAGCTTCTGCGATCTCTGTTGACTCCACTTTTGTGGACTTGATCACTCCTTTCTGCTTTTCCTCCTTTACAACAGAATAATTGTAAGTTATTTTCGTGGCCCCTCGCAGCAGCTTTCCCCGCACTTTTGTTAGGTCCAGGATGGCTTTGTTGAGTGCACGACCAGAACTCTGTGCATTTATTCCTACGTCTGTGAGGATGTCATCACAATTCTCTATTTCACTTTCTATATTCTTTCTTCTGATGTTGCGGGGATTTCGGCCGAGATTTCACTGTGGGTCCACGTTCTCAGTTGTAAGACACGAGAGCGTCAGGACGTAATCCTTGGATATGCTGTGTGGGACATGTCTTTGGGGAGGGGTAAGTACTAGTGGTAATGCCAATGCTGACATCATCATTTGGTAATGATTTTGTAAGGATTCCTGTATATATGTATATTTTTAATTTTCATGTACATATCGGATGATTTAAGTGAGAACACTGATGAATGAAAACGACTCTGGATTGCTCAAGCATACAAGCTGATGGAAGAAAGGATCACTGGCTAGAAAGACTTTGTTGGGTGATGGGAAGGACCAGGCTGGGAATCCATGATTGCTGTAGATAATCCTCAAAATGAGTTAATCCATGCAAATTAATCTTACACGTATAATCAGCTTTGAGGGCAGCTGTGTCGTATCTGGTTTTTAAAAAGGAGAGTAGAGAAGCCGATATCCAGTCAAAGTACAAAAAAAGTAATTAAAAAGGAAAATGGTTTCTCTAGGAGAAACCAGAAGGGCTTGAGTTTGGTTACATTGCCTCCCTCCGTCCCTCCCTTTTTCACTTGGTTGTATCTGCTCAGTGCCCACAGCCCTCCGCTACCTCCCCTCTCCCAGCACTACCTTCAGGGGCCTCACTGAGGGTGTGTGCGCATGTCTGGACAGACACTCATTGGTCTGTAAGCAACCTGAGCGGACAGTCCACACCACACCTAAGCTATCTTAGGTGGCCACATCGACTCACACGGTGCCTTATGTATAACTCAGCCTCCACGAATGTAAGAATCTGTTTTATGTTTAATCAAGAGCGACTTTATAACTTGAACACTATGAAGTCTTATCATGTGACACGCGTCCAGTCACTGTGCTCTTGGAAGCAGGCCTCTATTGGGGAAAATAGAGGGGGTTTCAAGACAAAAGGTGAAACCATACTTTCTACAGTGCAGGGTGTAATCTAGTCCTATAACAGATTATCCGAGAGGGAGGTGAGTTCACCATCCCTGGAGATCCTTAAAAATCAGACAGAGGAACCCTCTGTGAGAAGGACTCAAGTCTTAAACCTATTTTGGGGGCACGCCGTGAGAATGACAAACGGTTCTGGGACTCTTTGATGATGTGGCCCGGAGGAGAGAAGACTGAGGGGAAACGGGAAAACGACTTCAGATACGGAAAACAGCTATCATTGCTTTCTGTGGGGAAAACAGGTCACGGGAGCTTAACCTAAAGTCTTAGAGATTTAGGTTCATTTTACAGCTAAGTAAAGATCTAGGTTGTGAAAATCCTGCGGAAATCTGCAAAATAAAACATTGATTTGTGTGAGACCCGGAGTCATCTCTGTGATTCCAAAACGCTGTACTCAGCGCTAGCATTCTCTTCGGAGAGGAGAGAGGCACCGAGCATCACCACTGCTTCCTGGATAGGAGTGGCGAGCAGATTATAGGTTGAGGTCTTCTCTGTCTAAATATATCTGCAGGGTTGTGTTACTAAATCAGCAGCCAGAGGGTGAGGGAGGGGTCTGGGACCTGCCCTGCTGGGTCCACCTCGTCTTGGCCACTGCCCATCTTCCCAGTGCGAAAATGCAGAAGAATTGGGGGGAAGGCGCAAAGGGAGCCAAGATGCCGATTAGAAAACAGGATCTTCATTAGGTATTTGATTGTAATTTCAACATCAGCCACATGATGTCACAATTGGATTTTGATTTTCGCTGTGCATTTGTCTCCAATAACAGATGAAGGCGTCTTCAAAGCTGGAACAGAGAGGTCTGAGACACGGGGGGCAGCAGAAGTCCAAGAAGATGAAGATACTCAAGTTGAGATCCCAGTTGATCAGGTAGTCTCCGCATCTTTAAAAATGTGCCTAAACCAATCACCACTTCTTCTCTTTCGAGTTCTGTGTTACCTGCCCCAGACTCTTCCTGCCCATGGGCTGGTTGAACCCGCTCTGGCAGCCAGGTGGCTGAACGATGTTCAACACAAAACAACACAGCACACCTTCAGGTCTTCCTAGTATTCCTACAAAGAGAATAGCCATTTGGACTGTCTTTTTTTATTTTTATATATTTGTTATAATTCTGGAAAATGATATAACTTTAATAAATAACATTGAAGAATAGGTGCAATGGGGTAAGCCATGAGATGCAAAGAGGGAGAAAGTTTGATACAGAAAAAAAATAGACTTGGGGTTTTTATCTAGAAAAAATTCCTCCTTTTAGAAAAGGAGTTTTTCTTTCTTTCTTTCTTTTCTTTCTTTCTTTCTTTCTTTCTTTCTTTCTTTCTGTCTGTCTGTCTTCCTTCCTTTCCTTTCCTTTCCTTTCTTTCCTTTCTTAATGCTGTGATAGTCTCTCCTGTAGTGTCTTTGAAATTGCTGTGGTTGGAATTTGTTTTTCATAGAAGAATTGCTTATACAGATGCAACTCAAATATTTGCTGTGTGTTATATTGATTTTCCTTTTAGGCCAATGGAACACTGTATTCGTAGGGGGAGAGAGAGAGAGTGGAGAGTGTGTGTGTGTGTGTGTGCGCGCGCGCGCATGTGCTTGTAGAAGGGATGAGGGAGTGTTAGTGTGGGTTAAAAGATGCAAGAAATAAGTCAGTTAGGCTTTTTAATACCATTCATACAGATTTCTTACATTTCTAAATGGAGGACTGGAATTTAGGTTGGGGGAGGGTGGAAGTCATACTCCAGGCTCAAGGGAACACGAAGTCACTAGGAATTGCCACTCGTCCTTGGGCTATTATGTGATATTTCCTTTTCAGAAAGCAAATTTCACAATCCAGCAAGTTCCATAGATGGTCTTCTCAATTGTATTTGTCCTAACAGTGTGGCAGTGAGACTGCGCTTGATTATTCCGCAGGCATTTTCTGTAAGCTTCCCTTTCCTGAAAAGCCTAATGTGCTAAAAATCACACCGATTTCAAAAATCCAATTTATTACCCAGGATTAGCTACAACTAATAATTTTTTGTAAACTCCAGTTATAGGTATTTTTTCCCCTGAGGGAAAAATGGAATTTTAAGTCTTCTGTGAAGCTATAATTAAATGTTACATTTTAAGACAAAGAAGAGTAATCATCATGTGTATACAGCACCTAACAGCTGCCAAAAACCAGGCTAATTTATATTCCAAAGCCAAAATGCCAGAAGTCAAAGAAAATCATACCACCGTTACCAAAAGAGAAATCTCTTTGTTAATCACTCAAAAAGTTTCAAAATCTATGATAGGTATTTTTTTATTTAAAATTTTTTAAAAAATATTTATTTATGAAAGAGAAAGAGAGAGCAAGAGAGTGCACAAGGAGGGGAGGGACAGAGAGAGGGAGACACAGCTGGCCCTGTGCTGTGCAGGGCTCAGACTCACGAACCATGGGATCATGACCTGAGCCGAAATCAGGAGGCTGACAGGTAATCCACTGAGCCACCGGGTGCCCTGGTATTTCTTTACCTGTAAGTTTGGCATCAGGAGCCAACAGAGGGAAGTGGTCTCTGAAACTACCTGAACAGCCGTGGACAAGTGTCTTCAGAGCTCCATTTCTCACTCGACAGGAGAGGGCTAGCATATTAAAATAGAAGCGTGCAGAGAGACCCAGTAAACAGATTGGTAAAAGCTGGGCACCGTCAACACACTGATGTCAGTTCGAAGGAAATAAAACCGGGTGACAAAAGGTCAGGCTTACTTTCTTCTTTAACCCTATTAATAATAGAGCTGGACGTAGCTAACACGTGTGGTTGGCAAGAGATACCTACGGGGTCAGGTCTTAGAGGCATTCTCTCTACGGCCTGGAGACCTTCTGCTCCGTATCCTAGGCAGCTATGTTATCAGTATTGTGAAGAGCCAAGTGAGGGTGTGGAGTAATTAGTGCAAAGCTCCGGTACAGTAAGAACGACTCTGAGGACGTACCCTTGTGGTGTGCCAGGCACTGTACCAGGCGCTTTAATCTTCACAGAATTGTGACGACAACCCTGAAACATAGGTCTCCTCACCCCTACTTTATATGTGGAAAGAAAATGAGCTCATGTAGATGGGATTGCTTGTCTAGGGTTGTACTGTCATGCAGAGGAGTTGGTATTTGAAAAAAAACCACTTTTTTAAATGTTTATTTTTGAGAGAGAGAGAGAGAGAGAGAGCGAGAGCACGTGTGCATGCGTGTGCAGGGGAGGGGCAGAGAGAGACACACAGAATCCGAAGGAGGCTCCAGGCTCCAAGCTGTCAGCACAGAGCCCAACGTGAGGCTCACACCCATGAGCTGTGAGATCGTGACCTGAGCCGAAGTCAGACGCTCAACCAACTGAGCCACCCAGGCGCCCCGGAGTTGGTATTTGAATGCATGTCTGTCCAATTTCAAAGCATATGAGTAATCTGGGGAGAGAGTATTAATGCAAAAAAAAAAAAAAAGACAATTAGCTCAATGAAGGAAAAAATTCTACGTAAGAGAGGAAATGTAGTCATAGTATACTACTTGGCTCAGCTGTGAATGACATGTACACTCTCTTTTGGGCCATAGCTGTCAACTTTTTTGGACTGATTGCCTATCCTCTAAATGGTTATTAACACTTTAGTCAAAGGGCCATGAACAAAGCTGTGTGTGTGTGTGTGTGTGCGCGCGCGCGCGTGTGTATAAATACCATCCATAATTGGCCAAGTAATTTGTCTGTGCCTGAAAAGCAGATCAAGTTCTAGAAAGTAACCATTGAGGCCTCTGCTGGGAGCCTGTTGCCCATGGATCTCTTGTTTTTTTCAGCAGAAATTATGAGCAGAGGCGCAGACTGCCTTTGTCTGGACTGTCTTTTCAAGGATGTTTGAACAACCTTGAAGGACAGACCTTCCTCTGGGACAGCCATTCTCAGCTGGAGGCATTCCTGCCTCTAAGAGCTGTTTGGCAATTTCTGGGGACATTGTTGACGGTGGCAGCTGAGGGACTACTCCTGGCATCTGCTGGGAAGTGACCAGGGGTGCCGCTAAATGATCTCGTAATGCACATGGCAGCTCTCACAGCAGAAACCTGTTCAGTCCAGAATGTCACTAGTAGTGAGGCTGCGAATGCCTGCTTTAGGGCAAAGGCCCAGTTTGTTTATTGTCTGGTGTAGTGAAGATAATGTCTTCCTGTGGTGCAAAGGGCAGGCAGGTTTACGATCTGTTATAAAGGATGTGGTGCCATTGAACTGGGTGCTCCAAACGAGCGAAAAGAGTACATTTTGTGTGGTGTGTATTTTAGCACGATGAGAGTATTCAGAAGAAGAAGATCGGATCCCCTAAGCTGAGGGTTCTTTCATGAAAGAACCCCTTCCCATTGCCCTGTGGGGTGACGCCTTGGGGAGCAGGTGCAAATGGTGGCACTCTGCTGCTGTGAGCAATAAAGTTCTTTGTCTCTGACCCAGGAGCTTTCTGTTGCCACGTCCGTGAAACCAACCAGGCTAATGGGTAGGCTTGTCAAATTTCAGACCTCCCGTCGTCCCCGGTAGCCCCGGCCACGCGGTGCGTGGTGCCCGTGTGTTTAAGCGTGTGTGTGACCGCGGACTAATGCCATCTGAGAGCGTGGCTGAATTCTGTTCCAACGCCCAGGCTCTTGCCATTTCTTAGAGACAGGCTAACAGTCCTCCATCTAGTACTACTTCCAAACCCACGGAAAGCTGAAGAATGGCACATGGAAAAAAATGTATTTGGGGAGGCCAGAATCAATATCTTTTCTCAGGAGAGAGTTTAGGTCTAACAGGAATAAAGTTTTCTTTTAAAAATTTATTGTTACTTATTTTTGTATGCACACTCCACATCGGTCTGGTTTCTCCTAAGCGGTAGAGCAAGTGCCTAACTGGTTACTGTGTTACACCCCGGCACCGATGACTCATGTGTCCTTTAAAAATTGATGCTTTCCCAAGCTAAAGAGGCGAGGAATGAGCCTGCTACCTTGTAGTTAAGGACGCCGCCTCTGGTAAGTAAAGGCTGGATTGGGAGGACACAGTGTCTCAGAAACACAAATAAATACGTATAAAATAGGCAAATGAGCAGTTATAGTTCACATTTTATTCCATTTGAGAGAAGAGGGCAGAAGGTGGGGCCAGCAGCTTTCGAGTGGTTTTGGATTACTTTATAGATTTCCTCATCCATTTGCAGCTGATTTCGAATAGTAAAATAATGAGAATTACAACATGTTTTTGTGCTAAGTAGTTTCATTAAATAGCATTTAAGCTCTTCTGCTAGAGCAGTGAAACTTTTTTCCATTTTGTTTTTTAATTGGAGGTTGTGATCTATATCCTTTTCTTATTTATGTAAAACTTAGTAAACCCTTAACAGTAAAGCTACACAAATAATATTTTTTGATGTTTTAACAAAGATTATAACAAAAGTAGCGACCACGTGCCTCACCCCTCCTCACCTGGATTCCTGCTCCATGCAGGTAACTCATTTGAACTGGTCCGGCTCTTTCTCATAGAATTCACTAAACATGCATCCTTCTCTCCCTTCCATGTTAACACCTCTGAAATCTTGGGGCCTTTGGATCTTAGAAGTGATTGCACATCATAGTTTAATTGGCTTTTTTTTTTTTTATTTTAAGAGGCACATAAAATGATGGAGATCCTTTTACTAGGTGACATCTCAAATTTGATAGATAGTAAATTTCGTAATTGTACTTGTCAAATTTAGATATGATTAACTTTACCCCTAACGACTGTGGAAATCTTACTCACTCTTGTCCCCCAGCCTGCAGTTAGACCGCAGGCGTACAAACACACGCACGAGACCCTCCTCTTTGTTCTCACCACTTGAATTTTATGGTGATTTCTGGCTGAGTCAGTATTTAATCTGTACCTTATCTTTGCTATGTTAGTTGAGCCACAGACTGGATTCTGGTTCCGCTTCCTTTCTTGCGTGACACTCTCTTCCTCCTTCCCACTTCAGTTGCCTCTTCTCCCCCTTTCATTCGTGTAGTTTTCTGCGTTGCTATTACCAAGCGATCTCTAAACTCTGCCAGGCGCTTGATTTCCTCTTGATGTCCTCAAACATGCGCAGTGATGATGAAATTTCAGCTTCATTTTTCTCTCAGACCCTTCATCATCTGCCCCAAGCTGGGTAGGTGTTCTCTGGCTCTGCTTTTTCGAGATATCCAGCTATTTTCTTTACCATTATTTTGGGAATTTCCTTCATTTCTCCAGGGGATAGATCTCCTATTCCTTGGCCTCCACATCATTCTCTTTCCTGGTCACACCTTCATTTTTTGTGGAGCTCTCCCCTAGTAGCCTCCTGGGAACAGCTGTGTGGGAAGCGCATTGTTTTAGAGACTTTGCATGTCTGAACATGGCTTTTTTTCTGCTCAAACTTGACTGTATGGCTAGGTATAAAATGTTAGGTTAGATGATGATTTCTCTCAGAATTTTGAAACCACTGCTCGGTTGTTCTTCCATCCAGAATGCCAGTTGGGAAGTTTTGTGCCATTCTGTTTCTTGAACCTTTGTAAATAATCCCTTTTCCCCTCTCTGGATGCTTTTAGGCTCTTTTGTTGCTGGTGTTCTGGAAGTTTCCAGTTATGTGCCTTTGGTGCAGCTTCTTTTGCTTACTGGACTGGGTACTCAGTGGACTTTTAAATTTTAGAGATGTTTATTTTTTAGTTCTGAAAAAAAATTATTCAACTATCTCTTTGATGATTTTCTTCTTCCCTCTTCTCTCTTTCTGGAACTGCAAGTATTTGTAATCTTTTTTTTTAATGTTTATTTATTTGTTTTTGAGAGAGAGAAGAAGAGAGAGAGGAGGTGGGGGGAGAGAGAGAGAATCCTAAGCAGGCTCTGTGCTGTCAGTGCAGAGCCCGATGCGGGGCTTGAACTCATGAACCTCTCGAGATCATGGCCTGAGCTGAAATCAAGAGGTGGATGTTTAACTGACTGAGTCACCCAGGTGCCCCTGCACATATTTGGATATAGGCCTTCTTAGACTGACTCTCCTTTATTCTGTCTCTATAAACATTTTTTTTCTATTTTCTTGACTTCTTTGAAAATCAAAAATCCTCAGCATTTATCTTCCATCTATTGATTTTTTGTCATCATATTTTTAATTTCTAAGAGCTCTTTCATAGTCTATGAATCTGCATTTTTATAGCATCCTGTTCTTGTTTTATGGATGTGATATCTTCTTTTATATTTCCAAGGGCTCTTCCATTATTTTCAGCTTTATTTTCCTGCAATATCTCTGTTTCTTCTGGGTATCTTTGTTTCTTTTCTATGTTTTTATCTCTGTCTCATTGTTAAAGGCTTCTTTAGTCTGTCTGGTTGGATTTTTTTTTTTTTTAAATTGAAATATAGGGGCGCCTGGGTGGCTCAGTTGGTTAAGCATCTGACTTCGACTCAGGTCATGATCTCACAAATTGAAGTTCGAGCCCTTCATCGGGCTCTGTGCTGTCAGTGTGGAGCCTGCTTGGGATCCTCTGTCTGCCTCTCTCTCTGCCCCTCCCCTGCTTGCTCTCTCTCTCAAAAATAAATAAACATTATAAAAAATTTTAAATTTGAAATATATCTGACATCTACCATTGTATAACTTTATGGTGTGTGTCCAGTTAGATTTCAGGAGAAATTGAGGAAGCTCTGTACAGGCACAACTCCTCAGGTTGGGGTTGTTTCGCTATAGAATGATTGTTTTTTGCCATTTCATTGGCAGACTTCCATTTTTCCATATCTGTGTCATTCTTTTGGGTTGGTCTATTTTCTTTGAATGGAATCTTTCAATCTCTTGCCCTGGTGGTACAGGCCTGGTGGTGAGCATTTGGGGATCTAACTTTGGGAAGGGGACTTGGGGACCTTGTCATTAAGTAAAGAGATTTATTGCTCTTGTTTCCGGGATGGTGCCCTTTGCTGCCCTTGTTCTCAGCTTGGCTCGAGTCCAGTTCCCCTGTAGTTGGACACCTTGGGAGAGGAAACTCCCTGCATTTCTCAAGGGCAGGGAGGGGATCTTGGGAGTCTGTCTGCTTCTCTTAAAGACCCTAAACCAATCTCCCTATTTTTAGTCACACTTCTGTCCCTTCTTCCAGAGATAGATGGCGCCTTCAGTCCGTCAGCTTTCTGGAGGTTTCCCTGCCATGCACAGATTTCCCTCTTGGCTTCCCCTCCCACGGGAGCACATTTTAGCTGCCTCACTTCTGCTGTTAACTGGCCCCACATCCGTTGGCTTTCCTGTCTCCCAAATTTTGTGGCTGTGATTTCTTTTCAGGTTTCTGTGTCCTTACAGGTTTATCCTTCTTTTTTTTTTTTTTTAATTGCCTTTACTGAAAGTTTAGAGGAGCATCAGAAGGGAGCTAAGAAAATAAAAAACGACATTTGTTCAATTTGCTGTGTTTAACCAGAAATCATTTCCACACCAATTTATCACGGAGAAAATAAACTGTCTTTACAGAATCTGCACTAGATGAGAAACCGGCAGCCTATGGCCACATCTCCTAGGAGAGAGTCCTCCTTGGCTGGCCCGGGGCCTAGAGCACCACCTGCAGAGCTGGGCTCCTCTTCAGCGCACCCCAGACAGCAGCACACCTGTGCCACCTGCCCAGCCCTTGGGGGCATTGGCCTTCGTGATTATTGATCTACACATACAGAACCAGTGCCATTTAAGGGACGCCTGGGTGGCACAGTCCGCTAAGCGTCCTACCCTTGATCTTGGCTCAGGTCGTGATCTCATGGTTTGCCCGTTTGAGCCCTGCATCGGGCTCTGCGCTGGTGGTGCGGAGCCTGCTTGGGATTCTGTCTCTCCGTCTCTCTGCCCCTCGCCTGCTTGTTCTCTTTTATAATAGATACATTTTAAATAATGCTATTAAAAAATATCTGTAGTCTGGAGGCTGTAACCAGAAACAAGACGTCTGAAGTCCCATGATGCCCGTGAACGTAGTTCTGTGCTCTGAGCCCTTGTGTGGTCTCCCCACTTACCCACCCTGCGCTTGTGGGGGGTCGTGGCTTCTCCTGGGACAGGGGAGCTGGGTGGGCAGCTTACCCAGTAAGCTGTGGGGTAACTTACCCAGTAACTGTGGGGGGCAGTTGTTCCCATGTAATAAAATGCACAGGAAGATGAAGGAGGCTGCTTTTTCTGACCAGACCCATTGATCTGCTTCAATGAAATGTATTTGTTAAAATCAGAATTATAAAATGTTAGAAACCAGAAAGGAAGCTTGTGCAAAGTCCCTGTTTTGCCATCAGTGACACAAGCCCATCCCCTCCCATCTTCCCACAAAGGCACAGCCTGTTGGTATCCATACAGGTGCCCAGGGCTCCTGGCTTCCAGCTTGGGTCTCTCTCTCTCTCTCTCTCTCTCTGTCTCTGTCTCTGTCTCTGTCTCAGAACATCTCGAGGAAGGGCAGTGGGGGAAATTAGGGACTTTCTGATTATCCCGCAAACAGCAACACGTTCCATCTGTGTGGAGGGCTGCTCAGTGGTCACTGCCTTCGCTGAAGAGAAAGGCAACAGTATTTCCCCCATTCTTCATCTTCAAGTCCCGTCCTCCCTGAAAATCCTGTTCTGGGTTGCCGCGAGCCTGGCGGGGGTGATCGGCCTTCTTAATTTCCCTGTATATCACCAGCGAGGCTTTTTGTGACATCCCGTTTGTGGATTTGTGTTTACTTGATGGAAATGCTGTAGAACATTAAAATGTAGACTTCAGGGATTTCTGATGTAAGAGAAAAATCAACATTTACTTCTAAAGTGAGAGAACTTAATGGGGATTTATTTTTTCTAATTATGACTAGAATATTCTCATGCTATCCAAATATATGTTTTCTTGTTTAAAAAATAAATATTTTTGAGCAAGCGAGAGAGAGTGCGTGCATGCGCAAGCAGGAGAGGGGGAAAGAGAAAGGGAGACACAGAATCTGAAGCCAACTCTAGGCTCTATGCTGTCAGCACAGAGCCCGATGTGGGGCTTGAACTCGTGATTTGCAAGATCATGGCCTGAGCTGAAGTCAGATGCTTAATCAGCTGAGCCACCCAGGTGCCCCTAAATACATGCTTTAGTGTGTTATACCTTCCTGAATGGTTGTCGTGGGCTGGGTGAGCCAGATCTCAGCAGGTGGCGGGCCAGAACTTCCCTTTGCTGGGTCCTCACGGGATCACATCTGTGAACATAACCGTCCTTTCTGTAGGTCATGGCACTTCAAACCATGTCTAAACAGGTTTTTTGTTTTGTTTTGTTTTGTTTTTGTTTTGTTTTGTTTTTGCCTTTTCCCTCTGTAAGAACTGGAAACAGGAAGTAGTTCTTTGCTGTCGTGAAAAATTGGAACTGATTATTTCAAAACACTTCATTCAGCTTGGGTAGGAGATGACTTTTAGTCCCCTGGCCACGGAAATGAAAACCAGTGAGGGGACTTCTGTGTTTTCAACACCAGTGTCCGAGCTCTGTGGGTGAAATCTGCAGAA
Source organism: Cryptoprocta ferox (assembly GCA_028646485.1). Classification (NCBI taxonomy): domain Eukaryota; kingdom Metazoa; phylum Chordata; class Mammalia; order Carnivora; family Eupleridae; genus Cryptoprocta; species Cryptoprocta ferox. Next base: position 137,540,984 of record CM053577.1, on the reverse strand, counting down.
ACGCCTGTCCGCTCAGGAGCCGGAAACTACCCCTCTCTCTTCCCCAAAGCGCAGATGGAGCGAGCGTTATGCGAGAAGTGGATGTATCTAAGGTGGTCAGTTTTGTTTCTTTTTGGTTCTGATCCCTGGTTCCTGGTGGAGTGTGTTCCGGGGAGGGGGAGTGAGAAACATGGTGGTTAGGTAGGACACCTGGACTAGAAAGTTCTAACTTGCTCTGTTGTCTCAAGCAGAAAGGGTCTTAAACATTAACACACGTGCCTCAGGGATTCCGATGTAAATATGAGGATCAAATTTACTTTTTAAAAAATATTTATTTAGAGAGGGAGCGCAAGTGGAGGAGGGGCAGAGAGAGGAGAGAGTGAATCCCAGGCAGGCTCCGTGCTGTCAGCACAGAGCCCGATGCGGGGCTCAAACTCACAAACCACGAGATCATGACCTGAGCCAAAGTCTGACGCTTAACCCACTGAGCCACCCGGGCGCCCCGCCATTTACTTCTGAAGTGGACAGGACATTAGCTATAGGACTCTGTTTAGATGCCTTTCCCATTTCTCATCTTTGGTGCTGCCGTGACCATCAGAGGTGTGATGGGAGTTTTCAGGTGCAAATCATCTCAGCTGCCTGGTCTGTCTGTGCAAATGCCATCCAAGTAATTGATGCTTTCGATGTTTTGTGGCTTATTTCCATATGATTTCCATATTCCATCTTCCTTCCTCTTACCAATCAGGAATCCTGAGTTAACCTTAGTAAACTGCATGCATATTCTCGAGAAATTCCGAATCCTTGTGGATTCCCCTGAGGCGTCCCCGCCAGGACGCAGCCGGCAGTCGCAGCTACCGGACCTTTCCTGACTTGCCATAGAAACCAACCGTTACCGCAGAATGTCCGCCACGAAATGCGTAGTGGGCCATGCATATGAGCCAGTGCAGGCAAAAGTCACTAGGAATACCAACACCGGTGTCATAATACGGAGAAACACAGAACTTTTCTAGTGGGACTTTTCTAATCACAATATTAAGAGCTGTTGCTTACGGCAAATAATGTGCTTTTTGAAAGGTAGGAGATTTCGGCTTTCTTAGGAACACTTCTGTGTGTAAGGGTCCATATTGTCTGCAGTTATGCATATGTGTGCGACACGTCTATAATTCCAGCTGCACTGTGGATGATCTTGATGTCCAAGAGGCCAAGGGGTTGGAATCATTAAAATGACTTCTGTGATCCTTGAACCATTATGTAGATCGGTTTAGTGAGTATCATGGAGAGGGCGTAATGAATATCCTTTCTTGACTCCGGTGAAACATCGGAATTGTACTTTATGCAGGATAAGGGATTCCACGGCTACTCACAGGCACGAGCTCGTCCTGAGATTTTAGGATGGATGTGTTCCGGAGAAACCATTGCTATCAGAAAACTGGTTCTCTTAAAATTTTAGTCACAGGTTGTGTAAAATTTGATGTAAATGCTGGGGGAGAAGACCTTAGCATAGGTAGAAGTGTCTTCCTGATTGATTGCCTCTGCAATGCTGAGTTTCCTTTTTATGACATGGCCCTTAATAAAGGACAGCAGGGTGATGTGATCAGGATAAACCTGGTAGAACTGTCTTTATGGCTAAACATCATTCTGTCAATAGTCAATCCTCCCAACTTTCTTTTTTTAATTAAAAATAATTTTTTTAAAGTTTATTTATTTTTGAGAAAGAGAGAGAGTGTGTGTGAGCAGGGGAAGGGCAGAGAGAGAGGGAGACAGAATCTGAAGCAGGCTCCAGGCTCTGAGCTGTCAGCACAGAGCCCGACGCGGGGCTCGAACCCACGAACTGTGAGATCATGACCTGAGCTGAAGTCGGTTGATCAACTGACTGAGTCACCCAGGCGCCCTGAATATTCTCCCAATTTTCGAAAAAATTGGTATTTTTTTTAAACTGGTATTTTTTTAACATAAAAATACTACTTTTGTGTAGAGTCATTATTTCAAGGTAGCATTTACAATTAGAAACTTTAACCCAGAGGGCCTCTCTGAAGTGACGCCAGAGGGCGTTTGTGACCATGCTGTGACCAGGCACCTGGGGAAGGCCAGTAAATGTGAGCCTCTTCACCATCTCTCTACCTTCCCGAAGGTGCATACTGTGCTGGCTTTTACCTGTGGGGGCACGTTTGTGTTTAATTCAAGACAACGGACATATAAATCCATGGCACATATGGGAATGGACACAAAGATGAGTAAGAAAGAGCCCTTGCTTCTGGAAACTTCCAGATGGCGTCTGTAGAGCCATGGCTGGTATTTCCCCACTATTCCATACTCATTCCAAACGTTGTGGGCAGCATCTACCTGATAGCAGCTCCTGTCCACTGTTTTCAACTCACACATAAACAGCGATTAATTGCACATCATGGCGCAGTGTACTGAAGGCCTTTGCCCGTCCCACGAGGGCACAGGTCGGGCGTGCAGGCTGCCTGAGGGAGCCAGGAAGGCCTGGAGAGAAGCGGATCTAACGGGAAGGTGTGCTGACGGGCTCCTTAAGGAAACGGGAAGGGAAAGAGAAGGAATATGAATCTGAAGTTGAGTCTGTGAGGCTGGGGAGGAACAGGGAGGTGAGGTGGCACTTGGTGGTCTCAGCTGCCATATCAAGGTGCCACCAATGGGGCGGCTTCAGCAGTGGGTGGTTCTGGAGGCTGGCAGTCTGCCATCAACGTGTTGGCAGGTTAGTGCTCTCTAAGCTCCCTCTCTCTTTAGGTAAAAGTATCTTCCTGATGTAGTGCCTTGGCAATGCCGTGTTTTGCAGTTTGTCTAGTTTGTAGATGGACTCTCCCTGTGTCTTAACATAGTCTTTACTCTGCACGTGCCTGTGTCCTAATCTTTTTTTTCCAGACGTTTATTTTTGAGAGAGAGAGAGAGAGAGAGCGGGGGAGGGGCAGAGAGAGAGCGGGGGAGGGGCAGAGAGAGAGGGAGACAACAGAATCCGAAGCAGCTCCAGGCTCCGAGCTGTCAGCACAGAGCCCGATGTGGGACTCGAACCCACAAACCGTGAGACCATGACCTGAGCTGAAGTCGGACGCTCAACTGACTGAGCCCCCCAGGCTCCCCTGTGCCCTAATCTCTTATAAGGACGTCAGTCGTGTTGGATTACAGCCCACCCTGTGGGCTTCATTTTATCTTAGTTACTTCTCTCAAAGCCCCACCTCCAGATAGTCACATTCTGAAGTACTGGGGGTTAGGACCTTAACACGTAAAATTTTTTTAAGTTTGTTTGTTTGTTTGTTTATTTATTTATTTAGAGAGCGAGCAAGCACAAGTGGGGGAAGGGCTGAGACAGAGAATCTCAAGCAGTCTCCGTGCAATCCGTGCAGAGCCCAGTGCGGGGCTTGAACTCACGAACCATGAGATCATGGCCTGAGCCAAAATCAAGAGTCAGACGCTTAACTGACTGAGCCACCCAGGCACCCCTCCACCTGTAAATTTTGAGGCGATACAGTTCAGCCCAAAGCAGTGAGAAAATGGGGTTTGTCTCTGGCCCGATGCTGCCTGCTAGATCAAAGGGATAATATTCAGGGAACACAGCTTTGGAAGTCTTGTGTCTGCAAGACAGCTGCCCGGATGAGGGGAGAGGGGAGGCGTGGAGCCCAGCTCAGCCAGCCAGTCCCTCTGTCTTTCAGTCTGTTTGTCACACGGTAAGGGTGGGGCTCAGCAAGTCCCTGGTTACCGTGGTGACACTACGGGGAGCCGTGTCCCTCAACCGGAGTCTTTGTAAATGTTTTTTTTAAGTGCGGATGAAAGGTCTCAGCCACGGGTCATGTAACCCTTGGCAAGATGCTGGACTTTTCCTCAGGCTCAGTTTCCCAGCCTGCCTCAGCCTGCTGCTCGGGAGGATGCAACGAGAACATATCTGCGAAAGTGCTTGGAGAAGCCTAATGTCCTACTACGCCTCTGTCATTTTTGTCCCCATAACTGGCTGCTGCTGACCTGCCGTCCAGCTCACGGCAAAGTACGCGAGCCAAGTGTATGTACTAATTCGTGCCAGTCGGCCTGGGTTCTTGGTACCTCTTGCCGGCACGTCTGTGTGACTTTAGAGGGTGACCGGCAGTTGAGAACCAAACACAGCCACTGGGTGACAAACTGGTCATGACAGTTGCAGGCAGGGGACTCTGAAGCAAAGAGTCAGCAGCCGTAACTAAGAGCAAGGATGGCTCGTTTATGAAAATCACGCCCAACAGTCTCGGGGGACCAGACGTGTACACTTGGGCCTGCATTTTAACTGCGTTGACCGAGAAGGGCCAGACTGTCGCTAAGTGTCTCAGTGTGATGTCGTGTTGTTTTCCCGTGCGGGAGGTTTCGAGTGGCCCGCTTTCCATTAGTGCAAAGCCACCAGACAGCCTCTCGACTCCCTCCACTCAATGGCCAGAAAGGTGGGGTGATGACAGTAATAAATATGCAGAGCTTGTTAAGTTTACAAGGGTCTTTTATGTGCAGGATCCTGTCTGCTCCCTACCACAGCCCTGCGTGTCACCACGACTGTCCCCAGATTTCAAAGGGGGCTCGGGCCAGGCGAGGCGGATTTGCTGGCCTGAGGCAGCGGTCAGCGTGTAGCTCACGTTGCCGGGTGATGCCAGAATCGCAGAAAGGCCTTGTGCAGGGACCCCCCCGTGATCCTGCTCAAGTGCGGACACAGTCTCTTGGGATCACCTGAGCCCTGGCTCCTGCCCGGCGGAGGGGCCCCTGCGATTGGACCTGGGGGAAAGGACCTTTTCCCTTCCTGTTTCCCTTCCTCCTTCCTCATGTCTCTCAAGTCGAATTGCTATTTTTCTTTTTTTTTTTTTAACATTTATTTATTTTTGAGAGACAGAAACAGATCATCAGCAGGGGAGGGGCAGAGAGAGAGGGATAGACAGGATCGGAAGCAGGTCCCAGGCTCTAAGCTGTCAGCACAGAGCCTGACGCGGGGCTTGAACCCACGAATTGTGAGACCATGACCTGAGCTGAAGTCGGACGCTCAACCGACTGAGCCTCCCAGGTGCCCCTGAATTGCTGTTTCTTTGTCTTATTTTTTTCTTTGGGTTCCCTACTTCATCCTCCCCACGCTCCCCAGCCCCTTGCTTTGGCTGCTGTGTCTACCTCTCTGTATCTACATTATTAACGTTATCAGAGTCTTTGTCCTGATAGACCCTGATACACCTTGAGGTGTGGGTGGACAGGGGCTCCACGCACCTGATGGCTGTGCTCAGTGACTTCACACTGTGACCCGTGCCACGTAGCCCAGCAGTCAGGCAGGTCCAGCCAAGTGGACAGAGTCTGAGAATTACCTGGGGAGTTTGAAGAAATTAAATAGTTCCAAAGATTTTTGTTGTTGTTGGGGGTTGGGGGAGTAGGAAAATTTTTTAGCACTTTCTGTATTTTAATTCTAAGTAAGCTGCTGGGCTCAGATGTGTTTGTTAGTTTGTTCATTCAGCTTTGTTATTCGTTCAACACTGCCAGTGACTACCTACCAGGAATCCCGGAAGGGATTCATGAAGGGAAGGGTTTTACACCTGAGACAGGAGGTGTCTGCCCAGAGTGCAGTTACAGAGTAAGCAGGGAGGTGACCAAAGGTTGGTCCCTCAGGTGGCACATTCTGTGGGCGTGTTAGCAGACACAGAGAGGTGGCCACATAGCTCTACCCGGTGGTCAGGAGTTGGGGCATATAGTTTCCTTAGAAAGTGAAGCACGATTCTCATGACATAAAATTAACCATTAACCATTCTTTTTTTTTTTTAACTTATTTATTTTGAGAGGGGGGGTGGGAGGGGCAGAGAGAGAATCCTAAGCAGGCTCCACGCTGTCAGTGCAGAGCCTGACTTGGGACTTGAATTCACGAACCAAGAGATCATGACCTGAGCCGAAATCAAGAGTTGGGCACTTAACCGACTGAGCCACCCAGGTGCCCCTAACCAGTAACTGTTCTTAGATACACGGTTCTGTGGCCTTTAGAAAACTCACAATATTGCGCCACGGTTCCCTCTGTCTAGTTTCGGGGCATCTCCCATCTCCCCGAGAGGAAACCTCAGGCCTGGTAAGCAGCCCGTCCCCGTTTTCCCTTGTCCCCAAGCCTGGCCACCACACATCCGCTTCGTCTTTGTAGTCTGACCTGTTCTGGGCGTTTCGTGGAAATGAAGTCCTACAGTCTGTGACCCTCTGTGTCTGGCTTTGCGTAGAGCAGCCTGCCCCCCAGGGGAGGGCCGCCCTCGCCGGGAGAGGAGATCCCAAGACCTCCTAAGGCCCACATTCTCCTGTGTAAACTCTCCTTTGTGGACGCCCACTGCTAGGGCCCTACGCCCGGTCAGGGTTGTGTGTGGGGAACCAGGGCTGCCCTGGAGAGACGAGGAAAGGATGGAGGAAATGTGCATCTTGCTGACCCTGGTTTTCTCTTCCTCGATGTCCGAAGGACCGCTCCCTCCCACCATCAACCCTCTTGTGGAAGGAGTGTTCTTTTGTTTCTCTGCAGGCCCTCACCATGGTATAGATTTTATCTCTGTGTGCGTGTGTGTGTGTGTGTGTGTGTGTGTGTGTGTGTGTGTAAAACCCAGTGTTCTTTCTGGGCATGATCTGATTGATGTGTGCCCTGGACACATCTTCAATAATTTAATGCCTGCTTCAAAGGAGATTACACCAAAAAGCACATTGCTTTTCATTTATTCATTACAGATCCATCATGGCAGAATTTTTTTGTTTTTTGGCCTGAATTATAGTGTCGTAGTAATAATAAATTGTGTTCTACACTCGGGATATTTTAAAGGATTATATACCTTTTAACTCATACTGCCGTCTTATTTAAATTGGTCAAATCGGTATGGTAGAGCACCTTAATCTTTTGCATTTCGTCAAGTCGAGCTAACCAGATGTGGCATCATGCCATGGCTATAAAACAGCCCTGTTGGGAAAGTCTAATAGGAACAACGGGACGGAAGTGTAACACTGCGTGTTAGTGCTCGTGCTGCCAGTGCGGAGGGGAGAGCAGAGCCTCGGTTCAGGGCCGGGCATCTCCTTCCTTGTAGAGAGGCTGGGGTCTGTCCCAGCTGCTTGCATAGAAGGGAGGAAAAAGCATATATGTGTTTGGGAGCTGGGAGTGAAGAAAAAGGATAAGAGGAGAAACACAGAACTAAAAACTGAAAACCAGCTCCCACTCATTTTGCAACATTTAGGGATAAATCGCGACTTGAGGAGAGGAAAACAGACTCTTCCCGTTTACACAGAAGTCAGTCACCTCAACAGACTTTAGCGAGCTCTTGGAATATAGTCCCAGAGAGACCACGGACAGATCCAGATTCCTAAATGGCCACAGTGAATTCTGAGTTTTCTCAGCTACTATTATTAAATATTTTTTTTGTTAAAAAAAAATCTGTATCCCTTCCCTTTGAAACCAAAACCAAGCACTGCTGTTAATTGGGCAAGTTTAGGTACACTGACAGTTTCTAGGAGGGGGAAGTGCAATTACCCAGTTCTCAGGACTGATTTAAAAAGCAGTCTGCTCCTGCTGGCTGCCCGTGCGGGTGGTATTTCTGGCTTTTTGTTTATGTGATGACTTCCGGGACTCTGCCTAACAGTCTTTATAATGCTGCTTCCCTAGATCACAGCAAAAGTCTTTAACAGAAATCCAGAAATGTTTGCGCTTCCGGGTCAGTAATTATTTAAACATTAAAAGCAGTTTTGCCTTGTGGCGTCCCATCTTCCGGCCATTGAAAGTGCGCTTGAGTGTGCCTGCAGGAGTACCTAGGTGAAACGGCAGCTTCTCGAGTTATTTCTTTAAGGAAGAAAACCAGGACATCGGGGCAGAATACCGCCTTGGGTTCAAGTCCTGGCCCTCCCTGTTCCCCGTCGTGTGACCCTGATGTGAGAAGCGTTGAGCGGCCCCGCATTCTCCTTCCGTGTGGGGAATACGAAGTGGACTCCGCAGGGTTGTTTCACGAAACGATGAACGGATAAGCCTGTGACCTTTGGCACAGGTGCTCCACGTACCGCACCTGTGAACGGCGTTCACGCGGGGTTTCAGGCGCGATGACCAGAGGCCGCCACGCCTAGGGTGGAAGGTCCCTGTCCTGGCACGTTAATGCACCTGCGGCTGCACTGCTCTGAGCTGCTGGATGCCAGAGGCTGTCTGTTGTATTTGTCTGGCAGATCACCGTGTTTTGTGTCCCTTTCTGTCCAGCACTTGGCCTTCCCGAGAGCCTCACCCAGGACAGCAAGCTCAGGGATGGCGGGGCCGCACGCTGTTTGACGCTACGCATCTGCATGGAACTAGGAAAGGCACAGCCTCACTGCGCTGTAATTTAAGCTCCATGGTTATTGGAGTATCTTAAGAACAACTAATTTTTTTTCCTTCATTTTTTTAAAATGCATCTTTGATACCATGCGGTCAAGTCGGAGACCCGAGTGAACAGGATATGACTCAAAGCTACAACTCTTTCCTTTTCAAAATAATGTATGGGGTTTTGCCCTGATCTTTTAGTCCAGTGTTTCATTTCTCTCCTTTACTTCAGAAATGGAGAACGTTACATTAACTTTTGCAAGAAGACCATTAAGGCCTTGTAACAAGCATGTGGGCAGTTTGAGAATGGTCTTCCAGAGCCGGAAGGAGGGGGGAGAATCAGGGTTGATTGCAACTCAAACCCTCATTATATTTTATTTTTTCTAAGTTTGTTTGTTTATTTATTTTGAGAGGCAGGGGAGGGGCAGAGAGCGAGAGAGGGAGAGAATCCCAAGCAGGTTCTGGGCCGTCAGCGCAGAGGCCAGCACAGGGCTTGATCTCCTGAACCGTGAGGTCATGAACTGAGCCAACACCATGACCTGAGTTTAACCGACGGAACCACCCAGGTACCCCTCAAACCCTTATTTTGTAGCTGTTGAAGAACCTCACGATCTGTCCAGTATCAGCCAGAAAGAGACAGGTCTAGGGTCCTAACTTGGAACAAATCCTGTCTATACTTAAAAAAAAAAAAAAAAAGAGCTATTATTTTATTGGAGACAGTGAAGACATTGGAGTGTTCCAGGACAGAATGTATTACACAAATGGGAGTGACTCCGATGTTTCCTTGGGATGTGACGTGGCAGGTACTGTGGTAGGAACTGCGTGTAACTTCTCTCGTTGACTCCCCGTGGATGTGGATGTTTTATGATACTCTCAGTTTACAAGTGGGGGTTCTGGTGCTCACAGAAGTTAGGTAACAGTAAGTGTCTGGCCAGGGCTTGAGCCTGGGTCTTTCTCCAGGGTCCTAGCTCTGGTCATTGGCCCCCTGATGGCTTTTAAAGCAGATGTACATGTACCCAAATAACAGTAAAATGCCTCATTTGAGCTTATAAATTCTTGAGCACTTACTATTTTTATGGAACGAACAGGCTTTCTTGGCCTTGGATCCGCATGACTGTTTTTGTATTTAGAGACACACCATCAACGCCCAGGCATTGTATGGAAAGTGGCCCAGATTTGGTGTTAGAGAGCCTGGGTTCACATTCTGGGACCACCACCATTGCCCTCTTTCAGTATTTGGAGATGTAACTACACACCTAGCAGTAGCCATGAGGATGATGGTTTCTCCACAAAGACTTTTTTTTAACCTCCTCCTCTGGGCCGGACGCACCGCGAGACACTGGCCAAGGACCCTGCAGTCTGGCTTCCTCTCTGCCACGGGGCAGAGAGTAATACCAACATCACAGGATGAGGAAATCCTTGGGAAGGGTCACATTCAGTAGGTGCTCAGGAAAGGGTAGCACATTGTGTTCACGTGGAAGGACGCTTTACTTGATGGTAGCGGAATAATTACTACGGCACTACACTGTGCAGTGGAAAATCTCTGTCACATTTCTTACTTTTATCCATTACTCATTCTGATCCACCAGAGGCCAGCAGAAATAGTAGATGAGGAAGAGGATGGCGAGAAGGCCAAAAAGGAAGCAGAGCAGAAAGAAGATTTTTCAGGAGTGAATGGCCAAGTTGAAGAAGGAGCCGGTGGGGAGGCTGCAGATGCCCTCGAGGAAGTCGAGGAGGTCCCCGATCACAGTGAGGGGCAGGCGGGTCCTGCTCGCAGTAATGGAGGCACTGATGAAGAAAATGGCGAGGAGCTGGATCAGGTTAACACGGAGCTTCAGGATGCAGTGGACGAAGAAGTAAAGTCTCAAGGAGCTGGCAATGGACAAGATGAGGTATTTCTATTAATTTTGCTCACTTGTGTTCACGTGTGAAAGTGTGTGTGGTATGCATGCTCATGCACTTAGGGAATTATTCAAACACTTGAGACTTACCTTGAAACCACTTATTGTTGAGCAGGGAATGACCCAATGCCATTTACTTGACTGTATTATTTCAGTCAGTTAACAAGTATGTCATCCACCAGATGAATCATCTCCAGAGAATCCATGCATCTCTTCTGTCATCCACCCACCCATCTGCCCATCCATCCATCCATCCATTCACCCACCCACCCACCCACCAATCCATCCATCCACTCACCCACCCACCCACCCAGCCAGCCACCCACCCATCTGTCTATCCACTCATCCATCCATACATCCATCCATCCACCCATCCACCCACCCACTCATGCACCCACCCATCCACCCAGCCACTCACATAGCCAGCTATCCATCCATCCATCCGTCTGTCCGTCCGTCCACTCACCCACTCATCATCTACCCAGCCAGCCACTCAGCCAGCCACCCATGCATCCAGCCACTCATCCACCTAGCCACCCACCCATCCACCCATGCATCCACTCATCCACCCATCCCTTGTCTCATTCTACAAAGTTTGCAGAGGCTCCTGAGAATGTATGTAACACATATAAACAAATGCAAATAAGTTAAGACTAGGGAAGGTACGGAACAGAAACGAACATCAAGGTTATGAAACCTAGGCATGAAAGAAAGAACATCACCTCTGTTATGGGTGACGTCTCTGCTCTCTAGAGATATTAAAGTTTAGCTTGTTCAGTCCACGTTAAATGATTAATTGAATTAAGTGTTCCATGCACCAGGCGCTTAATAATATGTAGTTGTACTTATTATACAGAGAGGGTAAGGAAACATATGGCAAGGCCTTCTTCCTAGCCTGTGTTCACCCCACTGGCTCTGCAGGAAGATATTCTCAAGTGCTGGCATTCTACCAGAGGACAGATGATTAAATTAGAGCCTAATGCACAGGCTCAAATTCAATTCTTCATATAAGAGGAAGGATAAACCCCACAGCAGGCTCACCATCCACGTGTGCCCTTCCTTCCTGTCTGTCCCTCTTATCAGGGCCCACCTCCCTCTGGCTGTAACCTAACTCTCTTTATTCCTGATGACCCGTATGATGAGTGGGCTTTTCTTGATGATTTAATATTTTCACTCGTCTGTTTTATTTTGCTTAGGGCGGGATCGAATTTAGTCATGGTAAAATGCAAAATGTTCTTGTGGTCAGGTTTCAGTAACCAGGACAGAGTTACCTGTAATCAGTTGTCTGGCTTCTACAAAAACATTCTCAACATCTAAATGAAAACACTCAGTGTGTCTCCTGCTTCATCTTTCCTCGAGATGAGAGAATCACAGCGGTAGTCAGTAAGAAACTCCCCCGTACGCAGGTCTACAGAGTTACTAAAATTTAGCTAAATTTTGTGTCCTGAAGTTGTTTGTAGTTAACATTCAAAGAAGAATTCAATTACATGATTCCCTTTCTCTCAATAAGGAAACAAAACGAACTTCTCAAGGAACACACACACACATACACACATACACACACACACACACGTTCTCAAGGGAAGCAGGATGATTTATCTGGGGCATCTTGCAGAAAGAACGACAGCATAGACAGCAGTGCCCTCATTTATATGGTAACTATGATAGTAGACTTCGTGAAGCTCTTTGTTGTAGTTGCCTTTGCTGGAAGTTTGTAGCAAGAAATCAAAATGTAAGTTGTGTGTGGGATCTAGATAGTAAGATCCAACTTTGCACTTTCCCAGGGCTCTAGCTTTTCGTTCAGTGTTATAACCTACATAGATTTGACAGAAATGAATGGATTGCCTGCGCTTCCATTCTGTAAATTTCACTTTTTTTTTTTCATGTTTGTTTATTTTTGAGAATGTGAGAAGGATACAGAGTGTGAGCAGGGGAGGACAGACAGAGAGGAAGACATAGAATCAGAAGCAGGCTCCATGCTCTAAGCTGTCAGCACAGAGCTTGATGTGGGACTCGAACTCACAAACCATGAGATCATGACCTGAGCCGAAATCAGACACTTAGCCGACTGAGCCACCCAGGCACCCCTTTTAAAAATAGGCCTTTTAGGGGTACCTGGGTGGCTCAGTAAAGCATTCAACTCTTGGATTTCAGCTCAGGTCATGATCTCATGGTTCATGACTTCAAGTCCCATGTCGGGGTGTGGAGCCTGCTTGGGATTCTTTTTCTCCCTTTCTCTCTGCCCTTCCCCTGCCTCTCTCTCTCTCTCTCTCTCTCTCTCTCTCTCTCTCTCTCTCTCTCTCTCTGTCAAAATAAATAAGTAGACATGAAAAAAATAGGCCTTTTATAAGAACTGTGCCTCAGTCAAGATCAAGTTTCCATACTTTGAAGTACAAGTGTTCCTGGTCTGTATTGACGGTGAATCTAAGTTTGTGGGATTGCATATGAACAAGTACCTGATATGTTATGAGATGGGGTTTGAAGAACTCCGCAAATGCCAGAGCAGAGCAGTTCCCCACCAAGAAACTTAGGCCTATTTGACTCATCTCTCTTAGAATGGAAGTCACATGTTTCTTTCTCCCCAAAGTACCTGTTCAGGTATGTTTTAAGCACATCGAATATATGCATAAGAAGGTCTATATGAATTATAAATTATACATTAAAAATTAACTTTTTCCAAAGGATTCTTTACTTCTGCAATGACTGAAGGTTCAGCATGTCGTGTAACATTTTGTTCTGTGTAACAGGTTTTAGGTGCACTGCGTGTCATGATTGTAGGAAGACATCGGGAAGCACGTGTCAAATACACAACCAGCTGACTTTCTAAACATTTATTTTAGTTTATTTATTTATTTTGAGAGAGACAGAGACAGCACAGTGGGGGAGGGGCAGAGAGAAAGAAGGAGAGAGAGAAAGAATCCCAAGCAGGCTCTGTGCCATCGGCACCAAGCCCGATGTGGGGCTGGAACCCACGAACCGCGAGATCATGACCTGAGCTGAAACCAAGAGTCGTGCCCTCCAGCTGATGTTTTTATCGAGCTTGTGTTATATTCAGAGTACTACTTGAGACACTTCCTGACATAATAATGTGGAATAAGAGACAGTCCCAGTAATTGTTTTTTCTTTTTTAGAGCATGTACCACAGCTGTAGGGGAAGGGGCCCTGGAGTTATTCCTACTGTCCCCACACTGGTGGCCCCTGTGGGGGCTGTGGAACCTCCAGGAGTCCACGGAGCAGAGTTGGAAAATGAACTGACTCTAATCTCATCCCCTTGGATTTCAGTCTAGTGGGAGAAAGACAGACCGTACACGAGACAGTATTCCTAATACCAGAAACGAAGTCCCAGTGGCAGAGATACCATTGCTATTAGAGAAATACCGTCCCTGTACTTGATTGCCTCTCCTGCTCTTGTCTTACTGGGTACCATATTCATGAAGACTTTGTGAGCTCTAGTAGGAAACTAACAGAGGGAGAGTCTGGGGTGGGGCTGAGGTAATGTGCCGTGAGGGTAGGATTGCATTTGGACTTTTCCCCTTTTCTCCTAAAATGCTGAAAAGTATAAATATGCTGTTGAAAAGAAACACTTAAAAGTGAAATCAAGAAAAAAATTGAGAAAAGTAAAGCCTGCAGCACAAGAAGTGAGTCTGTGCTCTTAAAGCACATCGTGGATTATGATCCCAGGAAGGGCTTTTTGCAAGTAAGGTACTGAGCGTGGTGTGTCCACCGGGTAATGACCAACATTACAAAGGGAAGCCAAGGAACTATTTTTAGTTGAATGTTTATATGATTACATGAAATACTGAGTAATGTTTTTCCTTGGGAACTTTATGGGCTTTGTAACTAAAGAACTGATAAATATCTTTGTTTTGACCTCTTTTCTTCCAGGCTGACTTAGACCCTCAAAGACCACCAAGACCAGAAGTAAAAATCACCAGTCCACAAGAAAATGAGAACGAACAAAACAAGGACTATGCCGTCGTAGCATAGATCATTTCTAAAAAGAGAGTGCATTGATTACCAGAAAAAAAATGAAGGGTTACAACACTTGAATGATAAGTATATAGTTATTGCGGAACATAATGTGACAATATGGTTGACTACTACCTACTGAATTTTAAGATTCGAGGCTTAATGGAAAGATTAGATGATTTTGAATAGCTACTAAAGGAGAGTGGCTTCTTTTCATGGGACGTGTTTTTAAGAGTCATTTAGAAAAATTAAGAGGGATAGAGGGGCATTTGCACTGGACAGCAGTTGGCCACTTATCTTTGTAAGCAGTGCAAACAGGACCGCACCTATTGTGTACTTTTCTACAAATTTAGAAGTGAGGTTATTAGATGGGAGCTTATTCTAAAGCACTTATCTAGGAAGGCATAGCATTTTAAAGAAATGATAATAGGAAAGCATGTACTATTTTTTTTTAAAGCAATAAACTCTTGAATAAACAAATTGTAGTGTAGTTTCAGACACGGCAGTAGATAGAAATGTTTCGGTGACTTGTTGACATTCCTTTCTTTCTTCCTGCTTATCTCGGGTCCCATTTTACATGAATTTAAAAGGCTATAACCCAGTTATGTCACCAAGCCTGGTTGGATGGTTTAAAAATTCTGGTTATGTTAGAAGACTCAATATTGGCAGGTCTAAAGATTGAATTCTCTCCAAATAGTTTTTTACAAAAACAAAACAAAACAAAACAAAAAACCCCTGAAAAAACAAACAAAAAAACCCCCCACAAAGCCAAACAAACAAAAAAACCCAAGAAAGCGTAATAGGAAAAAAAGAGGAGGCTCTATGGGGAGTTTGTCACTGCTTGCTCTAATTTGCTTTTTGGACTAGGATTTCTGTTTCTTACTATTTCTATTGGGATTAGCCTTGTCATTCTTTTGTCCCTAGCGATATTAGCAAATGTCTATTTTAGCGGCCAGTCATATTTAGACTTTCAAGCAGATTCCTCCCTATATAATTAGAAGGCACGTGTTAGAAATTGTTGAAAAATGTTTAAATTGTCATCATGAAACCAGTTCCTGATTAGAATTTTGTGGGCTAATTAAATAAACTCGCAATGACCTTGTTAGGTATATATGGGGAGAAATGTAATTGTATTAGTTTTTTGAATTTTTAGGAGATGACGCAGATCTTCCTTAAATACAGAAATAATATATTTTTCTCATAGGAAAGACTATTTTTGTTAATTATGTAGATGTTATAAATTTGAAATGAAAACTTCTAGTGCTTTCATAGAATTCATTATTAATCTTAAGTTTAGAAGATTTTCTTCCTCTCCAAGTTTCCTAACCAATCATTTGGAGTAAAAGTAGTTGTATCAAGCACTTAATAATACTATAGGAAACTAATGTATTTTTCCTAGAAGCTATTTTAATATTTTCTATAAATAGGAAGCATAAACAGATACTATAACAGTATTGGAAAGAGAGTGATATAAAGGTATATTAATCTGGGAAGATGAATTGTAAATGGGGGTCTGCATTTCTGGTGTAAAATCTAGGTTGCACTTTTTACTAGTAGGCTTATTTTTTTCAAGTGGGACGATATAAAGCAGTATAGACTGCAAGCACGAGTCCTATGTTGCGAGGGAAATAGTCTAGCTGGTTCTTGAATGTTAAATCCCACTGGTACTCCTGGGCCTGGGGTTAATGATTTTAAATGGTTTCTAGAAATCAGGAATTAAATACAAGAAGATATAACTGATTATCAAGGTGATCCTTTCACTTTTCTTTTTCTCTTCCTTCTTTAATAGAGACATCTGTTTTTTTCTCATGTTCTTTTCTTCATTATACTATAAAGCTTAGGCTTTCAGGAAGTTATTAAGAGGTATCTTCATGAAGCACAATGTTGTCTTACACGAAGAACAAAGGATACAAGCACTTGAAGGGGTGATAGGCCATAATAATGGCGGCAAAAAAAGTTGAACAGTTAGGTTAGAATTCTTGTCTTGGATGTGCATATGTTACCATCTGGTGACAGATGTCATTGTGACCTAAGTTGGGAGGAACCACAACTAATCGCTTTAAGATCCTCTGCAAACATATATTACAAAAAAAAAAAAAAAAAAACACCCAAAACATGAATGAAATAGCATCATCAGATCAGGGAAGACACCATTCACAGAGAATGGAAAATGTGAATGTCATTTTGGAGATGAGGTCAACACAAGTGACAAAAGCTGACTTGCCTCCCACACATGGACATTTTTTCCGTGGGAATGGTAGCCTCCATGTCACAAGTTAATACGCTGGACTCAGTGACAGATTGGGGGACCATGTACGTGAGTGAGCAGAAGACACTCGGTTAGGCTTCGGGTATTCTTTCCGAGCGAGAGGATGCTGTGAAAAACTCACCGAGCTCTGAGGTGATTACCAAGGGAATGCTTTATGATATCAGTTCTTTGTGAGGCTGTGTGTACAGACTCCATAGTTTTAGTTTTATGGAACTCTTTTCTCAAACTTAATTGGGTTTTAAGACGTCTGTAAACAACTGGTTTCTTAGTTGAATTGGAACATTAGAGTTTCGCAGAGCAAATACAGATTTCAGCTAACATCATTTTCACGCTAAGGAAATTTCATCTGGTGGCACTTTCTGTTAAACAGCTACTGAGCATCGATTTCTAGTTATAAAACATGATACTGTGGCCACACGGTAACTCTTTTCTCATTATTTTTCTCCATAGCCATAGAGTAACTTTTCACTTACTAAGACATTTTTTTCCCTATATGTGTTTTGGGGGAGTATACGAATGCCAGACTCACAGGAAGAGCACGACACTCTCGCGCCTCCTGTTTTTTTTCTGAGACTGTTGGTTCCTCCTGTGTCCTGTATATGTGGCTCGGAGTCTGTGAGATATCTCTGTGGGCTTACGATTGTGAAGCCACACTAATGCAAAATTAGTCATGTAATTTCAGCTTGTAACTCACACACCAACTTGTAACTCACACCAGCTCATAACTCCTACACCAACATCCTCGAACATTTCTTTAAGCGACCTACCTGATACACAGGAAAAAGTTCATTCGCCCAGGAAACATCTGTGTATTCAGAATTGCCACAGAACATCAGGAAGGCTTTTTTATGTTATTAACGGACTCTCCTAAGAATTAGCTCTGCCCTTTTATTTTTGCTCAATAAGTATCAAAAGCAACGTTTTTAAAGGCAGATTAAGTTACTGAAGAGAAAGCATCACATCTGAACTGTTGCCAATCTGAACAGAAATAGAATATATATATAGATATTCACATATACATATCAAATACTTATACAGATGCACTCACACACTTTAAAGTCTTGAAAAGGCCTCCTCAGGCACAGCATTATTAATAGAATAAGGCTCTTCTGAGAAGCAATGTGTAAAACGTGGAGAGGAAATGCTAAGAAATGATATATATCATGGTGCTTTAAAACTTGTTTTCTGAAGGCTTTAAGAGATTTAAAATTTTCAAAGTAAGAAAGCTACCAGAATTTTAATGAAAAATTTATTCTAGGGAGAGGTGATTGCAGATGGATGATAGATAGACAGACAGATAGATAAATAGACAGATAGATATAGATAATGCATAGAAAGATAGATGATAGCTGGATGGATGGATGGATGGACAGATAGATACATAGATAGATGGATAGTCTTGTTTTCCTGAAGTAACTAGAGAGTACAGTTCCTTAGTTCTTTGCTACCAGCCTTAAGTACAATATGCTTTATTGTGCAGAATATTTCATGCTAACAGAGGCTCTGTCCAGAGGTTGTCACTGTCTGTGAATGTGTGTATATGATTTACATGAATGCATAGAGGACTATCTTTGGTACTAAGTAGCCAGGTTCTCTATGAATAGAATAAAAGAATGACTGACTACTTCACCACTCTATCTAGAACGTTCTAGGTCAGTGCTTGGGCTTTGTAGCCTCCTTGGGTGACTGGAATGTCCTGGAATGGCACCACTTTCTTTGAGTCTTTTTTGTTGTTGTTAAGGTTAGTCTGTTTTTTTCTAAAGTGATGAGCATATAAGTTCTTTGTTATTAAATACCAGTTTTGTAAATACTCTTTAAGATTCTTGCTTTTCAGAAATTACCCTGGCATGGAAAAGGGTGTGATTTTCGTTCTTCCCACATTAAATTTGTGTATTTCCTACCATGAAGCCTAAGTGACGGGTAGAGAATGAAAGTTGTGTCCCCACATGTTGATGAAGAAGGAAATACTGTTTTTGAAGAGGCAGAACATCCTGTAAAATGGGAATTAGGAAAGAATTTAAAAATGTCTGGATAACCATAAAGCATTTATAAAATCAGGAGGTAAGCGATGGAGCTCCGTTGACGTAAGCCAACAGCAGATGTACCTTTGATCTCTGAATGGGACCAAATGAATTCTATGTAGTTTTATCAGCTCAGAGCACAGTTTAATTGAGTGACTTACGGCCACTCAATGGCTTTGTCATGACAAGTGGGAAGAGGGAGTGACCGTAGTCCATTTCAGAAGCATTTGGAGAAAACTTAGCCTGCATTTTGCTTTGCTGCTTTTTGTGTGCCTTAAATCTTTACTATGTACAGTGATAATTGGTGATCACTGGTGTTGTAATTAAAGGTTAATTTGATCTTATCATTTTTATGTGTTTATGTTTAGAACTTCTCTTTGTAAGGAAAATTATTTGTGCTTTGATCAAATTATGAGTTCTTTTTTTGTTTTTTGTTTTTGTTTACTTCTATATTAGTGCTCACTCTGAGATAAAAAAAAGTTTACTGTGCCTTTTGAGTAAATAGATCTGTGTTTTATATAACCCAATGTGTCTGGGCGATTTATTGTTTTTTTTATGATGTTGTGTTGCTAATATTTCATGTATCAATTCTCTGCATGACATTTTCCACAAATGCAGTGGAAATTTTTTTTTTTAACTATGTGGAAATTCAGTACACCAAATGATACTTCTGTTTCTATTTACCATGGATATTAAGCTTTATTATGTAAGAAATTTTTTTTTACATCTTCACGTACATGTTTAGTTGATAGAATTTTCAAATATATTAAAAAATAAGTCATTGTTTTTTCTTTTATGAAATAGTCTTAGGGAAAACAGGTCCAGAGTTTTTGTTACGATAAATAAAGATATCTTTAAAAACGGAACAAGTTGCACAAATTACACGTATTTTGTGTAGATATAGCTATGGGAATAAACTTGCAATTTTTTTTTAACTTAAAATTTTACAAAGTGATCAGCTAAAATTCTGCTTTAGTTTGTGGGCAAGTCACTGCCTTCCTTCATTCTAATGAATTATAGTAGTTTTGTGTTTTCCCCTTTGTGTTTGAGAAACAAAGGCAGTTAAGCACAAGCATTTTGCCTTCTTGATGTGTAATAACAAAATAGGTGGATTGGGGCCCCCCAACCGAGGAGAATGCATTAACGCTTTTTGTGCAATTGACCCACGTATCTTTGCTATTCCGAGTGAAAAAGCAAACCTCACCAACAAAGAAGGCGTCTGGATTGCCAAAGTTAAATCTCTTTGGAAACCTCCCACAACCAACAATGGCTGTGATTTCTATAAGGTATTGTAAACTGATGAGTGTGCTCTGGTTATGAGATT
Organism: Cryptoprocta ferox; assembly: GCA_028646485.1. Taxonomy (NCBI): domain Eukaryota; kingdom Metazoa; phylum Chordata; class Mammalia; order Carnivora; family Eupleridae; genus Cryptoprocta; species Cryptoprocta ferox. The sequence goes on along the minus strand of CM053577.1, from coordinate 137,521,231 downwards.
CTTATTTAAGAAAATAAACATACAGCTTTTCTGCAGGTTTTTAAGTGTTTTTCCTTCCCCCTAATGGGACCTTAATCTATTCAGTGATTGTACAGGTTTCTCAAATGCCCTCACAAACTCAGCCTTGCATGAAAAAGACATATGATGCAGGGATGTTCTGCACTTCTCTTTCCATTTACTTTTGGCTTAATCATCACAAACATGATCTTAAAATGCAAAAAAAAAAAAAAATACACATTAAGTTTAAAACTCAATGAGGTGGGGCGCCTGGGTGGCTCAGTCGGTTGAGCGTCCGGCTTGGGCTCAGGTCATGATCTTGCGGTTCGTGGGTTCGAGTCCTGCCTCCGGCTCTGTGCTGACAGCTAACTCAGAGCCTTGGAGCCTGTCTTCAGATTCTGTGTCTCCCTCTCTCTCTGATCCTCCCCTGCTCACGCTGTCTCTCTCTCTCTCTCTCAAAAATAAATAAAACATTTAAAACAAATTAAAACTCAATGAGGCAACGTCCCTTGGTTTCACTGTATTTGTTCTTTGTGGATACAGAGAAGCATGAGAATTATTGCTGTTTTCCCCTGAGTCTGGCTGTTAATTTATTGGCTTCTCTTCCTTTATTTTTTTCTCTTTTGTATTTTTAAAATTATTATTTATATTTTAGTTAATTAACATACAGTGCAATATTGGTTTCAGAAGTAGAATTCGGTGGTTCATCACATAACAGTAGCCAACGCTCATCACAACAGGTGCCCTCCTTAGTACCCATCACCCATCTAGCCCATCCCCCACCCACCTCCCTCCGTCAACCCTCAGTTTGTTTTCTATAGTTTGTTTCCCTTTCTTCTCTCCCCCACTCGCCCCCACTTCCCATATGTTCATCTGTTTTGTCTCTTAAATACTGCATAGCAGTGAAATCATACAATACTATGATATTTGTCATTCTTTGGTTGACTTATTTCACTTAGTATAATTAATGTATTCTAGCTTCATTCATATTGTTGCAAATGGCAAGATTTCAATCTTTTGATGGCTAATATTCCATTTGTGTGTGTGTGTGTGTACCACATCTTTATTCATTCAACAGTAGATGGACATTTGGGCTCACTCCATAGTTTGACTATTGTTTATAATGCTGCTATAAACATCAGGGTGCATGTACCCATTTGACTCTGTATCTTGTATCCTTTGGGTGAATACCTAATAGTGCAAATGCTGGATCATAGGGTAGTTCTATTTTCAGTTTTTTGGGGAGCCCCCATACTGTTCTCCAGAGTGGCTGTACCAGTTTAAATTCCCACCAGCAGTGCAAGAGGGTTCCCCTTTCTCTACATCCACGCCAATACGTGTTGTTTCTTGTGTTGTTAATTTTAGCCATTTCAACAGGTGTGAAGTGGTATCTCATTATGGTTTTGATTTGTATTTCCATACTGATGAATGATGTTGAGGATCTTTTCATGTGTCTGTTAGCCATCTGGATGTCTTCTTTGGAATAGAATCTATTCATGTCTTCTGCCCATTTCTTAACTGGGTTTTGTTTTTTTGGGTGTTGGTTTGCTAAGTTCTTTATTGGTTTTGAATACTAACCCTTTATCAGATAGATAGATTGCAAATATCTTCTCCCATTCCTTAGGCTGCCTTTTAATTTTGTTGATTGTTTACTTGATTGTGCAAAACCTTTTTATCTTGAGGAAGTCCCAATAGTTCATGTTTTCTTTCTTTTACCTTGCCTTCATCGACTTGTCTAATCGGAAGTTGCTCTGGCAAGGTCAGAGAGGCTGCCTGTGTTCTCCTCTAGGATTTTGACAGTTTCCCATCTCACATTTAGATCTTTCATTCATTTTGAGTTTATTATTGTGTATGGTGTAAGAAAGTGGTCCCGCTTCATTCTTCTGCATGTCACCGCCCACTTTTCCCAGCACCATTTGTGGAAGGGACTGTCTTTTTTCCGTTGGATATTCTGTCCCGCTTTGTGGAAGATGAGTTGACCATATAGTTGTGGGTCCATTTCTGGGTTTTCTATTCTGTTCCATTGATCTATGTGTCTGTTTTTCTGCCAGTACCATACTGTCTTGATGACTAGCTTTGTATTATAGCTTGAAATCTGGAATCTTGATGCCTCCAGTTTTAGTTTTCTTTTTCAGGATAGCTTTGGCTATTCCAGGTATATTCTGGTTCCAACAAATTTTAGGATTGTTTGATCTAGCTCTGTGAAGAATGCTGGTGGTATTTTGATAGGGATTGCATTATATGTATAGATTGCTTTGGGTAGTGTCAACATTTTAACAATGTTTGTTCTTCCATTGTACGAGCATGGGATGTTTTCTGTTTCTTTGTGTCCTCTTCAATATTTTTCATTAAGTCTTCTATAGTTTTCACAGTACAGATCTTTTACCTCTTTAGTTAGGTTTATTCCTAGGTATCTTATTGTTTTTGGTGCAATTATAAATGGGATAGACTCCTTGATTTCTTTCTCTGCTGGTTCGTTATTGGTATAGGGAAATGCAACAATTTCTGCGCACTGATTTTATATTCTGAGAGTTTGCTGAATTCATGTATTCTAGTAATTTTTTGGTGCAGGCTTTCAAGAGTATCATGTCATCTTCAAATAGTGAAAGTTTGACTTCTTTCTTGTTGATTTGTATGCCTTTTATTTCTTTCTGTTGTCTGATTGCTGAGGCTAAGACTTCCAGTACTGGGTTAAATAGTAATGGTGAGGGTGGACATCCTAGTCCTGTTCCTGACTATAGGGGAAAGGCTCGCAGTTTCTCTCCATTGAGAATGATATTACCTGTGGGTCTTTCTTATCTTTGAATCCTTGGCATTTCCCTGAGCAATCTCACACACAGTCATGATCTTAACAGCTACCTATGTATGTTGACTCCTGAATCTGTGTCCCCAGGCCAGGCACCTTCTGCAGGGGAGCTCTAGACCTGGGCAAACAGCGCTCAGGCAGATACCCCATAGTTGCCTCAAACCCAAATGTTTCATTTTACTGAAAAAAATATATTTTTAATTTTTTTATTGCTTCTGTGAGTGGGCAGCAGGTCAGAGGAGTGGAACTAATATATTTCTTTTTTTTAATTAAGTTTCTGTTTTTAACTCCAGTATAGTTAACATTCAGTGTTATATTAGCTTCAGGTGCACAATATAGTGATTTGACACCTCCATACATCACTCAGTGCTTATCATGAGGAGTGTATGGAATCCATATATTTCTATTCCTATATTGTCCATCCTGGTAAATGATGTTGGTCACCATCTGACTAGAAACCTGGGATCATTGTAAATTATTGCCACTTTCTGTCAGATCAGCCATTAAGTTCCTTTCTCCTTTGTTTATCCGATGCTTAGAAATGTTAGTTCACTGTGTATTAATAGGCATTTTCTTGACCTTGTTTATTGGCTGTGAGGGCTCTTCTTCACTGACTCACTTTTTCTACGAGGTTTGGACTTTTTGTTATTACTTTGAAAGGCTTTTTATGTATTATTTATAACCTTAGCTGGTTTGTATGCTTCATACATGTATATATACATACACACACACACATACATGCCAGCTTATGGTTTGTCTCTTTTGGTTTTCTAAAAATGATTCCAGCCTAGAGAAGTTTTTAATATTAGTCAAATATATTAATCTTTTTCTTTAATCACTTATGGGTTTTTTTTTTTGTGCTTTATTTAAGAAATCTGAACCCTGATGTCAGTTATATTCTCTCATATTTTTTAAGTTTTGCTTTTTGCATTTAGGATTTTATCTGTAAGGAATGTATTTTGTGTGCTTTGGAGTTAGGGATTTAATTTTTTCCATATAGATAACTGTCTTAGCAACATTTATTATTATTACTATTATTTTGCTTTGGGCAAGATGCTTCCATTTTCATATTTTTATTAAAAACATTTTTATCACAGAAATAAAATCTTCACTGTATAGGAAGACAAGTGCCACTGGGGGCCAGGGGCCATTGGACCAGGTTAAGGTCAGCCAGTACATGATAAGGGGCTAGAAGGCTGCTGATCCGCATTGCAGCTCAATGGGTGCTTTTAATCACAAAGCCAATATCACTGTTTTTATAATTGTTTTTTGTTTTTCAATTAAAGTATACTTAACCTACAATAATATATTAGTTTCGAGGGTACAGCATAGTGATTTGACATTTATATACATTACAAAATGCCCACCACAATACGTGTGGTTGGCTCTTTCATCGTACAAAGTTATTACAATAATATTGACTATATTCCCTATGCTCTACTTTACAATTCGCAGTAGCACCATTTATTGAACATGCTGTCTTTTCCCCCATCAGTTTGTAGTGGGAACTATATCAAGTTCCCATGTGTTTTAGGGAAATTCTTGGCTCCAGATAGGAGGAGAATCCTATTACAGACTGGATTATGTCGCCCCCAAATTTGTATGTTGAACTCTCCAACCCCCAATGTCACTGTATTTGGAGATAGGGTCTTCTTGGAGGTCATAAGGGTGGGGCCTAATCCTATAGAATTGGTGTCTTTCTAAGAAGTGGAAGAGACTCTTGAGTTTCCCCTCCCTGCGTGCACACACACAGGAAAAGCCATGTGAGGACACAGTGAGAAGGCGGTCATCTACAAGCCAGGAGAAAGCACGGTCTCTCCAGAAACCAAACCCACCAGCCCCTTGATCATGGACTTCTCCCTCCAGAATGGTAAGGAAATAAATACCTGCTATTTAAGCCACCCAGTCTGAGGTGTCTTCTTATAGCAGCTGAGCAGACGAGCACAAATCCCTTCTTGCTGGGTCCTGAATCGTGTAATAGGATTTTGTTTTTAAACCGGTGAATATACAGAAGATCCTAGTTTGGAACTGTCTTTTTTTTTTTTTTTCCCAACAAATTCTTTTTATTTTATACTCAAGATCATGTCAATGTTGTACCCCACAGTATCCACAGTTGTCTTCTAGTCTCCTGCTCATGAGCCCCCTTCTTAGAAGAGGATTAGAGGCTGTCTCAGTGGAAGAGTAGGTCCAAGGAGACTTGCCCAGGGTCCAGCTCCTCCTCTAGAATCGACACTGCTCCTCCATCCGCGCGGTGACTATTATTTTCGTTGATATCCAGGATGTTGACAATAGTGAGATACAATGGAAACCTATCTTATCCAAGGTATTGAAAGGCAGGGTTCCTCTCTCAGAAAAAAATTAGAACAAACATGCAAAGATAGTCGTGACAGTGTGCTATGTAGAAAGGCATGTTAGAGTCCATGCTTGATTCCTTTCCTTTCCTAAAACCTGTAGACATGATCTCTTGGGACAGGAACGATCTGAGCTTTGGAGGTACCCGGCTCTCCTTGTGATACTATATTAAATTCTTGTATTCATAGATGAAAGAAGCCTGTTCACAACAAATGGCTAAAGAAGAGGGTTTGTCCATAGATCGTCTAACCTCCTGTCTGCCTCCATTCTGTTTGATAGGGCTCCTTATGCTGAAATCGCACTTTTAAATTACTATAGCTTTATAATAAGAAGGGCTGTTTGGTTGTATGAATCCCCTACTCCATTCAAAACCATCTTGGCTCTTTACTGTTCCATATATATTTATAGGCTAAACTTGTCAGGATCTGTGAAAAGATTTTGATTAAAACTGCACAGGTCTTTATAATATTGAGATATCCTCTCTATAAATTTGAAACTTACCTGTATCCAGGTCTTTAAAAAAGTATTTCCAAAAATTTGCAAAATTTTTATTGTAAAAGTCTTGACTATCTTTTAATATATTTTATCTCAGATATCTTATCATCCTATGGCTGTTGTGAATTGAATAATTTTTTAAAATTATGTTTTCTGATGATTTATTCAGTATATTGAGGATGTCATTGATTTCTGTAAATTGCTTGTGTATTTAGCACTTTGCTGAACTCCCTTATTAAAAGTTTCTATAGGATGATAAGTTTCTGTAGGATTATTTTTAGAGAGGGAGAGAGAGCATGAGCAGAGGAGGGGCAGGGAAAGAGAGAATCTTAAGCAGGCTCCACGCTCAGCATGGAGCCCCATGACCTGACCCGAAATGAAGAGTCAGATGCTCAACCAACTCAGCCACCCAGGCGCCCCTCTGTAGAATTTTTTTGAAGTTTATTTATTTATTTTTGAGAGAGAGAGGGAGCAGCGAGGGGCAGAGAGAGAGGGAGACCGAGAATCCCAAGCAGGCTCTGCACTGTTCAGCACAGAGCCCGATGCGGGGCTCGAACTCCCTGAACCGTGAGATCTTGACCTGAGAGGAGGAACCAAGAGTCAGATGCTTAACAGACCGAGCCACCCAGGTGTCCCTCTGTGGGATTTTTAATGAAGGCTATCATTCTGTCTGCAAAAGTAACACTTGTTTTTTTTTTTCTGTTCTAATCCTAAAAATCTTTTTTTGTTTATTTCGAATCCTTATTGAACTAGCTAGAACCTCCAGCACATCTCGAATGGAAGGGGCAATAGTGGATATTTTTGTCTTTCCCTGATATTCAGGGAATGCTTCCAGTATTTAATATTAAATGTAACGTTTCTTTATATTTTTGGTGGATACCTTTTGTCAAGTTAAATTTCTCTTTCACTTGTACTTTCTAAGAGGTACTTATATTTGCAAGCTCGGAATGAGTTTTATAAAATTCTGCATCTATTAGGATTTTCATTATTTTTTCCCTTCAGTTTTTTTATGTTGTCCATTACATTAGTTTTTTTCCCCTAATGTTAAACTATTACTACATACTTAGGAAAAACAGTAAGCAGTAATATGTACATGCATTTTTATATGTTGCTGGACTTGATTTGCTAGTACTTAGGATTTTTAGATCTGTGTTTGTAAGTGGAATTGATCTATTTCAATCGAGTCTCATATGACCTCTTTCTGGTTTTCCTCTCAAGGTTATACTTGTTTCATAAAATAAGGTTTCCCGCCTTTACTGATCACCAAAAAGTTCACAGGTATGGGTCCTCTCTTTCGTAAGGGTTTGATTGCTTATAAAACTGTTGTGGTCTGGTATTGTGTGTGTATATGTTTGAAGTAGTTTTTTATTTTAATTTAATTTCTTTAATGGTTACATGTATAATAGATTTTCTGTTTATTTAATCAAATTGACAATTTATATTTATCTAGAAAATTGTTCATTTCCTTCGTGTTTTCAAGTTTGTTTGCCAAAGCTACTTATGGTTTTCTTCTAAAACATTTTCTTATTTTTTAAAATATTTTAATTAATTTATTTTTAGAGAGAGAGAGAGAGAGAGTAGGGGAGGGGCAGAGGGAGAGGGAGAGAGAATCCCAAGCTGGCTTTGCACTGTCAGTGCCAGAGCCTAATGTGGGGCTGGATCTCACAACCTGGATCATGACCTGAGCCAAAAACAAGAGTAGGTCTCTTAACCTACTGAGCCACCTAGCCGCCCCCAACATTTAAAAACTCTTATCTAAATGTGTGTAGTTGTGTTCTCTGTTTTTTCATTTCTAGTAATGTTTATATTTACTTTTTTCTTTCTTGCTCAGTATGCCAGATAGTTTTTATTAATATTTTTTGTTTTTCTAATTTTTTAATTTAAAAAATTTTAATGCTCTATTATATTATATATTATATATAGTATTATAGATAATATAATTATATTTATAATTATAATATTATATTATTAGTATAATAATAAAGACATTGTGCAAGAAATCTGTGCAAAACACAGAATCCGAAGGAGGCTCCAGGCTCTGAGCTGTTTGTCAGCACAGAGCCTGACGTGGGGCTTGAACTCCCAAACTGTGAGATCATGATCTGAGCCGAAGTCGGCCGCTTAACCGACTGAGCCACCTAGGCGCCCCGTAATATTTTTTTTTAAATTCCCAATATTCTGGCCCTCTATACTCTTTTTCTATTATCCTTATCACTAATATTACCTTCCCTCTGTTTTCTGTTTTCTAGAACTCCTTGCTAATTACATTTTGGCTTTATTCGGTTCTAACATATACTTTTGAGGCCGTCCATTTACCAAATCTGTGTCCTATTAGCTGTAACTTCAAGTTCCAATATAGGTGATTTTTTATTGCCATTTGGCTCTAAATAGTATTTGCAAGTTTCTCTAATTCTTCGCTGACTCACAGGTCAGGGTGTGGGCAGGGGATGCTGTTGTTGGTGCCCACCCAGCTCCCATTTTACTCAGCCAGCGCACCCATCCACCAAATGCCGTGAGTGTGCACTTTCTCTCAAGAAGTCCTACAGAAGCTGCCTTGCCTCGGGAGTTCCATTCTCACAGTTGCGGCAGCTAGTGATGGACTGACATGGGAGCAAATAATGGCCTTGCCTCAAGATGACACCAGCTTGATGGTGCAGTTTGTGCCACAGACCTCCCTGTGGGACCAGGCTGCTTGGAAGCTGGGCCACATTCTTGCTTTATTTTCCCATCTGCCCTCCCCTGCTTCTCTCACTCTTCTTCCCCTCCACCAACCCTTGTCTCCAGCTCTGCCTCTAGAGGAAACAACCTAAGACAAGGATACCAGAAGAGCAGGGGTGTTGGAAATAAGATTTTTCGGGTGGAATTTTGGAGGTGGAAAATTCACTGGCCAGACAGCAATGGGCATCTCATCACTGGGTGTAGGTGGAGCTTTGATAGCCTCTGTCGTACTTTATCGTCCTTGGTAAACTCGGACGGCACATAGGTGGATGGGGTGCCCTCAGTGGTGCGATGTCTCTGGGATTTGTGAGGTACGTGAGGGAAGTGGTTATGCTAAGGAGGGCTACTGGAATTAGGCTGCTCTTGCTAAGTGCCCTTTAAACACCCAAGAAAGAAAATGACAGGTTCAGGTCTATTAATCATCAATTTAAAGTAGAGTGTGAAATTCCGAGGACCTCCCTGGCACTCAAAGAACTTTCCTCTTGTGTTCAGAGGCAGATAGAGCTGAAGACCAAACCTAGAACAAATTAAGAAAAAGAAACTCAAAAAGGTGGTCAAAGTGGAGACATTACAAATGGTATCACAGAAGTGCAAGGGATCATAATAGACTACTCTGAACAATTATACATCAACAAATTGGGTTACCTAGAAGAAACAGATATAGTCCCAGACACATATAACCTGTCAAGACTGAATCATGAAGAAACAGAAAATTTGAATAGATCAGTAATGAGTGATGAGGTTAAAGCAGTAACCAAAACTCTCCAAGCAAAGAAAAACCAAGCACCAGATGGCTTCAGTGGTGAATTCTACCAAATATTTAAGGAAGAATTAATGCTAATCCTTCTCAAACTCCTCCAAAAAATAAAAGAGGAAGCACTCCCAAACTCATTTCATGAGGCTAGCATTACTCGTACAAAAGCAAAATAAGAAAAGTACAAGAAAAGAAAATTATAGGCCAATAATTTCTGGTGAACATATATGCAAAAATGCCCAACAAAATATTGGCAAACTGAATTCAACAATGTTTTAAAAGGATCATCCCCCATGAGCAAGTAGGGCTCACCCTTGTGCTGCAAGCATAGTCCAATATCTGCAGATCGGTAAACATGACACACCACATTAACAGAACGAAGGATAAAAACGACATGATCAATGTCAAAAGATACATAAAAAGCATTTGACAACATTCAACATTGATGATAAAAATGTGAGCCAATTAAGTAGAGAAGGAATAAACTTCAATATAATAAAGGGCATGTATGACAAGCCCAAAGCTAACATCATAACAGTGAAAAGCTGAAAGTTTTTCCTCTAAGATCACCAGTGAGACAAGGGTATTTATTTGCCACTACTATTCAACAAAGTACTGGAAGTCCTAGCCAGAGCAATTAAGCAAGAAAAAAGAGGTGTCCATATCAGAGAGAAAGAAGTAAAATTGTCACTATTTGCAGATAACATGATATTATATATAATATAAAATCCTAGGGGCGCCTGGGTGGCTCCGTTGGTTAAATGTCGGACTTCGGCTCAGGTCATGATCTTGTGGTTGGTGAGTTTGAGCCTTGTGTCAGGCTCTGTGCTGACAGCTCAGAGCCTGGAGTCTGCTTTGGGTTCTGTGTCCCCCTCTCTCTCTGCCCCTCCCCTGCTCGTGCTTGCACTGTCTCTCTCTGTAAAACATTAAAACATTTAAAAATTATCATCTTCATCACTAAGAAATGTTGATGGAGCTCCTTCCAGTCTCTGTGCTCGGGTCCATGTATGTGATGCTGGGACATACAGGAAGAGCCACCCATTTTCCAACTGCGATGTCTGGTCCTTCTGTGCATTTCTGGAAGGCAGTCTCCAGTTAGAAAATAAAATTGTGATGATGGCTTGGGCTATCCAGATGAGAAGTACAACTTGCCCTTCATTTCTAGGAGTGAACTTTTTAAGTCTGGTCAGATTTTTTCAACGTCCATGTTCATCATATCCATTTTATGAAGGAAATTTCCTGGGAAGAGTCTCTGGTTACTTGATGCAGATATTACTTTCCTCTCTGGATGGAGTCCATCATCCTCAAACTAATTTCCTGTTTAGTGTTCAATGTTTGAAAGCAGGAAATTGTCATAATAAATGGGAAGCATGACATGATGGTGGAAATGCATTCAGAAATCTGGTTGCTAGGGAATCACTCTTGCCTACTTTAATTTATTAAAAACCTAGACCTTATTCCCCTCTCATTCTTATTCTCATCAATAGCCCATTATCAAAAGAAATTTATTAAATATTGATCTCTGCTTGGCACTAGAGGTGATTGGGCTTCGGCCCATTAGCACCTCGTAACAACAAAAATAATGAAGAACTGTACGAACAAAATAACAGTATTAATTTGATACTTAATTATCGATAGACATTCTTCTAGGAGCCTTAGTTGGCTTTTAAAAAATGTAGTCCTCACAACAGCCATATGAGGAAGGTACTGTTATTACTTCCATTACATTGATGAAGTCTTTGAGACACAAAGTCAATAATTTACTCAAAGTTACACAGCTAGAAAATAGAAGAGTCTGGATTCGCCCCTTCCCAGCTCACATCATTAACCAGTATGTCCTACTGCTTTGAATCTAATGAGAGGGGAAAAAAACAAGTAGAAAAAATAGAGAGCATGTACATATAGAACAAAAATATAAACGTGGATTTATTCTTGCAAGCTAGAGGTTAGTGTTTGGCCGCGGAGGCAGGCATGACCTTCAGGCTGTGACCTTCAGGCGCCCAGATAACAAGAAAACACTCTCTCTCTCAACACTCCCCCACCTGGAGACCTTCAAGGGACCCATTCATCAAACCTGCCCGCCCTAAAGAACGGACACGTCCTCCCTGCAACAAGAAACAGCTACCAACAAATCACCTTACATAAACATGTCAATACTTCATACCCCCCCAGCCAACGCCATAAAAACGCACTACCCCACTCCCGGGCTCGACTGCTCTGGCCCCTCTCTGTCCGGACCACAGAACCTCGCCCAGGAGCGCTCCCAAAAAAGGCTTTTTTACTTCCGTATCTGGCCTCGGTTTCTGCATCGCGTTTGCTACATTACATTTGGTGCCAAAACCCGGGGGGGAGTTTTGAGTCCCCGACCTCGATCGGGGGCCACTCCTCTCCCTCAACAAGGACCTCACCCCTCCAAATATTTTCACAGGGTAAGAGCTTGTATTAACGGCATGTGTGTGTATGTGAGACTCCACCGGATTTTCTCCTACGGAGTCTGGGCCCCAACCCGCGGTTCCGTGGTGACCTCCTAAGACTCAAGGCAGAATCAGGCCCAGGGCCTGATCCGTGTCGGGGGCTTATACCGACCTGCCAGAGCCAAGAGGCACCTAGCTCCCCTCGAGGGGAGCGGCCAGGCGGGCAAGCTGATTGACCCCTCCTCCTTCCTTTGTTCGTCAATCCTCCCTGTTTTAGAGGGACAGTTGGCTGATTTCGTCCCTGGTCTCCCACCCGCTCCCGGGACCCCTGTCCGCAAACGCGGCCGCGTCAGGGATGTCCCCTGTCATTTTTGACTCCGGGCCTGGTCGACCGGGGAGACGTCCTTAGTCCTCCACTGCTCTTTCTCTCTCCTCCGTCCGCAAACGGAGTCGCAGACTCAGGGACGCCTGTCGTCTGTCTCCGTTTGCTGGGTGAAAAGACCATGGGAACAACTCATTCTAAATTCGACCCAAAGACCCCCTTGGGTTGCCTTCTTGTTAATTTCCACCGGTTGGAATTTTCGCAGGATCTGAAGTGTAAACGCCTCATCTTTTTCTCCACTGAGGCCAGGCCTCAGTGCAAACTAGACAACCAGTCTCAATGGCCACCCGAGGGGACCTTC
>CM053577.1:137418576-137508512 GCA_028646485.1 Cryptoprocta ferox | reverse complement strand
TTTGCTGGGTGAAAAGACCATGGGAACAACTCATTCTAAATTCGACCCAAAGACCCCCTTGGGTTGCCTTCTTGTTAATTTCCACCGGTTGGAATTTTCGCAGGATCTGAAGTGTAAACGCCTCATCTTTTTCTCCACTGAGGCCAGGCCTCAGTGCAAACTAGACAACCAGTCTCAATGGCCACCCGAGGGGACCTTCCACTTCCAAATTTTAACAGATCTGGACAATTTCTGTCAGAGGACGGCTAAACGGCCTGAGGTCCCATATATTCAGGCCTTCTGGGATCTGCGCTCTCGCCCCTCCCTCTGCTCCTCAATCCCCTACCAGAGAGGCCAAAACCACTGTGTCACCTCTCTCCGACCCTCCCAAAATTCTCTCACTTCCCCCTCTCTGCCCTCCACCACCCCCATACCCAGGTCCTGACCCCCCCACCTTCGGTCCCCCCTCTACAACCTGCCCCACCACTACCTACACCACCCACCTCCACACCCTCTCACTCCTCTACCGGCCCCACTACAACCCCTGACTCCCCACCCGTGGCCACCCGGACCCGCTCCCAAACGACCCCAGACCTTAACCTCTGCCCTCTTAGGAAGGTCGCTGGGGCTGAAGGCGTGGTCCGGGTCCACATCCCCTTCTCTCTCCAAACCCTGCTATTTTTCTCAGCCGCCTCACTGAGGCGCTCACTCAATGCACCCACCTTGACCCCACTCCCCCACCAGAGCCACGGTTCTCGCTACCCACTTCATTACCCAGTCAGCTCCAGACATCCGTAAAAAGCTAAAAAAGGCAAAGGAGGGCCCCCAAACGCCAATACAGGACTTGGTGAAAATAGCATTTAAAGTCTTTAACGCTCGGGAGGAGACCGCTGAAGCCTGTCGCCAGGCTCACATAAAACAGAAGGTAGAACTTCAAACCCAGGCCTTGGTGGCAGCTCTGAGGCCGGCAGGCTCCAGGGGCTGACAAATGGGGGTCCCCACAAAGTCCACCCCGCCCGGGGCTTGCTTCAAATGTGGTAACGAGGGCCACTGGGCCCGCCAATGCCCCAACCCGGGGACCCCCACCAGGCCCTGCCTGGCCTGCGGACAGTTGGCGCACCGGAAGTCAGACTGTCCTTCAGTCAGATCGTCGTGGGCGCCTCCACGCGGGGGACCATGTGAGCAGACAATCCCCCCACCCGAACTCCTCGGGTTGGTGGACGACTGACGAAGCCCGGACTTGGGGACCCCCTCACTCTCGCCGAGCCCAGGGTGACGCTCCAGGTAGCGGGCAAGTCCATTTCCTTCCTTGTGGACACGGGGGCCACCTTTTCCGTCCCGTCGTCTCACTCGGGCCCTACTCGCCCTTCACCAGTCTCAGTGGTGGGGATTGACGGCACCTCCTCTTGCCCAGTTAGAACCCTTCCGCTCTCTTGCTCACTCGACGGATTCCCCTCTCTCACCCTTCCTTGTTATTCCGTCCCGTCCCGTTCCTCTCCTGGGACGTGATCTCCCCCAAAAACTGGGGGCCTCCATTTGTATCCGCCCCCTTTCTGCTCAAACCACTCTCTTACTGATGCCTCTTCTCTCTCCGGATCCCGACTCACATCCCTTCCCTCCCCGACCCTGTCAGCCCGTCTGTTTGGGACACTTCCAAACCAGTGGTCACTACTCACCACCAACTCATCCAGGTTCGCCTTAACCAGGGAGCTGGCTTTCCCTCGCGGGCCCAGTTCCCCATATCGGAAGCCCAGAGACGGGGCCTTAAGCCTATCATCACCCGCCTATTAGAACAGGGGCCCCTTATTCCTACCAACTCCCTTTGCAATAGCCCCACTCTCCCTGTCCGCAAACCCTCAGGGGCCTCCCGGCCGGTCCAGGACCCCCGCCTCATAAATGAGGCAGTAGTGCCCCTGCACCCAGTCGTCCCCAATCCTTACACCCTCCTCCCTCACATCCCCCTTCCACCACTCACTTTACTGTCCTTGATCTCAAAGAAGCCTTCTTCACGGTGCCTCTACACCCAGACTCTTGCTTTCTGTTTGCCTTCACTTGGGGGGACCCTGACACCCGCACCTCCGGTCCGCTAACTTGGACGGTCCTTCCACAGGGTTTTAGGGACAGCCCCCACATGTTTGGACAGGCCCTCGCCAGTGACCTCACGTCCTATGATCTAGAGCCAAATACCTTCCTCCAGTACGTGGATGACCTCTTACTTTGTAGCCCTTCTCTTCATCACTCTCAAAAAGGGACCGCCTCTCTCCTGAACTTTTTGGGCACATGGGGCTACCGCGTTTCTCCATCTAAGGCACAACTATGTACTCCCGCTGTCACATACCTAGGAATTTCCCTAACCCCCACCTCCGAGGGGCTCACCACCGATCGCATCCAACTTCTGCGGGATCTCCAACCGCCCCAAACCGCAGATCAGATCCTTTCCTTTCTGGGACTGGTAGGGTTCTTTCGACGCTGGATTCCCAATTTTGCCATCCTGGCCAAACCCTTACACCAGGCTGCCAAAGAGACCCCCACAGGGCCACTCACAACCCCAACCTTAGTTAGACAGCAATTTTCCAAACTCCTAGATACCCTAACCACTGCCCGTACTCTTACTCTCCCCAACCCCTCTCGTCCTTTCCCCCTATTCACAGATGAGCGCACAGGAATAGCTACAGGTCTCCGGGCTCAACCACTAGGCCCCATCTACTGTGCCGTCGCCTAGCTTTCAAAACAACTAGGTCCTACTGTTAGAGGGTGACAGCCTTGCCTCCGCGCTTTGGCAGCGGCCGCCAAACTCACAAAAGAGGCCCTCAAGCTCACTCTGGGACAACCCCTAACGGTCTTTTCCTCCCATCGCCTCACTGAACTCCTAGGCCATAAATCCCTAGCCCACCTCGGACCTTCTCGAGTCCAACTGTTCCATCTTCTTTTTATCGAAAACCCACCTACTACCTTCCCCTGCACTCAACCCAGCCACTCTCTTACCCACTCCCACCTCCCAGCCCTCTCCCTCACATTCTTGCCCCCAACTCGTAGAGGCCCTTACCTCCCCTCGCCCTGGTCTCCACGACCAGCCTTTACCACGTGCAGATCGTATCCTTTTTGTCGACGGCAGTTCTGTACTTGGACCTGACGGCTGGGACGAGCAGCTTATGCAGTGGTAACTTTAACCGACACCGTTGTGGTGGCTTCACTCCCAAAGGGGACCACCTCCCAAAAGGCTGAGCTACTAGCTCTCCCCAGGGCCCTTCAACTCTCCAAGGGACAGAAGGTTACCATCTACACTGACTCCAAATATGCTTTTCTCGTTGCCCACCCACACTCAACTCTGGCAAGAGCGAGGCTTCCTCACCACTAAGGGAACCCCAGTGATTAATGGCCCCCTCATCATGAAACTTTTAGAGGCACTCCACTCTCCTACCCTGGTTAGTGCCAATTCTAGGGCCCCTCCTAATCCTTTGCCTTTTATTAATGCTGGCTCCTTGCATTTTAAAGTTTCTCCAGGAACGGATCCATGAGGTCTCCCGGGTCACAGTCAATCAGCTCCTACTGCACCCTTATACCCGCCTCCCGACCGAAGTCCCAACCGCCGACGAGACCCCACACCACCCCTCTCCAGCAGGAAGTAGCCAGATTTAAGTCGGAGCCCATCACACCAGAAAGGTCGGGATGTTTGGCCACGGAGGCAGGCATGACCTTCAGGCTGTGACCTTCAGGTGCCCAGATAACAAGAAACCACTCACTATCTCAACACTCCCCCACCTGGAGACCTTCAACGGACCCATTCATCAAACCTGTCCGCCCTAAACAACGGACACGTCCTCCCTGCAACAAGAAACAGCTACCAACAAATCACCCTACATAAACATGTCAATACTTCATACCCCCCAGCCAACGCCATAAAAACGCACTACCCCCTCCCGGCGCGACTTTCCTGGCCCCTCTCCGTCCGGATCAGAGAACCTCACCCGAGAGCGCTCCCAATAAAGGCTTTTTTACTTCCATATCTGGCCTCGGTTTCTGCATCTCGTTTGCTACATTACCGTTAGCGCATTTTGCAGGATGGGAGTGAGAAGAAAATTTGGGGAACTGGATACTGAGAAGAATTTCTGCTCTTGAAAACAGTGAGCTTTTGAAAAGGAGACTAGACATTTGTAAATCGATTGAAAGGATGGGGTGAGGCAGGTGGGGAAGCAGAAAGGTTATGTTTCAGAAATGAAAACAGTCTGACGGGCCAAATGGAAAGTGGAGTAGGTTAGCTTAAGGTTAGTGGGCTCAGGCGGTAGGTCTGCAGGAAGCAAGGTCAGCACATCAGAGAGACCCAGCTCCTTGGACGTAGAGTGCCCAGTCCACTCTGCCAGCTCCCCTCTGTGGGGAGGAGAAGCAAGGCATCTTGATGTGGCCTCATCATGACACGTCCACAGCCATTTGCATGTCACCAGAGGCAGGTGAGTTTTAATCAACCACCACGCCTGTTTAAGCTTTTTATCCTCATGTTGGAGCAACTTGGTCTAGTGACGCAAATGCCGGTCTGGGAAGTCAACACAGTCGGGTTCTAGTCTTGGTGTTTTCTGGGATAAGTAGCTGGCTGGAAGTAGCAGTCATTCTGAGCAGCTGAAAATAACGAACACGACATTTTAATGAGTTAATAAATCTTTCTTACTGAACTACATGGAAAGACATGAAGCCTTACACTTTAGCTACTCACCAGCCTCAATTAAACTTGATGTTGAAAAGGTCAGTGTCCTGTCTGGCGGGTTTCAAATCACTTCAAACCCGACAGTAGGGGTGGCTGTAGGGGTGAAGGCAAAATGTGCACAGGTACATGGGGGTCTTATGCCAAGCGCTGGAGACTTCACTGGGTGCATTGTAAACGAGCCGTGTCCCAGCTGACGACATTAGCATTTATGTTGAGTGCTGGCTCCGTGTAAGTCATTGCTCCAAGTGCTTTAGGTGCATTAATGTGTTTAATCCTCAACAGCAACCCTAGTAGGTACACACTGTTAAAATTTGTGATAAGGAAACTGAGGCACAGAGAATTGTAATGACCTGGCCAACGTCCTGCAAGTCTACAAAGTGGTAGAGCCAAGATTTGAATGCATGGCTTCCTGGGTTGTGACTCCAGAGCCTGTGTGCTTCACCACCGGGCTTTGCTGCCTCTCTCAATCAGGGATTGGGTTGTGTTCATTTAGTTAAAAATACACAACCCCCCCCCCCAATGGGTTTTGGAGGACTTCTACCTTCCAGGAATTCCAGCAAATGCATTTTAGGATAGGTTAGGATAGGTCAAAACATGCAAGGCAGGTGATTCTTACCAATAGCATATGGACTGGTAGAGGTCACTGGGAGATTGGGTTGGTAAGAACAATTATTGCTGTTTTTTGAACTAAAATACCTTGATTTAGCAAGCATTTCCTGAGCTTCTACTGTGAACTAGAAACTATGTTAGGTGTCAGGGAGAAATAGGAGTCAGACACGGTACTGACCTTCAAGGCACTCGAGGATTAGCAGATCTGCCCTTTATAAGATCTCTGGTAAAACCCAAAAAAAGCAGTGGGGACGGATCTTTTGTAAACTCAGCACTTGAGTTCTGAGGGAGTCTTGGCTTTATTACTTGCACTGGTTTAGACTGAATTCCTATGCAGTGGTAACATATGTACATAATAGTTCCTGCCCACATTTTTTTTAAGTTTTTTTTTTTTATTTTGAGAGAGGGAGGGAGGGAGGGAGGGGCAGAGAGAGAGGGAGAGAGAATCCCAAGCAGGCAGGACTTGAACTCATGAACCATGAGATCATGACCTAAGCTGAAATCAGGAGTCAGATGCTTAGCTGACTGAGCCACCCAAGCGCCCCTCCTGCCCACATTTTTATGCTCCATCAAAGTACAAAGCTCTGTGGTAAAGGACATGTTTAATCTGGGACATTTCAGAGAGAGATGAGATGTCGCTCCTTTCTCATCCTCTCCAGCAGAATCCATTCCCGGGGAGGGCAGTCTTTGAGTCATGCTACCTGCGTGTAGAT
The DNA here is from genome assembly GCA_028646485.1 of Cryptoprocta ferox. Lineage (NCBI taxonomy): Eukaryota > Metazoa > Chordata > Mammalia > Carnivora > Eupleridae > Cryptoprocta > Cryptoprocta ferox. The sequence continues at coordinate 137,502,512 of CM053577.1, read as the reverse complement.
GCTAGTTTGATCACCTTCTGGCTTTATGTTTTTGGGAGAATTACTTCATCTCTTTGAGCCTAGACTTCTTCATCTGTAAAACAGAAGAAATAGGAGTAGTCACCCCTAGCGTTCCTTCAAGGATAAATTAAATGCAAAAATGCATAACAGTGTTTATCACCGTGCGGGCAGCCGAGAAAGTGCTCAGTCAGTGCTGGCCAGCTTATTTCCTCGGCATTGTTCTATTTCTGAGTTCCATCTCACCGTGCAGTAGTCTTCAACAGACTCTAGCAAAACAACAATTTATATTAGTCTCCTTTCTTTCCCCCCTCAGAGTGGATAGTAACTTGGCCCAGGCAAGATGTGGGAGTAACAAGCCCCTTGTGTCTTGCTGACATGTTCTGTTTCTCAGGAGGCAGGAGAAGTTGAACAAGGGAGCGACTCCCCTGGACCAGAATGGGGGTGGTGACGCTCCGGAGACAGGGACCTGGAGAGCTGGGGTGCAAGAGCGTGCACTGTCCTCAGCCGTGTGTTTAGTTCTGGTCTACTCCCTCTGCTCGCCCGCCCATGGCTGCTCTGGGCTCTCCTGTCCCCACCTGTCCTTTCTCCTCTGGCCCCATCTTGGCCTTCTGCAGAAAACCTTGCCCTCTGCCGGCACTCAGCCTCAATTCCAGTCTGGCCTGTTGCACATCTCTAGAGGGTGCTGATCACCTTGGAGTCACGCAGCTTGGTGGCCCTGCTGTCCCAGATGCTCTCCCCAAGCTCACGGGCTGCTCGAGCTAGAGCGCACCTGATACAGGTCTTCCCACGTGCCGCACGCACTCAGCTCGGCTCTGAGAGGGTGTGCTGTTGCCTTAGCCTTGAAAGTTCTTTCTCTCTTCCCAAGTCTACCTCTCCACAGCACCCGCCCCTCCCCCCCAAAAAAGAACAAAATTGCTCCTTAGGTCATGATCATTCTGGTCAACTTCTCCTCGTACTTTAAGGCACAGATTAAGTATCACCTCCTCAGGGAGGCCTTCCCAGAAACTAAAATCTACCGTAGATCCCTTTGTTTAAACAGGATCCCTTGATGCTCCTTTCTGGTAAACTCTAACACAACTGTGGTTCGGTTAAAGGCTATCAAAGCCGAGTGGACAGGAATGCTGTCTGTCCTGGTCTTCACGGTGTGGACTAAACTAGTCCTGCCTACCCTCCCCCCCCCCCCCGGCCTCCTCCCCACGGCCTCTCTGAGAGGAAATCTCTTTTAATAATTCCTGTTTGATGCCCTTTTTCCTGGATTCTTCCACAATGGTAAATCACATCCCCATTTATGATTTCTTGATTTGTTAACTGAGACAATAATGACTAATTTCCTGTCATTGAAAGAAGAGGGTTTCATTCACCTTCTCCGGATCTCATCTGATTCCCTCTCTCCTTTCCAATGCTGATGGTTCGTTTTTAGTTCTTTCACTGCAAGTTATAAACTCAAGCCATTATACCTCTCTAAAATTTTTTCTTTTCTTTTTTTTATTATGTTTTTGATTTTACAGCATTTCTTCTTCCCCTGGACTTCACTGACGGGGACTCTTCATTCGTCACTAGATCAGATGATGCTGCCAGTATTCCAACCATTGTCTCCCCGCATCTTTCCCCTTCTGCTTTCCCCGACTCCCCGGCTCCACCTTTATTACTGCATCGTCAGATTCACCGCATATACAGTCCGTTTCACAATGTATTGTAGGAGTTTCTTCGGTCTACAGTTTGATCCTGAAGGTGGGAAACAATCAGTTTGCACTATTTCGTCTTTGTTAGTCCTGGCAGAATCTTGGGGCGCGGGGTTCGGTGCTGTCTCTGTGGCTTCATGTCGAGCTCCTGTCCTGCCTGCAATAGACTGTGCCCGGCGGGAAGGTCAGATTTCATGTGGTTTCCCTTGTCTTAGACTCTTATCGGGTCTTCCCCACGATCTTAGAATCATGCTGAATATTTGGACCATGACTTCATTGGGCAGTTTATTTTCAAAGTTTCTTTCTCTCTCTTCCTTCCTTCCTTCCACCTTTTATTTATTTATTTTTAAGAAAGCTCTAACCCCAACATGGGGCTCAAACTCACAACCCCAACATCAAGAGTTACCCGTTTCTCCCACTGAGCCAGCCTGGGTCCCCTATTTTTAAATTTTCTTTTTGGGGTTTCTATTGTGTGTCATTTTTTCTCCTTGATGAGAGTAAATGCGTATTTCTGTAGATTGAAAGTAACCCTACCATCTAGTGCATGAAATCACAACCCTACTCTCTTCCCAGGATGATGTTCATTCTCTAGATGTCTGGTTGTTCTCTCCGGAAGCTTCCTGGATCCTCTTTTCATTTTTGCTCTAAACTTTCACGAAAATGTGTCTGACTCTTTTCTTTCACCATTCACAGCATTGCATATTCCACAGACATGTCCAATCTGAAGATTTCTGTATTCCGTAGCCATGAGAAATTTTCTATTATTTTACTGATATTTTCCTCTTTTTTTCCCTATAATCTTTTTATCTTTGATTGACTATGTCTTTTACTTTTTATCTCTTTTTAAATTTTTATGAGGAGGGATTTTACTTTTGGAGAAGTGCTTTCAAATTATTCATGTAGTAAATTGTTACTTTATTTTAAAATAAAGTATAAATAAATAAATAGAAACAATAAAATCATAAAAAATAATAAAATAAATTTAGAAAATGAAAACTATTTGATGTTCCTTCTTATCGTGTTCTGTTTTTGTCTTATGGCTGCGATTTCTTCTTGAAGACTGATTAGATTTTTTTTTTTTAGAGTTCTCCTGTGCCTTCGGAAATGCTTGTGTTTCCCAGAGACTGTTATTCTCCATGTGTATTCTCTTTCAAGGTGCTGATCTGTCTGATGATTCTGGCTATTCTTTCATGTTTAAAGAGGAAGGACCAGGTTGTTTAGAATTGTTGGAGACTACGACTCTGCTCTTTTAGGCTCTCAGGCCATTTTAGCTCTACTGCCAGTCTCCCCAAGGAATGAGAAGTGTGCCTGCTAGTTCTGTGTCAGTGGGTAGGGCTCCTTGGCTGGAAGATTTTGCTTTTAGATGTAGAACTGGCAAGTTAGCCATTAGACTGGCTCCCCCAACCCAAATGTTAGGTTGAGGACAGCTTTGTTTTGGGACACCCACAACCACACTCTGGTCTTAGTCCCCTCCGGAAGACCATGATTTCCCCCTGTACACACACACATACGTGCACGTGCACACACACACACACACACACACACACACGATGGGTATACAGAAACTTTAGTGCCCCTATCAATCACCTCTTTGTTTTCTGTAATGTGAGCAAACGGACACCTGGCTCTACGTAAAAATGCAACCGTTGTTTTAAAGGGCTATGTCATAGTAGTGTATAGCTTTTACATACTCACTTCTGAGGATTCACCCTCATTAAGATATGGTCCTGGTACCCAAGCAGCTAATAGTCTAGCTTCCAAAGAAAGATAAAGATAAATGTGTAAACGAATCGCTGTAATAAAGAGAGGGAAGTGTGATAGAAGGTGTTGGTACAAAATGCTGGCTGTACTGAGGAAGAGTACAGTACGCCCCCCAGGGTGGGGGCGGGGAGAGATGGACTGCTGAGACTCTGGAGCCAGGATACTGAGATTTGAAGCCTGGTTCTCCTTGGGCAAGGACTTTGCCTGCTTCCTCCCTTGTCAAAGGGGCATATGACTGCAGCCTGACCTCACAGGGTTTTTGTGGGAAATGGATGAATTACTTACATACAATGCTTCAACTCAGTACATATTAGGTCCTATTATTATTGCTATTATTTCCTGATGTGGCCTTGATGGGTTCAGTAGCCACTGTAAGGGCAGATAGTTATTGCCGGGAAGATCAATGTAGTGAGTAAGGGCACACCTGGGTCTCCCTGTGGCTGGGGTGCAGGGCTGTGGGGTGTGATCGCATCACGGGAGGCCCTGGCGCAGGCCTGGCATCAGTTCTTCGGCTTGGGGTGCTATGCACCCTGTACATCAGGGGATCTCTAACCTACACACACTCTAAAACTTGGAGGGACCCCATAGGTAGCAGGGACATACAGAACAATAGAACATACAGACGTGTCCCCCTGCAAAAGACCACCTGGGAGGGGATGAGATGGAAATAGTTGAGTGACAATCGTCCTAGCCTGGGACCAGGCTGGGTTGGCTATGACTGTTAAGAGGGGTTCAGCTTGTAGGTAACTTTGAATTCCAGAATTTGGTGCGATGTGTGGAAGGTTTAGAAAGGCAGATTTTGGAAAGAATGAGGGTAGGCTTACTGACCACACAGGGCCACCGTGGAGATGCAGGGGTTGCCCTGTGAGGCCGCAGGGTCCTTCTTTGGAGAACCTGCTCACTTGCTGGCGGGCCTGTATCATCTAGGGCTTGGACCAACTCCACACGCCTGGGCCAGACCCTGTCCTGTCTGCTTACAGAGGGAGCACCGTCTGCCCAGCCCCTCCCCGGCGACGGCCATGCACTTACGCACTGCTGTGGAAATGTCAGAACTGGGGAGGGGAGGCTGGCTCCCTGCACGGGCCTCAGACTTACGGCTTCCATGCCACTGACATCTGCCCTCTCCGTACAGGGGCCGCTCTTCATGAGTGCACATGATCTACGCTCTTTCCAAAGATCAAACTGTGTTTCTCATTGCTCTGCTTTCCGATAATACCTGCCATCCCTCCCAAGGGCATCATGAGGGTCCTCGCAAGTACCTGCTCCCACAAAGTCTGAGCAGGACAGGAAAGGTGGGACATGTTGAACTGCTTTTTCACACTCAGCTTCTCCTCTCTGTATCCTGGTGTCTTTTAGGTCTTTGGGGTGGGGTGGGGTGGGACAGAGCTGCTATTTATGGCTGCTGTCATGCCTGTACCTGAAGGTTCCCAAGCCCTGCTAACATGATTTTTCTTTCTAGAAGATTTTAAGACTCAAATCTCACCCTCAAAGAATCATCGGTACAATGCTTCAAATGATATTGCCTTGAACAGATGCTTGGGGCTTGTATAAGGCTTCAAAGAATACAATTAAAATGCTGTTCTCACAGCAAGGTGAGAACCTGCAGAAACTGGAAGGATGTCTCCCCAATCTGGCCAGAGCTCCTTGCTGAGGATGCCAGCTTGCCCTGCATTTTCTGCTGGACTGTGCGTAACGGACAGTGTGCCCCAAGAACACTAACCGCTTCCTTTATTCTTCCATCTCGTCGGGGGAAATCTGAGCTTGTTCAGCCTCAGGATAGAAACTCTGAAGGAGCGACAGGTGCACCCCAGATTCCGCTTGTTCACATATTTTATTTATCCAGTGAAGGAAGAGAGAAGAGACAGACAGAACTCGAGGGTGGCACAGATTCTGAGAGAATACCGCGGTCGCGCGTTCCTCAGTCCAGTTTCAATCCGCAGATTCAGTAAAAGTGCATAGGGACGAGATGAGCATCTTTCTAGAGCATAAAACATCTTATTTGAGAAAGAAAACTGTTTTAAAAGTTAATACCGACTCACGGGTTTATTTGAGGATGGCTTACTTTTGTCTTTATAAAAACACGACAGCGCTGTGTAAACTGCGGGGGCTGGATATTGACAGGTAAGTTAGCTGCTGACTCGGAGACTTTTCTGGGAGTCCAGATCTGAAACACTGCCACCGAGGAGAGAGCCACGGGGACATTGCAAACATGTCCTTGGAGAGACACGAGGACACACGGCAAAAGGGGAAATCTCAGACACCACAGTCCAGGATCTCCGTCATACAGATGGGGAAACTGAGGCGGGGAGGTTAAATTCCCCCTAAGGTCACACAGCTAGTTAGTGGCAGCATCTCATTCCCTGGCTTGTGGACACTGGATAGATATCCCGAATGTTAATTTCTTCCCCAAGATTCTAAAGTTGGCAATTTTAGCTTTCCAAGTGCGAAAAAAGAAGAGGAAAAAAAAAAAAAAACTGGACAAAAACAAACAAAAGATTTGTGGAGAACTCCAATACATTCACATCCAATCTCAGTAACCTCAAGTTACGATATGATGGAAAGACTAATGTTTGGGTCAAAATCAAGGAGCTTGATTTTTCTGTGCACACACACAACAATATCTAACACACACTACACTATCTGTGTAGTGAGACAGGAACGGAAGCAGCACCACACAGGAAAGATCAGGAAAACCAATACTAGAAAATAAAACAGAGCACATCACCACCGGCCATCTGGTCTACCCCACTCAGCGCCTTCCAGTAACATGGACACGACAGAATCACGATAGCTAAGGGGAGCTCCCCAGGGTGCCCGCTGGGCACACAGAAGCACCCTTTCAGCAGCTCGGTGCACACACACAGGTCTCCGCGCGGCCTCACTGCCACCTGAGCCACCTGCACTGAGCGCAGGTGAGCTCACGTCCCCGCCAAGCCCTGCCCAAAGGGGGGCAAGTCAACGCCAAAGCCCCATCATCTCAAAGCCTGCTCCCAGCTCCATGTTAACACTGAGCAATTGAGAGGGGAGCCCAGGGTGGGATGCACTTCAGGTCGCCGCCATAGGCTGCACATTTTGAACCCTGGACAAAGTGACCGGAATCTTGGTTTCCCCCGGGCCCGGAGCTCTTGTGATGGGCTGGGCGTGGGCCTTGATGTCTGCGATCCGCTCTTTAAACTTCTGCTGGAGGAACTTTTCTTCTTTGGAGTAGCTCTTCGCAAACACCGACATCAGGAGGCACCCTGCCATGGACGTGCCCCCCAGGCAGAAGAGAATGGCCCCCGCCAGCTTGCACACGTCAAGAGCTCCGTTAAATTGGATGGCGTGGGTGTCTACCACCACGAAATCGGCCTCGCCGAAGGCTTCGATTTTGGGGGGCACGAGAAAGCCAGCTGCCAGGACGGTCAGTCCGAGGATCACGAAGACCGAGCTGGAAATGAGTCCGACCTGGAGAAAGGCACAGCGAAGCAAGACAAGGGTGAGCTCAGTGCTTGGGCTCTCCCGAGCCCTTCCAGGGGAGGGCGTGGTTTTGGGGGGAAGTTGATATTCCCATTCACCCCAAATTTGTAGGAGAAGCCTACATAATTTCTCAGCTATAAAAGAAGAGAGGATTTTCTGATGTTAATGCCAATCGGAATCTGCAGCACTGCCTTGACTTTTCCTCTGAGCTGTCTGTACGATGCTTTGTAGCTGACAAAGCCGCCTTTGGTTTGCGTGGTCTCCTTCAGTCTTTGTTTTGAAATATTAAAACAAGTTTTTAATGTTTTATTTTATTATTGGGAGAGAGAGACACACAGAGTGCAAGTAGAGGAGAGGCAGAGAGAGAGGGAGACCCAGAATCCAAAGCAGGCTCCAGGTTCTGAGCTGTCACCACAGGGCCCAACGCGGGGCTCGAACTCATGAACCATGACATCATGACCTGAGCTGAAGTCGGTGCTTAATCAACTGAGCCACCCAGGCGCCCCTGAGCCTCTCTCATTTCTAGTATAAAACCAACTCTGTAATACCTAGCAGAGCTTTGAAGAAACACCTAAGAAGTTGAAACTCTGACTTAGCTCAGGGGGGGAAACCGGAGAGATCAGGACAGAGAGGGGGAGGGTCTTGAGAGAAAAGCGAGGGGCCAGAGTCACTCTCACGTCCAGTGAGGCTGTGGGGGAGGCAGTCTTACTCTGCATGTGAACACTGTTGTGGAATGCCCTTTGAGAGGTGTCTAATGTGGGTTGAGGAGGTGGTGAGGAGGAGGGTGACTCTGAAGTGAGGAATGAACGAACGGAGGGGAGGAGATGGCTGCCATTACTTTATACCTGCCTTACTGAGGTGGCTGGCTGCACGGTCAGGTGGCAGCAGCCTTAGTCAACGTCAAGTGCAAGCGAAGAAAGAAAAGTGCCACCACAGCCCGATGGATTTCTGGGCAGCACAGTGAGTGGCAGGGGATGGGTGGGACCAGGTCACAGGGACTTTTGCAGATGGCAGGAGTTGCAGGCACTGGGATAAACTGGCTGTGGCTGGGACAACCATGCGATCATCCAGAGAACCTAGATTTATGAACTTGCCCCCTTGCTGTACTCAAGCTGGAAGGTTCTGGAGAAATGTCATTTTTGTTTTTTAAGAGATTTTGATTTCAAAGCCTTTCAAAGTCTTCTGTGATCCGGCCCTAGTTATACATTTCCCCATTCATCTCTCGACCCCTCTCCTCCAACTTCTAAACATTTGCCCCGGGCACACTGAGCTGTCTGCAGTGTCCCGAACATGCCATCATCTCTCACGACTTGGCTTTTGGAATACATTTCCTGCGACCACGATGCCCAGCTCCTGCTTGTTCACGGGGGTCTCTCTGCGGAGCCCTTCTCCTCCAGGCTGCATCAGGCCCTCCCTCTCCCTAAGCGCCCATGCTCCGGGTACGTACTGGGACTACTCTTAGGGCCATGCTTATCACGTTGGGTTGTAACTGTCCGTGGACATGTCTACCTTCCTTATTTGTGGACTCCTTCAGGTCTAGGCTGTATCTAATTCACAAGTGAAGAGCAGGGTCTTATCACAAAGGAATCCCAGAGCCTACCACGTAACCTTGTACGTAGTGGACACATAAATATTTGCGGAAAAGGGAGGAAGGGAGGAAGGAAGGAAGAGAAGGAGGGAGGGAGAGAGGAGGGAGGGAAGAAGGAAAGGACTGAGGGAGGGGGAGAGAGGACGAGAGAAAGGAAGGAAAGAAGGAAGGAAGGAGAAGGAAGGAAGGAAAGAAGGGAGGGAGGGAGGAAGGAGGGAGGGAGAGAGAGAAAGGAAGGAAGGACAGCGTTGTGAGACACATGTTGTGTAGATCCACGTGACAGGGCAAAGATTCTATCTCAGGCCCATGTGACTCAATCTCCATTCTCATTAAGCCCCTGCTGAGGCACGGTGGACCCAGCCCCTGGCAGGGGACCAACAAGACCTTAGCACCACTTTACTGGGAACAGGGAAACGGAAGCCCATAACTTGAACCACCTACAGGTGCAGTTTGAAATGAAAGGAAAACACCATAAAAAAGAATCGTAATGGAAACGTGCACAATCAGTGCTTTTCTCTGTATTGATACAAAGCACTTTATAAACGCCCTGGAATAAATTCACTTGTATTTGCCAGGAGGAAACGGAAGACCAGTTAGTTTATTCCCTTGGTAGAAGTAAGTCTCTAAGACCATGAATTCAGGGAATTCTTAGGCAATTCAAGTTGACTACAAGCTTATGAAAGCCCAGTCTCGTGTTTTGTGATGAGGATCTGGGTCTAGGATTTGGATTTTGCTGGAATATCATCTCTAGGAGGCCATGGACTTTTGTCTGTTTTTAGTCTCTGAAGTAGGTCCAGCATAACAGGGAACAAATACATGTGAATCTTGTTTGTGTAAACTAGAAGGGAGAAAGTACTGAAATCTGAATTCTGGGGTTGGTCACTCACTGCAGGTTATTTTTTTTTTAATTTTTTTTTTGCATTTTATTTATTTTTGAGAGACAGAGAGAGACAGAGCGTTAACAGGGAAGGGACAGAGAGAGAGGGAGACACAGAATCTGAAGCAGGCTCCAGGCTCTGAGCTAGTGGTCAGCACAGAGCCTGATGCGGGGCTCAAACCCACGAACCGTGAGATCATGACCTGAGCCGAAGTCGGACACTCAACCAACTGAGCCACCCAAGCGCCCCGCTTTATTTTAAATCCATACCTGTATACTGTCTGACAGATTTACAGCTTCTCCAATCACACTGCGAATGCTCTGGAACCATGTGAATGCTTTCAATATCCTGTGTGACAGTAGCATTTTGTGCTCTTGGCACAACAGATCTGTCAGGCAAATATTTGTTTTTTTGACACATAGGAAAGCAACCACCCACTTAACTGGGTAAATACAAGACATGCCAAGCGCGGCTATGTATTTCATCGGTCCCTGCCAGTAAGGATTCATCAGAGATGACATTTCTACAGGGCAAGGATGCGGGCTCGACCAGTTTGAGTACAGACGACATGACAGTAGTGAGGTATTAAAATAACATAGGTCTTGGGTAATCCGTATTAACAACTATGTTACCCAGTACTTTATGTATTAACTAGATTTCAAATTTTATTTCCCCTTCAGGACCCAACGTTCCATATGACATCTGATAATAGTAGCTAATACACGAACGCTTGAGTGCATACCAGACATTGTGCTAAGCTCTCTGTTACGTGTTATCTTAATCACCGCTCACAATTTTACCTGGTAGCATCACCATAGGGCCCAGCAAGGTCCTAACTTGCCCAAAGGTGCAGCCAATTAAATGGAAGAGCGGAGGTTTGAACCCATGTAATCTGGGGACAGAGTCCATGCTTATAACCATTCTGTGATACTGCCTCTTATTAAACTCTCTTACCAGTACAATGTAAGTTCATGACTATACCGATGTAAAACACTCTGGGGTCCTTTGGGAGAAAGTTGAAGAGCCGGCAGTCCCGGAACTGGAAGGGACCTGAAGCCCCGCCTAAGGCTGTGCCTTCTCGGCATCACTTCCCAAATCCTTACCCTTGATTTCTAAGCGTTCAGACATCCCAATTCCCTCTTCTCTTGCATGTCCATAGTCTCTTCCTGGATCATCTTATCTAGTCTGGTGCCTCTTATATATTCTGTATGTCAGGGACTCCCGAGCCACGAGCTGCATTTAGATTGCCACTAGCGACCCCCACGCACATGTCTGACAGGCAGGCAGCTCGGACATGTCATGGCCAAAGTCAAACTCTTGGTTCCCCACCATTCCCACCGCTCTCCCAGTGTTCTCCATCCCAGAAAGTTATGACATCGTTCTCTACATGGGCCAGGCTGCACACCTTGGAGTCATGTTGGACTCTTCTTACTCTCTTCTAACTTCATCAGCACATCCTGACGGCTTGGTCTTCAAACCCTGTGCTAATTTGGACTACTTCGCTCCATCTCTACTAACACCATCCAAGCCATCATCATCTCCTGCCTGGATTCTTTCATAGTGTCCCAAATACCCTTGTCCTCTTATAATCTATTTTCCATACTGTGGTTAGAATGATCCTGTTAAAATATTAGATGTCACTCCTCTCCTTAAAATGCTTAGGCAGGCTTCCCATATCTCTCAAGGTAAAAGCCTGTGTCATCATTATCTTCCACAAGCCTCTACATAAATCATCTGTGTCCTGTTATTTTTCTGGATCGTTCCTCCTCCTCTCAATCCACTCCAGCCAGACTGCACCTCTTTGTTATTTTTCAAACACCAAATTTGTTCCCATTTCAGGGCCTTGGACTTGCTATCTCCCCAGCCCAGAAGGGCCTTCGGCCAGGTAATGTTATGGTCTGCTCCCTGCACTCATCCTATTTGCTCAAATGCTATCTCCTCCGAAGGGCTGTCTAGGATCAGCATACTAAGGTCCGGGTCTCCATCACTCCCTGCCTTCTTGTCCCAATTTATTTCTCTCCATAGCAGCTGTCACTACCTGATATTCTATTATGTGGTTTATTTGTTTATGGTCTGCTTCCCACTATGGGTTGCAAAGGCCTTTCCCTTCTGTTCTCCACTTTAACCTCTAGCACTTTGCAACTTCTTGGCGCAGAGTAGGTGCTCAGTAATTATATGATGAGTGACTGAACACATTGTCTGGTGGGGTGCCTTCCTTCGAAGTTGCTGGGGCTCACAGAGCCCCATGAGCATGTGTCTGGTAGAGGCTGGGCTGGCATAGTGACCACTGTATTATGTTGCAGCCTTAACTCCCTCGCAGTACCCAATGATTTCTTTTTCATAACTGTAATTTGTCAAATGATAATTACCCCCCCCATAAGGGGTGCTGGAAGTGTATAACGCTTTGCCTATATGGATGGCTTCACAGTTGATGAACTTAGTGGCACATGAATAATAATAGCAAAAAAATAATAATGATGATAATGATACCTATTTATGTCTAACCTGCAAATCAACAACCGTACTGCACTTAGGGGCTTTCTTCAGCCCAAGGTTTATATTCTCTGTTCTTAAGGGAAGAGAACTGCACTGCGTACCCCCAGGAGTGATGCACACAGAGAAGACCAGACCCGTCAGCTCTCTGTAGCTATGGGATTGGATATGGTAATATCCAATAACTTTGCCATTTCTTGACTTACACACATGCTCTTTACTTACCTTCCAGAATACTGAGCTCCACCTATTAGGTGATCTCTGGATCTGGAAATCATCCTCATATTCCCAGATCGAGGTGGTACAGTCCTCATAAAACTGGTGCAGGTAGGACCGGACTCCGTAGCGCTGGTGCCCGCCCTCAGGAGCTGCCTGTGCTTGCTTCGACCCGCAGATGTTGCTGCAAGAACTCATCCTTCCCAGCTGGAATGACAACATCCACAGCCGTCAGCCCCATGAGCTCTGGCTTCAGGATTAAAAGGCATATTAAAGGTGCGAACCAGGCTGAGTAACGTTAGTCTATTTGAAAGTCTATTTGAGCTTTTCTTAAAAGCTGCTCTGGTTTTCTACTTAATGCAAAATTATCCCCAAACACACAATGACTAGAAACTGGTACTCCATAAATGAAATGAGACATAATAGCACAGCTTGCTTAAATTATGCAAAAATTTAAGCATGAAACACATGAAAAATGGCAAGAAGCCGAGATTTTCATTGTCTTGACAAGAAATGTTTAATCTCTTAGAATCCAGGAGTCTTTACACTTACACATTAAAGAATTAGGCAGGTACTCTCACTTGCTACAGATGGAATTTGTCTTGGGTTGTCCTCTCGGATGCTTAACCGTGTTCCCTTGTAGAAAATACATAGTTTACTCTTAGCAGCTTGCAATTTTGCTTTCAGATCTCACCGACCGTGTTCCAACATTTTAGCTAATTGTCAAGTTGTACAGAAGCTGTAGCAACGTACACTTCATGCTTTATTAGTCACAAATGGCCATCAATAATTTATACCTCACGGACTCTAACACTGGATATTTAAGTTGTTATTTGTGGATACATCTGTCCATGTGGGATGATAGAGCATAATGGAGAACGTAGACCCAGGCTTTCACTATGCTGCATGAAGTGGCTAGTATATACAAGAAGCCAGGGGATTGTTAATGAAAGTACACAATGGATGGGCTGTTTGGGGCACTGTCTTCTTAAGATGGTAATTTCTGGGGTGCCTGGGTGGCTCAGTGGCTGAGTGTACGACTTTGGTTCAGGTCATGATCTCACAGTTTGTGAGTTCAAGCTCCACGTTAGGCTTTGTGCTGATAGCACAGAGCCTGCTTTGGATTCTCTGTCTCCCTCTCTCTCTGCCCCTCCCCCCCCAAACTAAATAAACATTTAAAAAAGATGTTAATTTCTACTTGATTTGACCTAATCAGTACCCTTAGAGAGAAGCAGTTGGTTATTAATTCATGAAAAAAAAAAAGGAATTGTTGAGGCACAGTAGTTTTGGTGAGTGAGGGAATTCTCAGTAATTCTCGGTTTGGAATTTGGTTTTCTTATCTCCATATATAGACAGATAAATATGTAGCTGGAAACGTGAAATACTTTTTTAGATTTTCCAGTTATCCTCCAGATGGTTTTCCCTGTGTGGACATAGTCAGTCTTAAAATAACAAAGCGAGGAACGATGTAGAATGGGTCTCTCAGAGCCTGCCTTGTAATCCAGGCTAACAGAAGACATATTAAATGTTTCCAATTACTTCTCAAGAACCCACATAGTGATATTTATCTATTGGCAAGGAAAAAATTAATCTAAAGGTCTGGCAAGTGCCCCTGTGTGGCCACTTAGTTTGGTTGGATAGAATTATGGGGCAAAAATCAAAGTCGAAGCCAGCGATAGTTAGCATTTTCCTGTCCCATGACTACAAAGCGAATCCACATGATTATCTTGTAAGGTGTGCTCTTAGCCAAAAACAGGTTCTGGCTAGGAAATGTAGTCAAATTCAGGAAGAAAATGGCCCTGATCTTAGAAAAATGATGCAGACAGATGCTACTGATGGTGACCTCATATTTTTAAGTGTTGGTCACTACGTTTAGTGACTTTCTCCCTGTTTTAGATATAGCAGCCAGGAGAAATCACCCAGGAAGAGAGGGCAGGGGAGGTGATTAAAAATTTTCTTTTTTAACTTTTAAACATTTCAGAAGGTATTATTTCATAAAATGTAAAGATTTTAGAATGTACTTTGCCTGATTAGAGCAGCAAAGCCTGATGGATCGAATTCTTTTGTTAACCTAGTTTTCATATTTTAAATGTTAGGATGATCGCTTCGTACCTTTACCTTGATGCTTATACAATGAAGATGATTAATAAGGGCCTATTACTAATGATACATAAGCAGGATAATTTTAAAGCCACTTTCTTTTAAGACATTGTAATAAACTTTTGGTCAAGGGGAGATGAGAGTCATATGTTACTAATTCTGCTTTGTCACTGAAGAAACTGAGGCACAGGAAAGTCATCTGCTAAAGGTCACCCCATGAGTCAGGTAGCAGATGAAAGATGACAATACAGAAAGCTGGAGTATGGACTGAATCATGTACTTGCATAATCAGACCAACTCATCCAAATGTGTATTTTCAGGTTTCCTACAAAGCGTCAGAGACATTAACACGGAAAAAGGACAAAAATAAGACAGGTGCACGAAGAAATCCCTCATAGCAACAGTACGAGTTATTTTCCCTCAATGCTGAAGTCATTTGTTCCCTCAGGGTTGAGCTGTGATGCAGAGCAGGACTAGCTACTAGCTAGTCCTTCCTGCACAGCCGTTTCTGGTACACAAGGTCGAATGTTTCTGCTTTATAGGATAAGACTCAGTAATCCAACGTTGTTAAACAAAATATGGGTAAAATCATAAAAGAGATAGAAAGTGTCATAAAACAAATGTTTTTGAGGCCTGAGTGATGGAAGGCTCTACTCTGAGTTGGAAGGATTTTCAGTGATGTTCGATACATGCCAGGACAGGAATCCCAATGAGACTAATTTCTTCTCCAGTAAAACAAAGCACAAGAACAGGGTCTGTGCTGTGCTAACCACACAGGGCACAGGATGGTTCTAATCCTCGTTCCTGATCTACAACGTTATTGGTCATGATATGCCAGGCCACCTCATTAACCTCCCTGGGCTATGGTTTTACCCCCCTTAACATGAGACGGTTGAGCCAGATAACTTTTAATTCCTTCCAGATATACTTTTCCAGGGGTCTTTGGCCATGAATTTACAGAATGAGCCAATTATTTTTGTCAGATAGACAACTGAGTTTCCCTACCTCCTCCCATACTCTCACTGATTGTCGGATTGTCTCAAATTCTTTACCATTATAGTAATGTGAAGCTTCCGTTTAAAAGAGTGTATTAGCTACTAGCTAGGTCAGTGACTTGGTATTAAGGAGACTAAATGGCTGTGTATTTTTATGTTTAACAGCTTACTTCAGTATTGGGTATGTTGCCTAAATAGTACAGATGTATCTCAGTTATTGCAGGTTTGGCTCCAGACACCCAGAACAAAGCAAGTATCATATAAAACAAGTCAAATGAGTGTTCTGGTTTCCCAGTGCATATAGATGTTATTTTTTACAAGATCTCATTGTCTATTAAAAGTGCAATAGCATTATATCTAAAAGAAAATCTACATACCTTAAGTGAAAAAAATACTTTATTGCTAAAAAATGCTAACCATCATCTGAACTTTCAGCAAGCCATAATGTTTTTTCTGGTGGAGGGTCTCTGCCTCAGGGTTGGTGGCTGTTGACTGATGATGGTGGTGGTGGCTTATAGGTGGGGATGGCTGTGGCAACTTCTTAAAATCACACAACAATGAAGTGTGCCACACCAGCGGACTCCTTTGAGTTGAACTTGAATGGCCACTATCGAGGTGTTGATTGACCTAATTTCAATACTGTTGTCTCTCAAGGAATAGGGGGGCCCAAGGAGAGGGAGCGAGATGGAGGAATGGCTGGTGGGTAGAACAGTTAGAACACACAGGACATTTATTACGTTTGCTGCCTTCTATGGGCGTAGTTCCTGGTGCCCCAAAACAGTTACCATAGTAACATCAGAGATCACTGATCACAGATCACCGTAACAAATATAGCAATAATGAAAAAGTTTGATTAAATCTTGCCAGAATTACCAAAATGTGACACAGAGACAGGGAGTGAACAAATGTGTTGGAAAAATGGCATTGATAAGACTTGTTTGATGCAGGGTCATCACAAACCTTTGATTTGTAAAAAACACATTCTCTGTGATGCATATTTAAGTGAAGCACCAATAAAATGAGGTGTGCCTGTCGTCCCTGGGGGTCTTAGAGGTTTCATACATCTTTCCAAATATGTAACAATTTATTGGATTCATTCTTAGAGGAGAATGATCACGAGAAAGAACAGGAGTTTTAAAGTATATCATGTTACAGTGAGGATTTTGGTACAAAAACTTAACAGAGTTACATTCCTCATACGAAAGCCAGTAACTTTTTGTCCCAATAAAGAAAATGTTAAAGCTATTTATTAAAATTTTTTTAAAAACATTTATTTATTTTTTAGAGAGAGACAGAGCGCAAGCGGGGAGGGACGGAGAGAGAGAGAGACACACACAGAATCTGAAGCAGGGTCCAGGCTCTGAGCTGTCAGCACAGAGCCCGATGCGGGGCTTGAACTCATGAACTGTGAGATCATGACCTGAGCTGAAGTCAGATGCTTAACCAACTGAGCCACCCAGGTGCCCCAATGTTTTGCTATTTAGAATCTACTTGGTTGACTGATACCTCTAGTATCATAAAGAGGATATATGATGTCACTTCATAAAGTCACTTTAAAAGCTGGGTAATTAGTATATAATAAACTAGGGTTGACAAGAAATGGAAGGTACGTACAAAGGCTTTTCAGCTTGGCTCAGCATTTACTTGGTGAGCAAGGTTTCATGGGAACTCTGCTGTTTGTATTTGCATAGCTATAGTAGCAGCTGAAAAAACAGTAATCTATGATTGTCGCTGAGTGATGGATTCTTGAAGGCTCTTTTCTTCAGAGAAAGCCTTATCATCCCAGGAAGTGCATAACTAGGGGGTGGGCAATGTTGTACTTAAATGAGTCCATGTGAGTATTCCTTTTATAAACCCCCCAGGAAGCCTGTTGCGTGCTTGCTGCCAGCGTGGCCATCATGATGGACCACAGGCAACCTTAGCATCTGGCTGTTTCGTCATTTATGAAGAGGGAGTTATTTTCATTCTCCTGGAAGGACATCCTAGGTGTTAAGAGGTGACGATCCATCCATGGTTTTCTTCTTCTTCTTTTTTTAATTTCTTTCTTAAATGTTTACTTATTTTTGAAAGAGACAAAGCGCGAGTGAGGGAAGGGCAGAGAGAGAGGGAGACACAGAATCCGAAGCAGGCTCCAGGCTCTGAGCTGTCAGCACAGAGCCCAACGCGGGGCTCGAACCCACGAACCGTGAGATCATGACCTGAGCTGAAGTTGGATGCTTAACTGACTGAACTACGCAGGCTCCCCCTTGGTTTTCTTCTTTTTATAATCTGTCTGCGGTATCTATCTCAATTGTATGCACAGTTATACATTAAAATGCATATTCAATTCTTGGCAGCACAGCACATGATAGATGTCCCACAGACCCACAGGAAGAGAAAATCAGACCTTAACTCCCCTCCCAAACTCTTCTGAGAGGCTTCCTAGAATTAGCACATTCAACGTCAGCTCTCTATCCTCTTGTCCAAATTTCTTTCTTTTCATAGTACTTGTTCCCATCCAATGCTCCATTACATGGTCTATTTGTTTATGGACTGACGGACTGTGTACTTGATAGACTGTAAGCTTCATGAGGGTGGAGGCTTTTCTTGACCTGTTGACAAGCACTTTGAACCGAAACGTCTCGGCACAAAGTTGTACGTGGGTTGGCGTGGATGATGGCCTGAGTGGTCCTTCCTTTTTCATTCCCTCCTTCCTTCATTGTTTTTACAGCACTAATTATGTGCCAGACTATGTGAGAGGGTAGTAAGATGAGTGGGCCGGTGTGCTCTCAGTGGACACTTAGATTAGAAGGAGAAACGCTCCCGAACCAAGAAATGCAACAGAAGGGGGCATGAAACCAGGTATTTGCAGCTGGTGATTTCTCCGTGCAAATGCTGAGAACCCCTTGAACAATTCCTCTGTCAGCAAGTAAACCCATATTTGTATTATTCTGATCTCTATGTCTACCAATACATTACTGTACCAATTTGCTGGAAATTTGAATTTCATTCAAATAAATGCAATTACTTTTATTTTATTTGGAAAAGGTTCACAGCCATGGAAATAGAAATAAGTCTTTATGCCTGATGAAACTCCAAGAACACCACAGACTTTATATTATTTGTCTTCATGGTCTCCTTGAGGGAAGAGAGGCAGAAAATTGAGGCACAAAAGAGATTAGTGTTTTCCCAGGGCTCCACGTGTGAGTCAGTGGTGAGGCCAGGCGCAGGCCCGGTTCTATTTATTCTCTTTGAAATATCATTCCATTTTCCATACTGCTTTTCTCTCCCAGAAAATCATTCTGAGATAATGAGAGTGAAGTTGCCATTAGAGCCACTTTTCCACAGAGCCAAGGCTGCAAGATACAGGCACAGTGCTGATTTAGACCATTTATCCGACACCGAACCGAAAGGTCAGTTTGCTTAAAGGACTCAGCCTCAGTGTGGATGCAGGAAGGCATGAAAGCCTGATGACAGGGTTTTCATTTTTAAATCAGGCATTCTAGAATCGTATAGGTGTGACCTTAAAACTTGAAAATGTGTTTCTACCAACAGATCATTTCAGAGGTACTTTATATTCTTGGAACAGTGCTGGTACGGATCGTGGCTTCATTGATGAGCTTTTTAATACCTTCTAAGTCCGGGGATATGTAGCACTTCAGTAATTTTTTTGAAAAGGGATAATGGTATGCAATTATCTTATTACTTTACTTCAAGATGTGTGCTTAAGTAAGGTATACAACGTCAAAATCCAGATGGAGAAGAGAACCTACAATCTCTTTAAACATCTCCTTTATCTACATACAAACCACAAGGTGTTTATGAATTTACATGGGACAAGCAAGGTTTTTGAGTCTTACCTTTGAAGGTTTCCTCTTCCTCTTCTCCTTGTCAGTCTTTGACCTTTCTTTTTTAACGGCACATCCTTCAAACCTATTTAAGGAAAAAAAATCTCTGCAGAATGTGATACAGATAAAAATCTAAATTTCATAAGCCATTCTTACAACCTGTAGAGAATCATTTTAATGTTGACAAACATACTGATAAAGGACTTCTTGCTGAAGAGCGGGGAGATATTTGTTTTTTACAAAAGTATTCATGTTTTATAACTTTTCAGTGGGCTCTCATGAGACTTTTCAGGGTAGATGAAACAACATAATTGAGAGGGCTTCGTAAACTGTAATATACTAGACACATGCTATTCTTATTTTGCTATAATTCTATTTCACTACTCAATAATACCAAGCAGACTAATCCATGTGTATTTCAAAAATTCTAAATAAAAAGTTTATTTGCTCCCTAGATACTCTAGAGCTGATCTGGTGATTGTCCCATTATATTATAAAATACATTAATCTTACAGCCGTTGTATTTTCTGATCTGTTTACATGCATTTTAGACTTCTTAAGGGTCTTTAGATGATGTAGTCATTGGGTTGATTTTTACTCCTATATCCATTTCTTCCTATCACGACCATTTTACTTTCCATGGGCCTAAGAAAAGCAGGTGCCCCATGCAAGATTTAATTAGAAAGCCACTGCCAGCTACAGAACTAGTGGCTTCCTACATTACTCTAATCACATGAAATTAAATAATAGCTGGGCGATATTTTTCAAGAGGTCATTAAAAATTCTTTCTGAAGAACACTTCCCCATCCATCTACAGGAGAACCTCAAAGACTTGAGGTGAGCAAGCCTAGCTGAGGCCTGACAAACTGTGTTTAGTATTTCCCAGTTTCAGTTGATATGAACCATAGTCAAACCTTCTTCAAGACCCATTTCTTTACTCTAAAATTTTATTTGGCAGGTGGTACGTGAGCAGATCTTGGCAGGGGGAATAAAAGCAAATTTTATTAGAATCTTGGATCTGGATAAGCAAAAGAACACAAGTTCCCCCCCTCCCTCCACTCTCCGCCCTGCCTGCCTCCCTCCCTCCCTCTTCTTTTCCCATCAGTGTCTGTCTCTCTCATTTAAATGTCCTTTCATCTGCCTTCCCCTTTCCTCTGAAGGAAACGACTCCACATGAGCCCTTCACCAAAGGCTGGCCTGGTCTGCAGCCCAGAGATCTCTCCAACGTGCTCAAAACATTCTGCTACAGAGCCAGGAACCAGTAATTCAGTAAACACCAGCTGTTTAACTCCAGCTTCGTCGTCTGTGAGGTCATCAGCTGTGGTCTGACCTCCCCCCCCTCCCCATCTCCCCGTTTCTACCAACACGAAGAAGTAGGTCCTGAGATTCTATCAAATATGGCAAAAGAATGGGGAGGGCACGTGAGGGTCAAACTCAGCTCGGAAAACAAATCACACCAGCTTTGCAAACTCCAGATCCGTACATTGTACTCTCACCTCATATATAACTTTTCTTGTCTCCCGGGAGAGCAACTCCTGAAGTTTTTCCTGCACACCTCCCCAGTTCTTACGTAACACAAACCACAAACCACCAAAGCGTGGAGTTGGCCACCCCTGATCTGTATGTGTGCACGGACTGTAACATGCATGCTTTCACACAGATGTGCGCACACCGAATAAACGTGAACGAGTAAGCAGTGCGTGCGCCAGACACAGGAAGAACCTGAATATCCGTGCGCGAGGAGAGAGGAAGGAGACGGGGAAAGGGAGGCGAGGGAGAGCCGGGGAAAGACAAACGGAGCGCGGAACACCGCCCCTGGGGTCCGCAAGGCTTTACCTGCGCCCTCCGATCCCTGACCCGTGGAGCAAGTGCAGCCAGCTAGCCGCAGATCTCTCGCTGGGGTCCCATCGCCGCCGCCGCCGCCGCCGCCGCCGCTCCCGCCTGGCGGAGCTCAGCCCGCTGGTGATTGACAGCTGGGCGGCCCGCGCGCCCGAGGCCCGCGCAGCTGCGGCGGCCGCCGGAAGGGCCACGTGCGTCCGCGGGGCGCGCTCCGACGGCGCGTGGGCGGGGCCCCGCCGGGCGCGTGCGCGCACCGGGCCCCGTCTGGCCGCGCGCCGGGAGGGGGGCGGCCGGGGGCACGCTCTGCGCTCCCGCCCAGCTGGCGTCTCCTCCCGCGCGGCGCCGCGCCTGGCCGCAGCAGGTGCCCTGCACGCTTATTCAAGTGAATGTGTGAGTCTTGCACCACCACCCCATTTGGGACACGTTCGGGGTGTGCACAGGCTTCTCCGGACTCTTGAGTTTTGTCCTTGATGAGACACGAGGCGAGGAGCCCCGCTGAAAAAACCTTCTGGCAGTGCCACCACTGGGAACATTCAGTCCCCCACCTGGTCCCCATGACCCCGACGTCATGGGGCGAGATAGAGGAATTGTCAAGAGAGTGAATTCAGTGATGCTATTCAAGGAAAACCCCACACACAGATGCGTGAAAGCGAGAGCACACTAGAAATTACCTGTGAATAGCTCGGAAAACGTGTGTAGGCGTGGGCGGGTTGGCATGTAAACAATGACCCCTGCTTCTGGAGACTGCAGACCCCTGGTAAGTGGCATTTAATGAAAATGATTGCTAAAATAGTTAATATTTGCACAGCCATTTTGCAATACAGTAACAACACGTGACATTTATATAGTGCCTACTGTGTGCCAGGCAGGCATTGCTCTAGGCACATTAGGTATATATTAATTATATGCATATTGAGTCATTAAATCATCGCATCAACTCTGTGTGTGTGGGGGGCTATTCTTTATTATCCCATTTTTTCAGAAGAGGAGGCCGAGGTATAGAGAGCAGTGACTTGCACCCATGATGACACAGACTCACAATTACTGGTCACAGGCCACACGACTGTGAAGTGGGAGAGGGAGGACTGGCATCTATAGATTTATCTCCTGGAGAGGATTTAGGGTATACGTGATAACAGTGTCTGAAAAACACAGAAGCAACACTATCTTCATGAAACAGTGGACAGAGACCAAAGCAAAGGCTGAGCAAATGCTTGGAAGCGAAGTAACCACAGGGACGGCTTTGCTTCCTTGGCTCTTCTGGTTCTCAACTCTTGCCCCAGGTTTCAACACTACTTTTCAACACTATTCAAACCTGCAGGCGCCCCTTACTTCTTTCTCCCTTCCCAGGCTTCAAAAAGGACATCTTTCAGGACCTTTGACACGTTGCTTATTAGCTTGCTTTTCTCATATTCAGTGAGTAGATTTGGCGAACATTAGTTTATTCTTTGATTGGGACATAGCTGCTCGGTTTCCTTCCGTGAAGATTCGTGGGAGTCAGCGCACGTACAAAGTCCAGGGGCTCCAGTGACATGTCTATCAGAGTTTAGGCTTTGGAAGGGCACGACTGGCTTCCAGTTGTCTACGGGGTCGGTTTCTGCTAAGTGTCCTGGTTTCTTCTGACGATGCACGAAGAATCAATCGTCCATGAGACGTTCAGAGGGCTCAGGATTGGACCGACCTGGATTGTAATCCTGGCTCTGCCAACTCCTGCTATTTAAGCTGGTCCTGTGGCTTCACCACTGTATACCGCATTTTCTTCAGCTCTAAAATGATCATAGGAATATCTACTTCATAAGGTATTTAGGAGAATTAAGTGAAATTCTGTTTATAAAAGCATGTATCGCAATGCCTGGTACATAGGAACTATTCAATAAATTATAGCTCTGATGATGATGATGATGATGATTTAGCTAAACAGTTTGGGAGCTTATGAATAAATAAGCTCCCAAAGTCTCAAGTCTTCTCAGTTTCCCAAGCATTCTCCATTCCTTTCATCTCCTCTTTTACCGTATCTGTTTCCAACCGATGTGATCTCTGGTCTCTCTGTGGACATTTCTGATCAAGTGGCACAGGGGTGGGTATGCCTATTCAGGAGCCCCGGGGGTAACACAGGTCTTCCAGGTTCCTCTAGCACATCTGCCTTTGGTTCCTTCTCAGTCTGACGTACCTTGAGATAAAGTAAGATGCTTTATACATCCCAAGATGCCCTTAACATGTGAATTATCACAATTATCTTGCCTTTCTCAAGTCCATAGTTTTCATCTATTAGTTTTGCAAACATTCGGGAACGAAGATGATCATTTAGACGCAACTAAATTTTCACCTAAAACATGCTACACGATTTCCCTGGGTTATATTACCTCAAAACATTTACCAGTGAACCTCTTAATTCATTATTCAACACACGTTTGTGGAATGGCTGCTGTTCAGAGCACGAAGGGTGAGATGCAGACAGAAGCATTATGGAAAGTCACAGAGAAAAGGGGTCAGGAGAGGTCGTCGATGCCCGAGTTGTTTTCCAGAAGGGATGTTATGATGAGGCCTTACCCCGTCTCTGTGGATACTTCATGATTCCCTTCTAAGTTCATTTCTCATCACACTGAATGTATTCGGTGTTCTGTAAACACAGAGTACACATTCTTCCTTCCCTTTATTTCCTTTGGTGCCTCGTTGTACTGTTTCCCCCATGTCTCTGTCTCCAAGTGCAGCTCATTAAGTCCAAACGTGACTACCACCTTTTCAATTCAGCCACCTTTGATATGCTTGAATAGGAGTCATTCTTTATTTTGAACCCATACAGCATCTCATCTGACCTATCTTATGGTAACACCACTTTCCCCCCCTTGTATTGGCATTACTTATCTATTTATTTGCTCTCCTGGCTTGTAAACATCATGAAGGATCTACGCGCAATTCGCTTTGAATTCCTCACAATGCCTAGTCCATCACTTTATATAAAGTAAGTACTCATTTTTGGTAAATGAACAAGTGGGTGAATGAGTGATGTGGATCCGGAGATGAGGTGTGGATAAAAGGGGAGAAGGGGGTCTTGTGGTAGGCTGAGAAAATGCAAAGCGCAAGATTCAGGCTGCAGGCTCCCTTCCCAGATTTGCCCCTGGAATCCCTGATCTGCGAAGCGGGAGGGGACAGCGATGGAGGAGGGGCTCCGTATAATTTTCCCCTCGCAGGTGGGAGGCGGAGCCTCTAGCGGCAGGACACGGGTGGTGGCCTGCGTTGCTCCTGGGAAGACTGCCGCCTGTCCAAGCTGAGTCCAGAGCGTTCCATACCAGGCAGTAGCTCGTGATTAGTATGCTGTCTGTGTTCCAGGACAGAACAGATGTCTGTCTGCTTTTTTCTGTTTAATGATGATGGCAACTTCCCAGTGATCAAGATCCAGTTTCACATTGTCTGAAATGCTGTGGCTGAGAAATCCTGTTAAGCCCAGTTCTGAGGCCCAGCCTCCTCCTTTGCAGGAACCTTTTTGCAGATTCATAGGACTGAGGGCCCGACGGGCAGGATGGCCTCACTTAGCCTTGCTCAGGTGGAGAGGGTGGTTGGAGGGTGTTACTGGCTTTTCTGTGTTCCTTTTTCCCCAGCGAGAAGTAACACTAAGACTTTTGCAGATCTTGTAAACCAATTGGTACAAGAGGCTATTTGGCATTTGGAATAGTTTCTTTTTATAAGTTTATCTTTGGAAGGGGAAATACATTAGCTGCTACTTTAGGGATTAGTGAAAAAGTCAGTTAGATCCTTTCTTGTAACAGATTGAGTGTAGGGTCCACGGGCAATAAAGATTCAGAGCCTGGAAAGCTGCCCCAAGATCTCAGAGCAAAATATTTCCATTATGGTTTTTTTCCTGTGTTCTGTCCCCAGAGCTTCACTGAGATCTAATTGGCCTGTAACATTGTTTAAGGTGTACAAAGTGTTAATTTATACACTTACATATCACGGGAGCATTAGCTAATACTTCTGTCGTTTCACATAATTACCTTTTCTTTTTCTGGTTAGAACATTTAAGGTCTATTCTCTTAGCGTCTTTCAATGTACATATACATTATAATACAGTGTTATTAGCTATAAACATCATGCTCTACATCAGATTCCAGAACTTACTCATCTTACCACTGGAAGTTTTGAACTTTTTACCAACATCTCCCTATTTCCTCCGCTCGCCAGCCCCTTGTGCTAGGTTTTATTGAGATTCACAAATACATAGATTCTGTCCCCCAGAGTTTCCTAATCTAATCTGGCCCTGGAAATAGGTCATGGCCATAAATAATGTAATTATGATACAGATATCCTAGCAGAGAAACAGATAAGCTGCTGTGGGAGTTGAAAGAACTGAGAAATTACTTCTGATGTGGGGATAAATGAGGTGAATCTTAGAAGGCTTTGAAAAAAGTGTGTCCATGACCTGGATCTTGGAATACAAGTGAGATTTTTAAACTTAAGACTACAGGGAGGAAATTCAGAGATGGGACTGGAAAAATGCCTAGTGTGGACCCCCTTGTAGGTCTAGAAATCAACAAAATTTTACTTCGTTTTCCAAATGTTTACTTTTTTCCTTCTGTTTATTCCCTACCTCCTCCAGTTACATTGGAAGCTTCTGAAGTATTTGTAACTCTTGGTCCTGGCACATGTTGGCACACGTACAAATGCTTGGTGGCCATGGTGGTCACAGCCTTCTGAAGTTTTATGTTCTTCATGAAAGTGGAGACAGGATGTGTCAAGCTTGCGTCATAGCTAATGTTTGGAGGGAGAATCTTTTGAATCACTTTTTTTTTTCAGAGTGGGGCAGAGGGAGATTCAGGGAGGGACAGAGGGAGAGGGAAAGAGAGAATCCCAAGCAGATTCCAGTCTCCACGCAGAGCCCACGGGGCTCTATCCCATGACTGTGAGATCATGACCTGAGCTGAGATCAAAAGTTCAGGAGTCGGGTGCTCAACTGACTGAGCCACCCAGGCGCCCTGGAGGGAGACTCTTTTATAACCAGTTGGTATGATGTGAAAATGGGCTGGAGTGTGTGTGTGTGTGTGTGGTGTACACATATTGAACACCAGAATTAAAGATTTTAAATGTGGAAATTAATTTCAGGTATGCTTTGTGCTCACTACAGAGAGGTCGTCATACTTTGGCTTCCATATCAATCAATAATCAGGTTATTATTGGAGACAGAAATTAATAAATAGATGATAGATAGGTTAAGCATAGCAGCATGTGGGTGTGGATATGTGAGAGATACTTTGTAAGTAGGACCCTACTCTGTAAGTAGGTTGATTCTCAAAGAGCTAAAACCCATTCAGTTGCCTTCTGGGTAGGTCATGGCTAAGCAACTCAGCATTGCTTAGTGGGTGGAAGAAAAGTGTTGATTCCCTTTGTCCTAAATCTTTGCTAGCCAAGCAATCTTCCGATTTATTATGAAGGATGACCTGAGCCAGGTACACATTTCTCAGGCTCACTCCTACAGCCTTAGGCAGCTTCTAAAATCATTTCAAACTTAGGTGTTCTGTTTTGAACCCTAAGAAAAACTGACAGGGCCTGAGCTTACTTATAAGTAATTGGTTCATGTTAAAAGTTGCTGGTGATCCACAAAATGATGCCTGTTTTGCACCATGCCTGCTGGGACTTCATGTGACAGGACACAAAATTGGCTGACATGTAGGAATACTGTGATTTCAAGGGCTCTAGAGAAGATCATTGCTCAAAAAAGTCTTTCTCCAACTCCTACCTAATTTCAGAAATATTCCAAAGAATCCTCCTTCTAATGTGTAGCTTTTTTCATGTTAAATTCTCTAAGAGCAGTTGATAATTATTTATATTGGTTGGTCAATAAAGGGTCTGGGATCATCGAAGGGAACGGCCACCAAGTCAAAAGGACCAGAGAAGAAATTTTGGGTTATGGATAGACAATTCCTCCCCCTTTTTTTTGTGGCAAAATTAAGATGATCACTACCAATAATATCATATTTATACTATTTTAAGGTATTAGTGTAGCTCAAAATGCTTGATAATGTCTACCTTTTGGAGAACAAGTAACTAAGGATTTCTTACATTCTAAGTTCTGTCTTACAGTATTAACCTGACAATCTAATGAAAAAATTCTTTGAGCTCTTGAAGGAGAAATGAAAACACAGTTTTGTAATTTAAAATGACTAAGTGTGTGCTATCGCTTATTTTTCTCAGTGTGTCTGGGCTCCAGCTTTGCTGACTGCATGCACGGGCCTTAAAAGAGTCCATCTAACAAAATGGAAGACTTTGTATAAGTAGTTTCTCTAAATTCTGGAGGAACCAATGCCAGTGCTTTAAATTGCTTCTGTTGAGATAAATCTTCTGCATAAGCTGGCTGTTTTTTCTTTCTTTAAGCAGGTGTCCAAATATCTGAATAGAATACTTGGTCCTTCAAAACATTCGGACAATGAAAATATAAAACCTCTTTCATAATAAATAGCAATTAATTAGATTTTGGAGGAATAGTCAAGAGACAGGACTGTTAAAGTTTAATGGGGACACATTTTCAAAAGGAGGTAATCAATGATGCCCAAAGAGACATCTGTAAGATTTCATCACTAGTTAGAAAACTTTACCTAAGACCCAGGATTCCTGATTCATAGGCTGGTTCTATTTCCACTGCTTCCTGGTGTGGTGTCTGATTCATTTGTGTCACACTGAAGAAGAGGGGGTGTCATTAGTCATGTTTTTCCCAAGGCCCACTGAAGCCTGGTGTAATAAAAACAGTATAGCAGAGTTATGTGTCACTATTAATGATGCCCAGATGACAACCAAGACCATAATGGAGAAATGGAACTTTGGGGGACTGTTGCCTCTGTCTGGAAGCAGCAAATTTGAAGAGTGGTTTGATTTGCACAAGTTAGAAATGGTGCCATTAACTTGGCTTGTCAGAAACAGTGACTGTGGATACGTAACGCTATCTGGCTCGGGTTCTCTGGTTTCCCAGGCCCAGAACTTGGACGCTGTATTTTGGAAGTGAGAGAAGAAAGATTATTGTGATTTCTTTTTCAATGCTTTGAAACTCCATCAACCTAATTTACGCGGTCCTGGGGAGTTAGTTCAGGTGCTTTAACAACCATCCCACTGGAGAATCACTTGTTTGAGATGAAAACAGAATAGGTTACTTGTGAAAAATTACTGCAGATTATATTTGGAAATCCGTAGATATGAGAAGGGTGTATGGTTTGAAGGTACCAAGTAAGCAACTCGTACCGTAATGTGTCTCCTGTAAAATGACCATGCGCTACCCCATCATCAGCTACCCCGTCATCAGCAGGCTTGCTTCCTCTGGAGAGGGACAGAGCTGTGGCTTCCTATGGATGGGGAGGAGGGCCAAGAGATGAGAGCAGGCTGCAGCTTCCCATACCTGTGAGTTCCTCTTTCCCAGTGTTGGAGTTTTGAGGGTAGAGAGCTTGGGTGAGGATGGGAAGGCAGAGAGGGAAGATGTATCCTGCCCTATTGGGCCCGTCTTACATTCCAAGGATGCTGAGTCAAGAACTGGACAATAGAGCCCCCGTCAGGCAATTATGCATGTTGTTATGTTCCGAAGCTATTGTGCTTGTGTTAATCCTATAGTCCTGGAACAGGAAGTGTGCTTGAAACAGGGAATATAATTTAAGCTAAATAATTTTGCATTAAATCTGTTCTCTGCCAAAGAGGAAGCTCAGGTCGATGGCCAGACCAACCCATGGAAGGGAACTAAGGGGCAACTGAAGGGATCAGATTTTAACTTTCAGAGCGTTAGGTTCTTACTCTGAGGGGAGCAAAGGGGACGTGGAGGGAGGGGCGAGTGGTCAGCTCTGGAGCTACCCAGAAAGTAGAGTTAAAGCGATCCAAACCATAAGTAGTAAGTAAGCCCTTGTCCCTTCCCACTCCAATGTCAGAGCACCTAGGCCTGAAGATGGTTCCTTTTCTAGGCACCACCAGCCCTGGGCAGCGCCTCCGTTTGCTCCCTGCCCACCCCTTTCCATGTGCTCTGAGAGTCCAGACCAGCAGCTACATTGTCACCGGATGTTGCACACAGCGTGACCTTTGGAACCCAGCTTGAACCAGACGAGCAGAAGGGATGCAGGTGGACCTCCTGACAGTAGCTTGCGAATTCCTCAAGGGTCACACCTGTGCTGTGCTCACTTTTAAAGACTCTGCATTAGGATGATCTACATGTTAGTGGAGTTAATCAGAAGTGTCTTTGTTGGCTCTTCTGGAATGTTCCTGGGAGACTCCTGGTTAGCAGACAACTCATCTAGAGAGCGCTAGAGAGGTTCCTGTTACCTAATAGTCCACCCTCCCTCCCTCCTGACTGCCTCCCACACCGGATGGGTGTGTGTTCTGACTCCCGGGGTCTCTGGCACCCTTAAAACAAGCAGATGGCCACCTGACCCCATATCCAGGCTGGACCATCCCTGGGAAAGGATGGGCAGTCTCCTCCAATCAGTGCAGGCTGTCCCCAGGGGAGCTCACCGGAATTCTGGAAACCTGGGGTGGGGGGTGGGGAGAATACCAAAACCGGTCTCTTTGCTCTTCTGGAAGGAAACAAACAGCATGGGCGGTTTTGCTGGGGGAACTCCCAATTTTTCAGCAGGGGTTTGTGTGGAGTTGTGGAGACACGAGATTGTTCTGGAAAAGCCTTTCCTTCCTCTTTGTTTCCTGTGCCACTCAGTGATGTTTCTTTTTTTAAATTTATTTTTATTTTTAATGTTTTATTTATTTTGAAAGAGAGAGAGAGAGGCAAAGAGAAAGGGAGAGAGAGAATCCCAAGCAGCCTCTGCACTGTCAGCACAGAGCATGACATGGGTCTTGATCCCACAGACTGTGAGATCATGATTTGAGCCCAAACTAAGAGTTGGATGCTTAACTGACTGAGCCACCCAGACACCCTCAGTGATGTTTCTTAAGCTCTTGAGTGGGATGGTTTTGGTGGGAAGGATGGCCCAGCCTGCATCGAGTATCTTGGTAACATGGCCGGTGGGGGGAGTGTGGCTGAGTTCTCGGTATTGATGCTGCCCTATTAGCAACAGAAATGCAAACGGTCTCAGGTGGGAGATGAGAATGGAAACAGAAAAGCTGTTTCTTTTCCTTTCCCCAGGAGTTACAGATTCTGAGCAAAATTGCTAAAGGCCTCTCCAATTTGGGGGCATGACACTTTGGTAACATGTTGGAGGGGAGCCTCTTGATTAATAAATGTGATGATCGGGACACAAAAGCACAGAAGCCTGGGTATCGCTTTCATTCCTCACAATAATCACATAGCAAAGCATCACGACTTGGGGGGCGGTGTTGAGTGCTGAAGCAGCAGGCTTCCGATTAGAATGCGTTCTTACAGGTTCCGCGATGGTACCTGCATGTGTGGAAGGTTGTCGGCCATGCTGCTCGGGCAGGGGAGAGATTCCTGGCGGGGCTCCAGCCTTCGGTCTGGGTCTGGGTCTGGGTGTTGTCTTCACGGTTTTCCAAAAGGGCAGGAGCACAGTTTGAGAACCCCTGCTCTTCACAGTGCTCCCCTGAAATAGCCTCTTCCCTGTCAATCAAGACATGAAACCCCCTGTGCTCAGCATCCAGACTTGTCACTGTCCTTAAACACACTTGCACACACTCATGCACACACACATATTTGTATGGCACACACTTCTGCTGAAGGTGTTCTCTGTAGCTATTCTGTGGCCATGCTTCTGATGTTTATCCTACTGTGTGATAATTAGAAACCAAGAGCAAAGTACTGAGGGTTAGCCGGGTGTCAGATGCTGGACTTTGTCTACGTGATCCCATTAATCCTTCAATCCTTGCTGGGTAGCAAGTCTTAGCATCCCTCCTTTACAGGTGAGGTCACAGAAGCTCAGAGAAGTCACGTGATTGGCCTCAGTCCATGAAGCTAGTAAGGGACCGAGCGGAGATCCAAAGTTAGGTCTCTGTACCACTCCACCATATTTTGATGTGAGAGACGTGCAAGGGTGTGAGGGGATAGACCTCACAGGGACCTCACGGCCCCTTCGCGGGGACTCTTCTGGGCTGTGCTGCTGGTAAGTCTGCCCTTAGAGATGCCCGTCTACACTGGGTGCCATTGCTGCTGCCCTAGAGAGTTCTAGTTTCATGACTGTAGACAATGGGAATGAGGCTGTGTATGTTGTGATTTGTATTCTTGGGATCTCGTCTCATACCGATCACCCCCTGCCCACCTATCTCTGGCAGTGGTGGGGATGAGTGAAAAGAGGTTCTCTCTACAAATGGAAGCAGATTTACTCATTTTCACTTACCCACCCACTCACTCGCATACTCATTAAATACATTGTTGGCCCTCTTTTCCTCGGTGTGTGACGCACTGTGACAGAAGCCTGAAGTGCTGGGCGAATTGGTCAGACTGGCGAGGACATGCGTTATTCGTGTAACCTTTCTGAAGACTCCCTCCTCATGGTTTGAGGGTGACAATGCCAACCTTGAGAAAGAGATGAGAGTATTAAATGAGAGACTATATGTGAAAGTAGTTCATGAACTCTGAAGTGCTAAAGCAATAAAAACCATTGCTTCATTTACATCTTATTGGGTTACCAAGATGTGGCCTTGTCTCAACTCCCATGATGCCTGCTAAGAAGCAGCATCCACTCTCCTTGCTAGTGGCTTACATTAGTGCTCTGGAAATTCAAACCCAAACAGGATTCGAGTTTCTAATATGCTCAAAGACATAGTCTTAATCCCTGAAAGCTCACCGAAGGACGAATTAGTGCCCAGGACCCAGTTCAGCTCCTGCCTACTTTGTTCTAAAGCAAAAATGGGAACATTTTCTATATATTCTATGCAGTTTACCTTTTCAACGTAGTTATGTTTCAAGGACACCTTTCCAAGGAGAGCCCTTCCTTTGCCTCTTTAAGACCATTTTATTCTTTTTAACACTTGTATAGTATTTCATTATATGGTTTGGCATCCTGTATTTAATCAGTCCCCTAGTCCTAGGCACGTGTATTGCTTCTGTCACCATTGCACATGAGGCTTTAATGAAAATCTTTGTACACACATCAATGTGGATTTGTGTTTCCATCTCTGTAAGATGCAAGTGAGATTATGAGTTGGAGGGAATTTATGTTTTATATTTTGTGAGATGCTGTCAAATTGTCTTCCAAAAGGGTCGTACCAATTTATATACTACTTTACACTGTATATATGAGTTCTCCACATTCCTGCCAACACAGGGTATTATCAGTCTGTAAAAACATTTGAAAAATGTATTGTCAAATTCATATTTCATTATTTACTTTGTGTTTAATTGTTAACAAGACTGAGTATGGTTTTTTTGGGCATTTTTATTTCTCTGTAAATCGCTGCTTTCTGTCTTTCAGCTGTTTTTCTATGGGTTGTTGGTATTTTTCTTCACTAAGTTGTAGGAGGTCTCTAGATCTTTTGTATGTTATTTGTTTGTTGAAAATATTACAAGGGTTACCTTTCCGAGTTGTTGACTAAATTCCCTTTTACTTGTGTTAATGGGCATTAACCTCCCCTTGCCTGAGAAGCTCTTTTGGTCATAACATTCCCTTTTTCTTTAGGCACAGGGCGTGCAGAGTCTTGGCACTGAAATTTGGGGAGGTATCTACCCGACAGAATGATGCCACGGGACTTTGGAAAAAGCATAAGCTTTTAGACACCGGTAGTCTGATGTTGAGTGTTGATTCTATCATTTACCAGCTGGGTGACTTTGGGAGAGTTCCTTAGCCTCTCTCAGATTTTGCTTTCTTATTGTAAGATGGGGTATCTCTCTTCTCTGAGTGCTGTATCTCTCCCCAAAGCCTGGAGATGTTTAGAAGTCCTCTTCGGGGAGGTCTGTGGCACAGAAAGGGCTTCAGAAGGACAGACCTCTTGGCAGTAAAGTTATATAGACCATGGAGATCTGGGAACCTTGAACTCCTTTTGCTAAATTGGCAAATTAGGGTTTTTCTGTTTTTTAATTGCGAGCTGGTTAACATAAAAGAAAACATACGGATTTTTGATGAATTTTGAAAGTCATATACACTATGTGGTTACCACCCAAGATAAGATCTGTAAAGCTTCCTTCTCCCTCAGAAAGTTCTCTGTACCCTTTATACCCTGGAGAACTTTCTGGTTTATCACAGTGTATTCATTTTTCCTGTATTTGGATTTTATATAAGTGGAATCACACCATAGATGCTCATTGGTGCCTGGGTCCTTTCACTCAACATAATTTGAGAATCATTCATGCTATTTCATAGATCACAGAGTAGCATTCCCTTGTGGGGATATACCACAATTTACTTATCCATTCTCTTGTTGATGGATGTGTGGGTGGTTTCCACTTTGGACTACTATGGGTAAGGACGCTGTATACATTTTCATACAAGTCTTTTGGTGGGTATATATATTCATTTATTTTGGATACTAGAGTGGACTGTTTGAGCCAAGTATACATTAAGTTCCATTGGAGTCTTCCGAATGGGTTTTCCCAAGTGATTCCACCAATTTTACAATCCCACCTGCAACGTAAGAGAATCCCTCTTGGTGTTTTGAACCTTTTTGATTTTAGTCCTTCTAGTGGGTGTGAAGTGGTATCTCACTGTGGTTTGGCACGTTGAGATTTGATGTCGTCATTTTCAGTGGTGAGATCTCTGTCCATACCCATGTACCTTTCTCTTTATCCACGTGTGTTGGCTTTCCAGTGAGATTTGAAAGTCCATGAGGGCGGAGGCTCAGCCTAACATATGTTTCTTAAATTCTAGACTACACCAAATACAAGGCAGGGAACAAAGTGGGTACCTAATTTCTTGTTGGTTGACTTCTTGCTACTAAGAAAGATGTAGACTGTTTTGTAAGGAAGGCACATGAGAAGGGCTGTCACTACCAAATGCTTTCCAAATACCTGCAACTACGTTGGTTTCCTTGGAGGCAGTTCTCAAATATCTTAGGAGAGACTGGCTCTGGTTCGCTCCCCCTCCCCTCTTCTCTCCCATTCTCTCTGACAATCAGGTAATTAGTCAGGGCTTCTCAGCAGTGGCTGGGTGTGGGTGGCAACATAGCAAGTTCAAGAAGGCAGAGAAACAGGTGAGTTGAGATCTCTTATTGGTCAGCTTCCCTTTCCTACCTCGGTTGGCCTCTTCCCTGCATTTTCCCCTTAATTGATGCTATAGAGTGCCATGAAAATGGTTCTTTTTTTGATTTTTAGAATTGTTTTTTTTCCTCTGACCTCACTATATTCCCATTTAAAAAATAAAAAAATTCCCATTTAAAAAAATGAAATGGACAAATGAAATTATTCACAACGTGAATTTTTTTTCTTTCAAGAATTTGAAGAAGATAGAAGACTATAGGTAACTGAAAACTTTTCTGAAGATGATCACAGACTGCATAATGACTTCATTCACTCTCTCAATGTTGTATCAGAGGATCCCTCCCATGAGGCTCTTCTTCTCTTCGTTAGAAATCAGACCTTTTGTTCTGCATGAGAGTAGTGTGTGTTTGGGGGGGGGGGCTGGCCTAGTGGAGAGCATCTCAGTTGGAACTCTAGTGCAAGTTTTGGCAAGACCATATGTCAGGACTTGGGGCAAGGTGCACACCTCCCAGCTTTCATGGCTTCCTGTTGGAGGAGGTTGTCAAGAAGAGGACATGACCACAGGTTGACCAGAAAGCTGGCCCCACGCAAATGGAGGCCCTGCAGCCCCTCCCGTGCCCTTGAATGTACTTCCTGCCTACTATTCCCACAGTGGGGAACATTTTCAAGGGCACAGCCTTGAGAGTCAGGTGTTGCTGCGACCATCTGGACTGCATGTGTGTTTGTATAAACTTGTAAGGTTCTTGCGGGCAGATGGGGAGGTCTCCCCCTCTGGTGACCACGGAAGACAAGCCTGTATAGGTCCCTTTGTGTATTAAAATCACCACCCACCAACCTGCAGAGAGCTGCCTCGTTCTGCGGAGCTAGTTTTGGATTTCACCTGGGAAATCCCTGAGGTTGTGGACCAAGCTCTACCTGTCAAGCCCCTAATCTGACAGTTGTGAGGGTCTCAGAGATTTGAAAAAATAATCAGAGACTGGGGAAACACAGTTTTATGTATAACATTATTTAACTTGCCTGGATAATGCATGTGAAGTATGTTATAGTTACTATTTCTTTCCATTCATTTATTCAGTAGATACCGATGGTAAAACTTCCGTGGACAGGCTTTATCAGGTGCTGTGAAGTATCTGTGAACCACACAGGCCCTGTGCCTGGCTTTGTGGAAGGAAGTCAGACAATATAGCCGTGACCAACAGACAAGCAATCCGAGCGTCACAGTGAGTGAGTGATAGGGTTGTGGCAGGTGCTGGCCAAAGCCGTTGAGTTCCTTACTCAGGGTTTGGGGTCAGGTTAGGCTTCCCAGAATAAACCACGTCCAACCTGGAGTGAGTGAATGAGATCTAATTAGGCAAAGGGACAGAGGATGGATCACTGTTTCAGCCAGAGGGGACAGCAGATGTGATGGAAGAGAGATGGGAGAGTGGGTTGCTCCAGGACATGATGTTTACTGTCGCTGGAGCATGGGGATGGGGCACTGTGGTCAGGACAGTGGTGAGGGATGGAGCGGGAGATGGAGACAGCGGCCAAGGCATGTGGAGCCTTCTGAGTCCTGTTAGGGGGTGTGTCCTGCATCTTAAGAGCAGTAGGAACCTATTGTGTGGTTTTAAACAGAGCATTAATACAATCAGCCTTGTTTTCTAGCAGTCTGTCTGGGTTGCTACGTGGAAGTTGGGAAGGGGTGAGGCTGGATGTAGGAAGACTCCCTACAGGGGCTGGCAGGAAAGGGGCACCGGGGGCTGGGAGGAAATGGTGGCTTTGAAAAATGACCTCTTCCAGCCCCCTGTGGTGCCATTTCTGAGCTCAGAATCGGTAATTTAGAGTTGAGCGAGACTGGATAAAATCACCAAGATGAATTCCAGCATGTATCTGGCTGTGTGCGGTTTGGAGTGTGCAGGCAGCATGCTAATTGCCACGCTCCTTTTCTGAGCCACATGATGCTAGAGATCAACAGAATTTATCCCAATGGGAAAAATGTGCCAGTGTTTCAAAAACAGTTTTCTCATAAGCCTGTGGCATCCTAGTTCATTTCGCTCTGTGCGTAGGGAACAAAACCCACTCGAGAGCCCCCGGCGATACCCCTGGCCCACAACAGAGCTGCTGAGAGTGGGCTCCTTGGGTACCTGGTGATCACCAGTGCTTCCTGCTTCTGTTTTGCTGGTCATCACATTGTCCATTAAAATATTCCTCTCCTCTCACCACAGCTGTTATGTTGCGCTTTCTTTTATGGTTTCTGAAGGTGAGAGTCAGGTTTAAATCAGCAGGCTCACTGTGCAGGGGCGAATAAAACTGACCAACTCTCAGGAGCTTCCTTGGAAAACTGGCTTCTTATGGACAAAAGATGATAACGTATCCATCTGTAGTTTAATCCAGGGAGTTGGTAGCCTGCAGTGTTGATGGATCAGAGCTGAGAGACCCTTAAAATCATCAGAGCAGGTTATCAGCTGTAGCCACAAGCCATGACCTCTGCCTCTTGCCAGCAGGCATGGCCACAGGCTGGCATTTGCTCACCCATGTGGAGGAGGGGACCCCCTTGCCTGGCCGGGAGCATGCTACTGTCCCTGTGACCACAGCCCACTCCTGAGGTGCCCCCTGGGGCAAGCTGCCCCTCTAGCTCCTGAGCCATTTACCGGGTGGCTGGCCTCTGTTGTTGGCTCAGTCAATTTTTGTCCACCTCGACTGTATTGACCTTCTGGGCACAGAACCTTCCTTGTCCATTTGGAAAATTCTTCTCTTTTTCCCTCACATATGCTCCCCTCTGGGATCTGGTTCAGATCCGATGTTGTTCCCACAGCTGCTGAATTTCATTCTCTGCTGGGTTTATGTCTAACTCTGGAACATGGACTCTTCAAGTCTGCCCGTGTGTGTGTGTGTGTGTGTGTGTGTGTACGCGTGCGCACGAGTGTGCATCTGAAACATGGTACACACAGCCCAAACAAGAAGGAAAGCAATTTGAGACAGTAATGCAGATGTTCCATGCAGTCACCCTGACTGCTGAAGGTCAGCTGGAATCCACGTGAGCCTTCCCTCCAGCGGTGGCATGTCCCTGGTCTCTCTGGGGACCTTCTGGATGGATGCTGTGAGATGGGCTCTTTTCCTTCATCAACTTTGCTCCTCTGTTGCTCCTAATCATCCAGTTCCCAGGGATTGTCTGGGCCTCAGTGCCCTGTGTGTGCTCCTCTCTCTCCTGATACGAGTCCATGCTGGATGCCTCCTGGAGGCTCTGGCTCCCCAAAATGCCATCCCCACAGGGCTGAGATGAGCCCGATTGTAATGGAAGCTTCAGAGTTAACGAGGGAATTTAAATTACAACACTGCCAATCACCTAAAGCAAGGGAACATATCCTGTTGGATTGAAAGAAGTCTTTGGGGAATAAGGTTCAGGAATTTCTCACTGGCCTCTTCTTCCCAGACTCCTCTATTTACTGCTTTCGCTGCTTGAGCCAGTGGCTAACTTCAGTGAACGGATAGCAAATGCATTTGTTATTTGTTTGTCTGCCTTTGGGGGCTTACCTTTCCTATTTAGAGAATCCAATCAGAGTCCTCTGGATGCTGGAGCCGGCCAGGGCTGGCTGATCCTGAAATGTTCAGGAACCTGGGTGGCTCAGTCGTTGAGTGTCCAACTTCGGCTCAGGTCATGATCTCATGGTTCGTGGGTTCAAGCCCCGGGTCGGGCTCTGTGCTGACAGCCTAGAACCTGTTTCAGATTCTGTGTCTCTCTCTTTCTCTGTCCCTCCCCTGCTCATGCTCTGTCTCTCAAAAATAAATAAACATTAAAAAAAAATTAAAAAAATGTTCAGGAATTTGGAGTCTTTTGGTAGCTTGCAATTGGCCACAGTAGGAGTCTTTACACCACAGAAATTAGCAGATGCTATAAACCAGTTGTTGGTGTTTGGTTTGTGGTTTTTTGGTTTTTCTGTTTTTTGTTTTGTTTTTTGTTGTGTTGTTTTTTGCTTTTCGTTTTTTTGTTGTTTGTTTGTTTGTTTTGGGAGAGCCATTTTGGGGTAGATGGCCACTTCAGATAGCTTACCTTGAATAAAAAGAAAGAAACATCTTTTTATTCTCTTCCCAGCAGAAATGGCTGCTGTGAGTCACGATATTTTTCTCTTCCTCACACAGGCAGAAGTAAAACATGTTTGTGGTTGAATTTGCTGCCAGGCTTGGTCAAGATCTGTAGAGCACGTGCTGCGATTTTAGATCTGGACATGTCTGGGCTGGTGTTGGTGTGAGGACAGACCAGTTTCTGCAGTTCAGCCTTCTGGCCGGGGTCATGGGACTCATAATGCCAGTGGGGATAGGCTAAGAAGACACCTGAGAAGCTCAGAGATTTAGCCCTGTCCTATTTCTGTGGGAGAATAAAGGTAAAGACCAGATAGGGATGCCAGGCTGGGGGGTGTTATTCTCATTACCTGGGCTAGTGAGAAAACCAGAGGCAGGTTGGTCAAGATGGAATTTGCCAAGATTTTTCTTGTGAATTGGTGCAGGATGGATTGGGATAGAATGAAGGAGGTTATGTGGAGAGCCCCAACTCTCCACCCCACCCCCCACTTCTTACCATCTTAGAACATATCTTCTAGATGCTCTTTCTCTACCTCCGATGAGACTGACAGTGCTTCTGTTTTCTTTTTGCTGGGCCCACGCTAAATAATTCATTAGTGTTTCCAAATGAGATTTAATTGTTTTATTGCTTTATGATAAATCACTGAGGAGACAAATTGCTTTAATAGAAAACCCAATTAAAATCCACTGTCAGTAGCTCCAGGGTCCCTTCAATGGAAGATTAGTACTGTTTGGCCTTTCACTCTCCTGTAATGGGTGTTAACCACTGTCCCATTGACTCCAGCGTTTGTGAAACTTTAGTCTGGGACTGGAATGAAGTTCTGTGACTGGGTGTAGCGTCTCGGGGGAGGATGCTGACCTGGGATGTTGAGACTACTCTTCCGGTCCCCGGACCAGAGCATCCTCCTTGGAAAATAATGAAAGGGTTAGCCTAGTGTAATTGGGCAGCAACCCTGAGGGGTCAGTTTGATCAAATGTGTTGAAGTTGAATCTGTGCATACTTTATGACCCAGAAATTCCAGTTCCTGGTATCTGTTCTACAGAAAGACTTATATGCATATGTATGGCAAGGAGACATGCCATTTCTTTAAAAAAATTTTTTTAATGTTTATTTTTGAGAGAGAGTGCGAGCAGGGGAGGGGCAGAGAGAGAGAGGGGGAGGCAGAAAATCTGAAGCAGGCTCCAGGCTCTGAGCTGTCAGCACAGAGCCCTATGTGGGGCTTGAACTCATGAACCAGTAAAATCATGACCTGAGCGGAAGTTGGCCACTTCACTGACTGAGCCACCCCAGGCACCCCGAGATGTGTCCTTTCTAAGCACCCTTCAAACTCACGCCAACGCAGCAAACTGTAGATCGTGAGGCCAGGCAGGCCCATGACTTGCTATCTCTTGGACTCAGCTTTCTCATCTCTAAAATGGAAATAATAATACGTGGAGGCTTGTTTTGAGTTTCAGATGAAATAATGCCCATAAAGCATTTTGCACAGTGTTTGACACATTTTCAGTAAACATCAAGTCATGGTTTTACTTTTAAATTAAATTTTAATTACATAAAAATATATTATTCCTGCAAAAATACTGAAATATCACAGAGACGGCCACAGTGCCCTTCAAGCTGTTCATCCACCCCAATGTCATTCTTAGACTCTTACCCCACTCTTGAGAGGTAACTGCTCTTGCTACTTGAGTTTGTGTGTGCATGTATTGGTATCCTATCTGGACTTTTATATATAAATATATATGAGAAAGAGAGAGAGAGGAAGAGAGAGAGAGAAATATATATTTCTCCCTAGAAAATACATACAGTATTATTCTGCAGCTTCCCCACTCAGTATGTTTTTCAAGATTTATCCAAGTTAATAGCTCTGAATAACTTCATTAATTTTAACTATGGCAGAGTCCCATATTATGTGTGCATCGTATTATTAAAAACCATTTCCCAGGGCACCTGGATGACTCAGTCGGTTAAACCTCTGACTTCAACTTGGGTCATGATCTTGCAGTTTGTGAATTTGAGCATTGGGCTCTGTGCTGATAGCTCGGAGCCTGGAGCCTGTCTTCGGAATCTGTGTCTCCCTCTCTCTCTGCCCTTCCCATGCTCATGCTCTGTCTCTCTCTGTCTCTCAATAATAAATAAACTTTAGGGGTACCTGGGTGGCTCAGTCGGTTGAGCATCTGACTTCGGCTCAGGTCATGATCTCATAGTTCCTGGGTTCAAGCCCAGCATCGGGCTCTGTGCTGACAGC
Organism: Cryptoprocta ferox; assembly: GCA_028646485.1. Lineage (NCBI taxonomy): Eukaryota > Metazoa > Chordata > Mammalia > Carnivora > Eupleridae > Cryptoprocta > Cryptoprocta ferox. The sequence continues at coordinate 137,462,318 of CM053577.1, read as the reverse complement.
TCAGAGCCTGGAGCCTGCTTCTGATTCTGTGTCTCCCCCTCTCTCTGCCCCTCCCATGCTAATGTTCTGTCTCTCTCTGTTTCTCAATAATAAATAAATGTTAACAAAAAATTTTTTAAAATAAACTTTAAAAATTAAAAATAAAATAAAAACCCCTGTTTCCCTGTTGATGGATATTTGGATTAATCCTGCTTTTTCACTTGCACAAGCTGTGTTGCAGAAAATACCTTTATAGCCACTTTGCAAGTATTTCTCTAGGAGGGCTATCTGGAATGACATACGTAGGATCGTAAAATACGTACATTTTTAGCTTCGCCAATTCTGGACAGTGATTAGCCATGTGGCTATGCCAGATTCAGTGTCAACCACAGCATGTGAGGGGAGTCTTTTCCTTAGTTTCTTGTCAAACTTGTCAACACTTGAAAAAAATTTGGATAATCTTGTGTGTGAAAAAAGAAAAAGTATGCTTGTGGGCCTGACACACTAATTACCAGTGGGGCTGAGTATGTTTATTGTATGTTTATTGGCCATTTATATTTCCTTTTCTGATAATTGCCTGGTAATATAACTTGCCCATTTTTTTTTTGCTGGCTTGTTTGACTTTTTCTTACTGGTAGAGAATCCTTTGTTCTCTATGTTGCAAATATTTTATCCCCGTTTTTGCTTATGTTTTAATTCTGTTTATGTTGTCTTTTGATAAACAGAAGTGTTAAGTTTTGATCTAGCTAAATTGTCGTTCTTTTCATCATTTTTGCCTTTTTTAGCATCTTTTTTAGGGAGAACTTTTGCTACCCTCAAAGTCACAGAGATATTCTCTAGTATTTTCTTTTTAGCATTTTTATACATATATATTTTCATTTTATTTTTTAAGATTTTTAATGTTTACTGATTTTTGAGAGAGAGAGAAAGAGACACAGAGTGTGAGTGGGGCACGTACAGAGAGAGAGGGAGACACAGAATCCGAAGCAGGCTCCAGGCTCTGAGCTGTCAGCACACAGCCCAGTGCGGGGCTCAAACTCATGAACCATCGGATCATCACCTGAGCTGAAGTTGGATGCTTAACCGACTGAGCCACCCAGCCTCCCCTCCTGCAGAGTTTTCTAAACTAAAACCTATATTCCAAATTCTCTAAGACTTTAGCTTGTAATATAGTTTACCATTTACAGAATTGTGTATAGTTTTCTCTCCTATATCTAGGTTGTAGGTACCAAGTATATTAAGAAAAACATACTAGCCTTTTAACAAAATGGACTAGCTGTCCACAGGTAAAGTAACATTCATGTGTATGCTGAACTCTCACCATGTAAAATAAGGATAATAATAGTCCCCACCTCTCAAGGTCATGGTGAAGAACAGGTGAGCTGAGGCACAAGAAACCATTCGTAAACTCGAAAGCTTTATACAAATGCCGTTTTGCTCCTCTGCCCTGTAGAAAGTTGTAAATGAAACAACCATCTTGGTTCCTGCCTTTGAGACATTTAAAACCAGGCTCATTCTAGGTGGAACAATTAAGGAGAAATTGCAAGGTGACTTGGAAGCAAGTTCCTGCCAATAACGGGGCTGCTGTGTCCAGAGCCAGCTCTGACCCCATGCAGGTGCAGCAACCCGTTATGTGTCCCCAACAAAGGTAGGGAGCTTCTCTGTGACAGCAGGGTCCCCGGCGGGGGCGGTCTTCGCTTTCCTGTCTTCCTCCTCCTCTTTGAAAAGCTCTCCCTTCCCTGGAGAACTTTCCAGGCTGAGCCTCCAGATTACTCAGGGCCTTTCTCTTTCTAATAGCTCCCTCACCCCGTGACTCTTTCTTCCTCCCACGCAGCAGTATTCAGTCCATTCTGCCGGCAGGTCTGGGAATTTGTGCTCAGTGGTAACGTGATGCTGATGAAAACAACGTTGGAAAGAACCCACAGCAGGCTTTCTGCCCTTGGATCCAGGTCGGAGCCTTATGTTTTCATCAGTCCATTTATTCTTGCATTTTGAACGAGTGAACCCAGGTACCCACTGTTCTTTCATCTGAGAAAGTCCGGGCCGCTGTGAGGTGTTTGAGGGTAAGTTATTTGTCAGGGTAGGAGAAGCAGCCTTGCCAAATACAAGCACAAAACCCCCAATTCACACCTCATCTTGCAGTTGATTAGTTCTACAAATGACCATGAAGAACAGAGAAATGGGGAGGGGGAGCGGTAGGGAAGATAGACCCCCAAACCGATGAGGCTTTATTGCTATGCTTGCTGCTTGACATATTCATATATTTTGCTTCTTTGAGGCTGGACGTTTCCCCTTGTAAGTGAATCTCTTTTGGCTACCACAGCAGTCTCCTGGGTAAATGAGTGTGCCAGGTGCCTCCTGTGGTCCTTGTGTGGTCCCCTCCCCTCCCCTCCCCCTTCTCTCCCCTTTCTTTTCCTTTCCTTCTTCCTTCTTTCTTCCTCTCTTTTTTCCTTCCTTCTGTCAGAGAAATCCATTATTTAAACTGGCTCTAAATTAAAGATACCATGAACAATTTTCCAAACTCGACGTTGCAAGACATGGTCTGATGACAAGAGAGAATATTTGAAATCAGCTGGAAAACCCAGGCATTCTGAGGCCACTGTACTTACAGCTGAGAGAAGGCTCTGCAGATAGATCAGTTGTCCCTCCAGGAGTTTGGATGATTGACAGTCTGCAAGTGTCCAGAGTGTAGTGTTTGTGAACCTTGTGAATTCAGCTGCCTGGCGACGCTTGTGTAACAAAGCCAACACGTGATAGACACGGAGTACATTCTTGTACTTTGTAAGTCACCATTGATTTGAATAATAAGTAACAGAGTGATTACATTTTTATAAAGTTCCTGATGACTTGTTTCAGAAGCATTTTTAAAAATCTGGAGATGCAAGAGGAATGCAGTCTCTCCATGACTATGCTTCTGGCACACCTTACCTGTTGAAGTAAACGAGCCTGAGGAGTTGTATGAAATTAATGTTTGCAAATCAAGTTATATTTTATGTGCATTAGGAATATTCTTCTGTTACTGGTACCCCGGGAGAATCCTTTTCTTTGGGGATGGAAACGAAAACATAAGTTTTGTAAATTCTGATTTTTGTCATCTTACTTTTGGTTTTCTTGGTTTTTCAGTTCAACTAGCTTTAAATGAGAATTTGTGTGCTAGGTATTACACACTCGGAGCGTGTAATCTTACGGAATTCTTTCAGAACCACCTTCATTATGCACATAAGGGCCACATGCCTTGTGACTAGCTCAAGACTCACAAAGTCAGCAGGTGGTGTGATCAAAACCTCAGGACTCTCGGAGTTGTTATTTTGCCAGGCCACCAATTAGAGGGTCTGAGATTGAGGCCTTTTATCTTAGCTCGGAGCAGTCTGAGACCTTTAGGAGGGTGTCATTTTGGGAAAGCTTCTAAACTTCTTGGAGTTTTGTTCAACTCCCTTGTGAAATGGGGGTAATAATACCTGATGCAAGAATTTGTGTAAGGATCAGAGGAAATAAAGATAAAGTACACGCCATGTGAAAGGCAGTCCTTAACTGTTAGCTACTATTCTAGTCATCAGGAGGAGCTATGCACTTATTTAGATGTTTGCCTATCAGCCTTGACTATGGAACCCACAGCAATGGGGACACATTCTGTTCACCCAGCAACCTTGCCGTGGGGCAAGTAGAATGTGCTGTCATTGGTTTAATTATGCTGTGTCATAGAATCATAGAAAATGAAATAGGTTTTCAAATTCATTAGATTTCCCAGTCACCTTCCCTCCATCCCCAGAACGAAGGAGATGGCTTTCATAGTGTTTAACAGGCTCAAAGGAAAAGGCTTATTAACATGTGGTCTGTACCTGTGTTTAGGCTCCAACTCTACTACTTTGCAGGTAGCCGTGAGTTCACCTCCTATTTCCAGCTTGGACTTTTCTCATCGCCGGCCCTGTCCATGGAAATGTCATACTCTCTCTCAGTTTTGGATCACATTTTGTACACATAGTCTAGATTAAACTAGATTCCTAATTATTTTTCCAGTTTGTTATTTAGGGCTCTGATAAATGTCTGTCTCTTCTGAAAATAAAAGTATTTTTGGGGGGGTGCCTGGGTGGCTCAGTCGGTTAAGTATCTGACTTTTTGATTTCAGCTCAGATCATGATCTCATGGTTCATGAGATCAAGCCTCATGTCAGCCTCTGCATTGATGGTACGGAGCCTGCTTGGGATTCTCCCTCCTCGTCTCCATGTTCCTCCCTGCTTGCTCTCTGCCTCTCTCTCTCTCTCACTCTCAAAATAAACGTTAAAAAAAGTAAATTTTTGTAACCCGTATTCTGATATTCCTGGTAGTAAAGTTTTTGTTTTTTATTAATTTGTTTTTTATTTTAGAGAGAATGTGTGTGAGTGGGGAGGGGGCAGAGGGAGACAGAGAATCTTAGACAGGCTCCATGCTCAGCAGGGCCCAGGGAGGACTTGATCCCACGACCCTGGGATCATGACCTGAGCTGAAATCAAGAGTTGGACGCTCAACCAACTGAGCCACCCATGCGCCCTGATAGTAAGTCTTGGAGTAACAGGAAATATGCTCTGATCAGAAACATTTTACACCCACTTTCCACGCCTGGGCAGGAGGAGAGCCACACGTGGATTGTGAGCATTGAAGAAGAGGGTGGAAGGAGGAGCTAACCTGCTCAGCCCCTTACTCGAGGAAGAGGAAGATCTCTAGGGGTGGAGCCTCTTTTGGAATTTTGTTCGTGTCTATGACAGTGCCTAGTACAGTGCCTCATACAGTGCCATTCCAGAGTACATGATCAGTAAATACTCCCCGAAGGGAGGACACCAGCTGTCCCAGACAAGGAAACGGGAGGTGCTGGATTTAAGTAGCTGTCCACATCACTGGACTCTATCGTCCAAACCTCGATATCGGGCATTGATCCTTAAGTGGAAGTGCCCTCTGTGCCCCTGCCTTCCCTTCGTTATCAATTCCTCTCTGTTCAGTGTCACTTGCTCTCTGAAGCTTCCACTGGTTTCCCAGGTAGAATTAGTTCTATCTTGCTCTTATGTTTTTTTTTTCCAAACCATTGACCCAGGCGTTGCCTGCGGCTGTAGCAAGCATGCATCCTGCACTCTGAACTCCAGAACCGATTTGGCTTTGGACAGACCTGGTCTCAAGTCCTAACTTCCTGAATTATCAGCTGTGGATTCACGAGTCATTTCTGTGAGTCTCGAGTTCTTCGTGAGTATCGTGAGGGTAAGAGCACTGGACTCATAAGATTAACAGAATGATCTGAACACCATCCCTGTTTTCATGGTCTTTCATCACACCAATGCCTTCACAGTCAAGAGTTTAGTTTCTTTTTATTTCTGTAGCACCTGCTTCAGTGCTAGGCATTTAAAAGATTCTCAATAATTTTTGTGTGTGTGTGGAAATATATAAATGGATGTGGTGCTAATAATTGTTATGTAATAATTACATCGTACTCACCATATGTCTGGCATACTTCTAAATGCCTTGCATGTATTAACTCGTTAACCACATAGCAGTAGCAATGATGGGTGTCACGAAGTGGACTATTTTCTCTTCTTTGAATGCAAAGCTAAAATGGTAGATGTGTGTGTGTGTGTGTGTGTGTGTGTGTGTGTGTGTGTGAAGAGAGAATGAGAGAGTGAAAGAAAGAGAGAAGGATAGGGACTTATTATTTCAGAGATTGGGTCTCAACCCACATTGCTAAGTAAGGAAAAATTCTTTCTGGAGTCCTTTTATGACTGTGTTTCTTTTGCCTAACCCTGCTTTCTAACCCTGCTCGCTGAGGTTAGCCATGCTTGCTTTCTCTGAGAGTCCCCATGGTTTGGTGCTGTATCAGCATGGTGTTTGGTGTCTGGTGGCTCACCTTGATAAATAGAGTAGAGCCACAGGAGTCATGGCTGATAATGGCACAATTCATAGGTGTCCCTTCCTTATTGCCTGCACATTCGTATGAGTCACTAGCGCTTCGGACTGAAACAAGGAATAATTTTCGAGTATTTTCCAGGGAGATTCTCGGTATCTCTAATAGTGAAGGGGGCTGAAGAGGTTTCAAGTGGGAATGAAAGTGGGAAAGGATGTGTTCACTTGGTCTTGAGCCTAATGAAGGAGGTCCAGGAAAGAAGAGTGGAAACAAGAGTGGAGGAAAGCGTTGGGCCTCAGGTGTGAAACCCTGAAGTAGAAGATAGACTTCTGTTTCTAGGGCTGAGCCCTGGATTGCCGTTAGCCACTAAGAGAGGCTTCTTAGTGCTTCCAAAGAGCAGTGGACGATTCGTGAATGTTGCTACTTACACTGTAAATCTGGAGAAGTTCCGTTTAAGTCTTATTTGAGTTTATTCTGGATTGAACAGGCAAGGTATGCAATGCCTCTGAGGTGAGCGTTCTAATAATCAGCAATTTCCCCCACAATGACAACACAGTGTGTATTGTATGAACTGAGAGCCAACTGGATCAGAAGTGTGGGTTTGAATTGAAGCAGTCAGTATAACTTTTAGGTGTTACCAAATGAAGCAGCCATAACCCATGGAAGAGGAAAGGCAACCTAACAGGTGTTTGGCATAGGTAATAACATTTACATTGGTCTTTCCAAAGGATTCATTAAAACCAAGGAACGGGCAACATGGCATGACAGGAAAAGCTACGTGCCACCTAGAATACTGAGTTCTCAAAGCACCTTAAATGCAACCTCGCACAGATCACCTAATTTCTTTGCCTTTCAATTTTACAAGTTTGTAAAATCAAGAATATAATACTGAAAACCCTTTTTACCAATTTAATTATCCTAGGCATTCCCTCATGTTCTGCAAAACTGTAAAATCTGCCCCCCCCAAAGGTTCTTATTTATAAAGAAAAGGATCTTGCAATGGTTGACAATCTAATGCATATTCTAGGATATAAAAGACAGTTTCTAGATTGAGCAGGTGACTAGGGCATAGCTTACTCTACCCCAAGCCCCACGGAACTCTACAGCGTAAAAAAGGAATTCATCTTCTACAAAAGCACTTGTCTGAAATCTATGGAACTGCCCAAAGTGTCTCCTTCCTTCTTATTACTCACATTTCATCAATTCCAGTGTGTTTGGATGCTGTTGCTTTTTTTTTTTTTTAATCTTTCTGGAAGTTGTCAAAGGAAGATTTTCACAAAACTATGTCATAACATTTACCTCATGATCATAAAACCTGCCCAATTGTGTGAGGCATCTTGATTTCAGAGCACAGTCTATGAAATAGGCTGTTTCTTTATGCTGTTCTTTTTCTTTCTTTTTCCTTGCATCACCCCAAATACTATACCTACTTCTCTTCTCTCTTCAGGGACCCTAATATTAACCAAATGGTTTTATAATGTGAAGTTAAATTTCTTATTTTAAAAGCACTGGAGTTGAATGCCCTTTCTTTTTCTAAAACACCGACAAATTCAAAAAAATTTGAAGCATGTACGTGTTATCCTGTCTGTGGGTCCTTCACAGACTGTGATACTAACCTTTTCTGAAGGTTAGTATCATTCAGTTGCAGAAACATTCAACTCAGCTCTCCAGGATGAAAATCTGTGTGTGTTTTCGAGGATGCACATGTTGTGTTTGGTCACAGATTGGTGGAATGTTTTGGAAAATTTACAGCAGCCTGCTGGTTGAGCGCACTGTTTGGATGGTGAGGTCTGGCAGGGCAGTTCCAGCACAGGACCCAGGTACTCACATACGCTGGCCAAGGAATGGTCACGGAAAACAAGGTCAGTGTCCCAGGACTGTCGTAGCAAACTGGGTGGCGTTAAACCATCTCTCATTTTGGGAGACCTGGTTTCTGAAATCAAGTTAGCAGCAGCCTTGGTGGCTCTGGAGGCTGGGAGCAAGGAACCAGCCCATGGCTCTGTCCTAGCTTCTTCAAGGAATCCTCGGTGTGTCTCAGATTTCAGATGTGTCACTACAGTCTTTGTCTCCATTTTCATGTGGCCTTCTGTTCTCCCGTGTATCCTGGATCTCCTCCTCCCTCTGATGAAGACATCAGTCACTGTATTTAGGGCCCATTCTAACCTAGGATGACCTCCTCACAACTGATGGTGTCTGCAAAGATCCTATTTCCTGAGGTTCTAGGTGGACATGAATTTTGGGGAGACACTACTCAACCCTGTAGAGTGCAAAAATGTAAGAGGAAGGAGGAAGGGACAGCCACCCACAGCTAGACTGGCTCTCTTGAACCTGGAGAATAAGACCTACTTTAACATGTGTTGATCTAGGTACACACAACAATGAATATTTTTACAGTACTTCGCATGTTAGAAATGTGTTTTGCATACCTTTAATTACTCAGTGATTGAATATCAAAAAGGATAATGGTGGGGGGGGGGTGAATGGGAGGCAAGGGAGCCCTCTGCCACCTTAGGCCAATGCTTGGAACTTTGAACAACCATCTGCCTGTGGCCATGGCTGACACTTCTCCATGCCGACTGGCCCTCTTCCCTGCTTTCCCTTCCTGCTCCCGGAATTCCACTTGATAAATTTCTTGTACATGTGTCTGTCTCCGGCTCTGCTTTCTGGGGAACTGAGGCTAAGGCAGAGCTCTTGGAAGCAGTTGCTTCCGGCTTTACTGGACAAAAATGTGCACCTGGAAAATGTGTCTCATTTGAAAATATTTCACATGACGCTGGTTGACTGAGGTGATTCAGGCAAGTCCAGGCTAGTGAACTGCAGACTCAAAGTCACCATTTAGTTTCATTTTATGCTGTGAGTAGACTCCATTTTATTCCATGACTTCCACACAGTCATCCTGAGGGTATATGCCTTATCCATAAGGGAGATGAGGGAAAACCTAATCTCACTTGCATTCACTCAAGACTTGAGAGGGCTTCTGTTTCCATCCCTTCCCGCTCCGTGGTATGGCTTCCCCCCACTACTCACTGCGAATATATTTTTAACTTAACTCCTTTCCTCATCCTAGACATCCAGTATCACTAGTTTCTCGGGTTTGCAAGTCATAAATGTCTTTTAGAATGGTCCTCTCTTCCCTATCCTCTGCCCACATGCCCAGCCTTCCCTCCCTGGACTGTCACAACCACATCCTGCTTGGTTTTATCATCTCCGTTCCCTTCCTTCCTACTACACTCTCTGTACCTACTGTAATGTTTCGAAATGAATAGCTCTTTTGTGCTCCCTTATCTTAAAAACATACATGATAACAAAAAACAAAATTGAAAAACAAAGAACTCATGATTGGCTCTCATTACCTACAGGATTAAATCCAAAGGCCTAGGTTTCTTTTATCATATTCCTCATGTCATGTTTGCCTCAATATCCCCTGCCTGTGTCTCTAACGTCACACCCCCAACTCTGTGTCTCACACAACAAACCCCAGCCTGCCCACACATGCCAAGTCTTGTTCTATTTCCCTTTCTTTCTGCCCAGAGTGCCTTTCCTTTTCTTTCTCCTACTTTTGAGACGTGACATAGATAGCATTGCAGATTTAATTGCTCTGCCTCATGTGTTTGCACGATCTTTTTTTTTTTTTTTGGTTGTTGTTACACTTATATTGAAAATCTTTACCTTCTCCGTTAGTCTTCCATGTTAGAGTTTCATACTAGAGCTTCTCACGAGTAGGAGCTATGTTTCAAGTCATCATTATGTCCCCATCAGCAAGTGTCTCGTTTAGATACTGAGAAAAAAAATTTTTCTTTTTTCCAGAAGACTGGAGGGTGAGGAATTTATCATCCCACCCAGAAAAACAATGTTGGTGAATCACTAGCATGGCCTTGCACCCTTCGTGAAGGAAAATCTAGGTTTGGAACCTCAGGTTGTATTTTCTGCAACTGGGGAAATTGTTCATGACTGCTGGCATACAAGGCAGTTTAGAAGGACATCTTGGCTTAAATCATCCACATCTTGTTTGGTGAAAATCTGCTGAACTGTAGGCTAGATCCAGAAGAGAGATGATGGGTTACTGGCTAACCAGAGTCATATTTTACATCTCTTGTTTCTTGCTCCCAGATAGCCAGTGCCCTGTTAAATGATTGACTGTGTGGCTTAGTAGCATCAAACATTTCCTGTGTAGCTGGGAGGTTGCAGTTCAGAATTATCTAGTCTGGACACCACTGAGAAGTGATAATTAGGTGCTAAATGTTAACTGGATTATAGCAGGGATCACTCCCACCGGCCACTTAACACCTCATCAGGGGTCAGACCTTAAGTATTGTTTTCAACTTACTCTTCCTGCACAGCTGCCTGTTCTGACCTGTCTTCAACAATCTATATTTTATCTTTCTGTCCAATTTTGGGACAGCTGCATCTGTTCACCTATTTTATGTAAGTGTCCGTAGCACGTAAGCAGAGATCTGTGATTCCTTAAAGAGGGAAGGAGGAGCCAAGAGCCTTGGGGTGTCTCTAAATTTTTCTCAGAAAGAGAATTTACTGTAATCACATTGGCAAGCATATATTGCTGACTCTCTATGCGTGAGATAAACCCTAAGTTCTGTACAAGGATTATTTGTTTTATGAGGTGCTATGTATTATTACCATTCCCATAGCACAGATGTGGAAACTAGAGCGATAGGCAGTTTGCACTTAGGTTGGATGGACTCAGAGCCCGTGTTCTTTTTTTTTTTGTTTTAATTTTTTAAAACTTATTTTTGAGAGAGAGAAAGAGACAGCGTGAGCAGGGGAGGGGCAGAGAGAGAGGGAGACACAGAATCGGAAGCAGGCTCCAGGCTCTGAGCTGTGAGCACAGAGCCCGACATGGGGCTCGAACCCACGAAAGCGAGATCATGACCTGAGCTGAAGCCGGATGCTCAACCGACTGAGCCACCCAGGTGCCCCATCAGAGCCCTTGTTCTTAAGCGCTGTGCAGCGTAGGGGTCGTGACTTATTGTATCCCGGGCACATCTGTGTCCTCATTTGGCACCAAGCATGTAAAGAGAACCATTCCATTGTTTCTCTTCGGGGCTTCAGGAGTGAAGAGTGTATGTACTCACCCTCAGGAGCACGTTATCAGTGTCTGATGACTCTGAGGACTGTTTCTGTGAAGCCGCCTGAGGAAATTTCCCAGGCAGAAATGCAGGTTGTAACAAAGACCCGCAGACCAATGGGATTAAGTTCCATGAATATGAGTTGCTTTAGAGAAGATGAGACAGTCACAGACAGAGAGATATACTATCAGTTCAAATTCTATATTTATTCATCTGTGTCTCAGATCGCTTTAAATGTCATTAAAGGCAAAGAGGTATGTGATTTTATTTCTATATTCATTATACAAAAAAAATTCAAGACATTATTCATACAGTGGCTGCAGATTTTTTTCTCATGGTGTTTTCTTTTTTATTCTATTTTAGTAGAGTGTATGGTAAATAATAAATTTACATTCATTTTGACTTTCGATTATGGATTTTTTGGGAGAAAAGTTCTATATGACTGAAGGCATTTTTATTATTTTATACTAGCAGATCTACCAGTTCCAATAGTAATTTTTGGTTTCCAACTTATGTTTTGTTCTGAAATTTGTCAACGTTTATAGCATCAATGAAATAGAATTTTATTATCGTACTTTTTTTTTTTTTAATTTTTTTTCGGGGAGGAAAAAAATTTTATTCTGCTCTTACACGTTCTTTTGGCTGGTCTATTAATTACATTGGCATCCAAAACACATCAATAGGAGAAAAACAAATTTAATTTCCTACATATGGGAGCCCCAAAGATGTGAGGTTCAGGGCAAGTTGGCTTATATGCCACTCTAAGCTAAGGGACAGGGTAGGGGTGTGGGCCTTCAGAGGGAAGGAAGACAATTCACAGGAAGATAGGAAAAGCAAATATTTGGTAAACAAATGTTTGCCATGCCAATGGGAGACAACAGGACACAGAGAAGACTTTGAACATATGGGTCCTTTCAAGCTCCCTGCAGCTGACCACACCTGGCCCAGGTTCCCTCTGTAGTTGTTTCTGATGAGAGCTCTCTTCCTGGGTCAGGCCCTCTGTCTAAATTTTTAGAGGTAGTTGAGGGTGAAGTTAAAATCTCTTCCTGAGTTTAATGGGCCTTAATTGTCTTTAGCTCAAAACAATCCACATGCCAAAGCGGCACATGCCCTTCAGAACCAAATTCACTATGAACATGCATGTTGATTAAGTTGTTTGGCTGGCTGTATATTCCTCCTAAATATTGCTGAGCAGTTGTTCTTTCATATAGGCAGTTTCAGCCCTCACTGGCGTACTTGCCATTCAAGACACTTTCTCTGGTACAATTTGTTATTCTGAGGTTTTCTCTAGGTGTTTGTTTTTACACTTCTTTTTCAGCATGTATTTTCTTAGTGTTAACTATATATCTGGCTTGATCTTGGACAAACTCACTTAGCATTTTAATCTGAATCTCACTTAATCCTTGTCACTCAGCTGATACAGACTACACATTTACAATGCTAGTTTAATCATTCTGGAAACACTTGGTCATGGATAAGAGAACACTGCGGCTGTCCCAGCTTGCAGGCAGGATGAGACCCTTCTTTACAGAGCTGTTCCAGGGGCCACTGTACATTCATAGCGACTTTGATTCCTTGCTTAGGAGGGAGACACATGTCCAATAGGCTGGGCTTTTATTTTAAGGTGGTAACATCTCCAAATCTCAAAGATTTTATTAAAATGCTTTTGTTTGCTGAGCCTCACTAGTCAGCCCCAGGAAACTTTTGGGGTCTTTTAGGGTCATTTTATCTTTCCTTCTTTTCCTCATCCCTCAGACAGAAGCAATTTGTACTTGCTGAGTATTTGAGAACCCAAATGGCAGGCATGGAAGAACATACAAGTTATATCAGATTTTTTTTTTTTCTGTGATACAAATTTATTTGTTCTTGAGACCATTACCAATGAACCCTGCAAATGCTGTATTTTCTGTGGTTCAGTGGTGAATGGGTTGGACTAAGTAAATTAAACGATAGCCTGTGGGCATCCACCAATCCCTCACATCTTTGTGTGGGAATCTTCTTCATTATCAGAAACATTGTTGCCTTGCACCTTGCTTCCTTTCCTGAGCTTAGTCTCTAAGTATTGCAAAGGATGCCTTGAGAATGTGTTTATCATCTTCTGTGTCCATCACAATAGGCTAAATGATGGGAAAAAAGAACCCCACAGTCTCAGTGGTTTCAATCCACAGTTCATCTTGCTCATAGAACATGTTTATCGCAGGTTGTCTGGGGGCTGTGTCTCCCTGAGCGGCTCGCCAAGGGAAGGTCCATCTTAACTACCAAGGGTTGGAGAAAGGGGATGTGGCAAATGGGGTACTGGCCTGGGTACTTTTGCCCAGATGTGACATCAATACTGTTGCTCACATTTTTTCAACAGCAAGTTTCAGTCCATCCTACCTATGTCTGGAAGGAAAACCCAAAATTCTTGATCGGCGGTGTTAATGACTACTACCGTATCCCTGGGGTACACAGTCCCTGTGGTGGTTACAGGCAGTTTACTGTGACCCAATCTCACATACTTCCCAAGTTGTGTTCAAGTCATACACCCACCGATGGTTACATGATTTGTAAGGGCCAGTGTAAAATGAAAATATGTGTCCCCTCATTAAAAAATTATTATTATTTTTATTTATGGTTTATTTTCAAGTTGGTTTCCATATAACAACCAGTGCTCTTCCCCACAAGTGCCCTCCTCCATGCCCATCACCCCCTTCCCCTTTCCCCCTCCCCCTTCAGCCCTCAGTTTGTTTTCAGTATTCAAGAGTCTCTCATGATTTGCCTCCCTCCCTCTCCCTAACTCTTTTTCCCCCGCTTCCCCTCCCCATGGTCCTCTGTTAAGTTTCTCCTTTTAGACCTATGAGTGAAAACATATGGTATCTGTCCTTCTCTGCCTGACTTATTTCACTTAGCATGACACCTTCGAGGTCCATCCACGTTGCAAAATTATTGAGTTACAAGAGAGTAACATCCGAGGCCCTTCTAAGTGTGGAGCAACTTAGTTGCCCTTTGTGCAACTGTGGAGGTCACACGTTCACAAAGCCGGACCTGTGTACATCCCAGAAAGGGATGCGGGAAGACAAGTCCTCTAGGAGAAGCATCAGAGGATGCTAAATTAAAAGTGTGTGCCTGCCCCGGAAGACCACATACACTGCAGCAGATTGTCTGCCTGTCTCACAGGAGGTGCTGTCAGGATGAGTAAGACAATGTAGGGGTGAGGATTTTTATTTCACAAATCCCTATGGGGAGGTGACCTCTAAATGCAAGACATCATCATTCCCCAACAGTGATTTAATAACATTAATTACACTCCTGTAACTGACTGTCTCACTCTTATAATTTCCTCAGAGAAGAAAGGCTGGGACCACCCTTCCCCACCCTGACTTTGTCTGGGGGAGGACAGAAGGCAAATTGGCCATTTAATCTTTTGGATTAAACTCTTTCTTTATGGAGTCATCCACTTATGTAAAGGGCAACTACTTTGTATAGTTTTGCATAGATTTGGACATGCCCTGTCCAAATCACCCAGTTGCCATGGGGACTGGCTGCTCAGGGCTCATCACCTGCCCCTCTGTCCCTCTTGCGGAACTACCCTGGGCTGCCATTCACCCTGGAAGCAGCTCAGGGCCACTGGCTCACTGATAGGAGGGTACAGATGACCAGACCCCTTGTTACAAGGTGAGGACAGCTTTGTGGTGTGATTTAGATTCTAGAATCCTCTGTGGACCAGATTGAGGTTGCCTTTGATCTGAGACCACATCCTTGCTCAATTATTTTCCTTTCTCTAGCCTGATATTCTCTCTCTCTCTCTTTCTCTCTCTGTCTCTCTTTCTCTCTCTCTCTCTCCCTCCCCCTTTCAGGATTTTCCTGAAGAACACCCCCTCAGTAAATTACGTTCACCAAATCCTTGTCTCAGGCTCTGCTTGTAGGGAACCCTAGATAAGATAAGAACTGTGTCTCTTATTGAGGGAGACTCACCCTAAATACACAGTTGCCACTGGCTGAAAATTTGAACGTAAGGACCGGAACTGTGGGTGCATTCTTTCCCCAGAACCAGGGGTCTGGTTTTAGTGATATTAGAGAACTTACCTCTTCTTGCCTTTTCCTGGTCTGTCGAGGGCTAAACAAGCAGATGCAGGATGAGGATCTGTGTTAACACCACTGCTGAGGGCTGCTCCTCAATGACAACCGTCCTGCCCGCCACGCTTGTTCAGGGCCAGGTCTTGGGGGAGCCATTGCATCACACGCTGCTTCCCTTGTCCCTACTGTGCGGCTCCCAGTTAACCCCGATGGTGTGACAATAATCCTCGCTAGCTGCACGCTGCCAGAGTGCTTTCTACAGGTCAACACCTTGAATCACAAAACCACTCCGTGGAGCAGGTCCAAGGTGATAGAGCAAATGCGGGGGAGAGCCTCTTAGCAGTTTGGTTCCAGGTTCCAGCTCCTGACTGCTTTGTGCTGCCATTTCACACATAGAAACAGACAATGATTCTTTCCCACTTCATAGTCCTTCTCGGACTCCGTACCTTGTACGGTCATGGAGTAACAGAAGGAAGGACGGAGGCCAGTCTGGCTAGAATGGACTTGGGTATTTGTGTTCTTTTCAGGCAGGAACAAAGAGGCACACAGGACATGGGCCCTGCAACCACCAATCTTAAAGCTGAGTCAGCAGATTGAAAAACATGACAAGGCAGGGTGGTCTGCATTGCTGGTGTCTCTGGCCTTTACGGCGAATCACGTGCATCCATCACCAGGTGAGTCAGCCATGGCCTGCCGTGCACTGAACATCTATATTTTGGTTGAGCGCAGAGACTGCATGACACCTGTCCTAGGAGATAGCAAATTTGCTGTTTATGCCACTTACAGTGACAGTTGGATTAGCAGCTGGATAGGGCTTTTTAACTGACCCCGAAAGTCATGGAGACGTGGGGGAAATCTCCTTTCTGGGAAGTGGGTAACAGTGAGGCCATACCGATGAATGAGAGCCAAGGTGTTTGTGAGGACACAGAAGTACACCTTCTTGGCTTAATTGTTCACAGATGCAAATTAGCTCAATTTGTGAGAAATAGCTGGGTAGTGGGCTAATTTTAAAGTGTCATGCTGCCTCAAGTTTACATTCTTTTCTGGAATATGTGCATTTTATAATAGGCTGGGAGTGAGGGACGGTTGTCAGGTAGTAAGTAGGGTGGTGATGGGGACAGAAGGGTGAAGTCATATGTAGTACTTTATGGGATTTGGATCTTAACTGTGAATTCCTTAAAACACAGGTCAATAAAAACATTAAGATAAAGTGTTCAAGACCCACAAACACTAGTTTAACATCTTTCTATTTTATTGTCACTATCAGAAGACCTAATTTTTTTAAAGTTTATTTATTTTAAGAGAAAGAAAGAGTGAGCGAGTGAGTGAGTACAAGTTGGGGAGGGGCAGAGAGAAGGAGAGACAGAATCTCAAGCAGGCTCCATGCCATCAGTGCAGAACCTGATGTGGGGCTCGAACTTGTGAACCATGGGATCACGACCCCGGCTGAGATCAAGAGTCGAATGTTTAACCGACTGCACCACCCAGGTGCTCCTGGAAGACCTAGGTTTTGATCACAGAACAAGCAAGAGAGTGTGGCTGGAGCAATTGGAAATGATCATGGGAGTTACGGACCAAGTCAAATCTGATGTTTGTGCAGTTTGCTGATGGGATTCATGTTCCCAGTTCACTCTTGGAGAGGAGACTGTTAGGTAGAAAGATTAAAAAGATACCACGTATGGATTGGGCCAACGACTGTCTGAAAATTTTTTTAGGTCATTCGGTTTTGTTTTTATTTGTTTGTTGGCTTTGTTTAGCTGCATATGTCTGAGCAAATCATGACTAGTTTGCTTCGACTATCTGGAAATATTCTTTTGTTGGCAGTTTGAAAGAATGAGTTTGTCTGTTCTTAAGGTGCCCTATACAAAAGTAAGAGAACAGACATTGTTCACTTGGTGCAAGTTGGAACTTTGGTGGAGAGGACATTATCAAGGAGCAGCTAAAAGCACAGCCTTTGTAATAAAACTGGTTAAAACATAGTTGGAATTCACCCTCTACTATGTGGCCTCGGAAATGATATTTAGTCCCTTGAAGTTTTACTTTCTTAAGCTATAAAATGCAGATTACACTTCAGGATTTTGTTAAAGGATTAATTTTGACAACATGAACATTTTCTGTTTGGTGTATATTTGCAATGTAGGTGTTCACCGAACAGTAGCCCCTGGGGTATGATGACACCCGTGGTGTTAGCAACAAGTCTTGTGTCTCTTAATCACTGAGTCCATAGAAGGCATGTTTCCATCTCTTCCCTCTCTTTGAATGGAAAATTCCAGTAAAGATAGGTGTTAGTGTCCATCATGTTCTTTACAACTTTGCTGCAGTCTCAGGATCCCTTTTACAGTGATGGTTAAGCCCTCCTTGGTCTGAGAGGGATGCATCCATAATGAATGATGACCTGGCTAGTTATACTGGGCTCTTTCCTTTCCAAAATGGCTTGAGTATTCAGAATCTGGAAACTAAAAGTACTAGTATAGTGATTTTCAGATTTGTAGTAATCATAGCTAATAGATTGATCTCTTACTGTGTACCAGGCACAGTGGTAAGCCTTGAACCATCCTTTCCTCAGCTGAAATCTTCCTCATAACTTGACCATGTAAAACAGCTGGACACAGAACCATTTGACTGAAACCAGAGGGTGTTACCCACTCTCTCTGTTCGCCCTCACGACTTCCTCCAGGCTTCTCCTTGGAGCTCTCGGACCTGATGGAGGACTGCCAGGTGTCTTCTGGTCAGGTAGAAAATGGGTCCAGGGAAGAGTAGTGGGATGGCCTTTATTCACTTACTGTGACAGAGAAAACAAGAGACCAAAAAGAAACAGTGTTAGTTCCCCAGCGTCCCATTTTTGCCCCATGGAATGTCACTGAGCATGGGTCAGATGGATCAGCACAGGGGAGCGTAGGGGATGGACTCATTGCTAAGGGAGCTGCAAATAAAGGCCTCCTGCCATTCGATGGGCCTGGGGTCTAGGGGAATGGACAACACCCTTCCCTTCCCCAGCACACAAGGAGGCTTCTAAATGGAGGTGCCTAGGCTGGGAATACAAATGTGTATGAGTAAGGCTGGTGGCTCGGAGTGTGAGGCAGGCACGGCCCTTGACAGTCACTCCCTCTGGAGACACGGTGCTCTGGCCTTGCACTAAGTTAAATCTCAGGAGAGCAGTTTTCTCGCTCCCTTTTTTTTTTTTTTAAATTTTTAATGTTTATTTATGTTTTGAGAGAGAGAGAGAGAGACAGAGAGAGAGAGAGAGAGAGAGAGAGAGAGAGGGAGACACAGAATCTGAAGCAGGCTTCAGGCTCTGAGCTGTCAGCATAGAACCCGACGCGGGGCTAGAACTCATGAACTGTGAGATCATGACATGAGTTGAAGTTGGACGCTCAACCGACTGAGCCCCCCGGGCACCCTAGGAGAGCAGCTTTCTCAATGTGAGCCTGCCAGGCAGAATCTGTGTTGGCACTGGAAAGATCATGTATAAGATTCTGACCTGAACAGGACTCCTCAGGACCCTTAGAATAGTTTGAAAACTACTGTACTACTTGATGGAATATAGGATTCCTTTGTGAAGGAAAGCTGTAGTCATTTAGCTTTTGGGGAGATTGGCATTTAACGTATTCTGTGCTAACAGTTTATATTGATGCCTAATTGGCTGAGTGAACTCACTGTAATATACCAGTTGATCATGCTTTTGAAGGCAGGCTCTTTATCTTGCTGATGGAAACCAAGTTGGTTTCTACTTCCTAGGAAATATTTTTGCCCTTCATTGTCTCAACTTTTATGACGCTTCCATGAGATATACTAAATAAGAACTGTCAGTATTAGCATAAAATGTTGTAGTATGAAAATATGAAAGCTTTTTATAAATAAGGTGCCAGTCATTGTTTAGAGTTAATTTCATGCTTGCTCAGTAATTAGGAGTAGAGGATAAGTCTTGCCAAATATTGATGCTTTGCCTCTCAAATCAGATTTGAAATAATGACTTAGAATTATTCAGCATTTACATGGTATTTTTATATGAATAAAATGCATCCTAATCATTTTTATTAGTGATGATCAGGTACCTTTTAGGATTTCAATGCATTTATGTTGGTTGATGAGTGGATTGCTCTGTATATGTAAAAGAAAACAACCTTAGGGTATATCATTCCATTTCCAATTTTTAGACGCAAGGTTAGATTTAAGTTGAATATCTTGACCTGATAGTTCATTTGCATGCTACAATCAATGGATTCCAATAAACCTTTGCTTTTTGTGTGTTTCAGAAATAAATTTGGCATACTGTTAAAATGGGTTATCAATTTTGTTCCAGGGCCATTGAAGTAAAAATTGCATATACAAATACTTAGATAGGTTTTTTGATTCAGTGGAAGTAAGTTTAAATAGCTGTTGATCTAATTTTTTTGGTAGTGTGCTCTTTAGTCCCCACTTTTGTGTGTTTTTGAGGGAAATGATTCTGTACCCAATTCCAGTGTGTAGTGCCCCCTCACCCCACACACCAAGAACTTCTCTGACGCTAGCTGAGTATCCTGCAATTCAACTCAACTTTGACACTGTCTACCTGGAGATAGATACCTAATCCCACAGGTTAAGGGCTTAGTCTTACAAGACTCCCTTCCCCACCACAGACACCAATCACAAATCCAAGTTATTACCTATGATTTTGACTCCCTGCTTATAGACTGGAGGTTACAACAACCTTCTCCTTGGGTTCCATTAGTTTGTTATAGTGGCTCATAGAACTTGGAGAAACACTTTACTTGTCACATTACTAGTTTATTATAAAAGGATGTGACCCAGGAACAGCCAGATAGAAGACGTGCATAGGGCAAGGTGTAGGGAAAGGGCATGGGGCTTCCATGACCATTCAGAGTGCACCAGCTCTCCCCAAATCCCCCTCAGTGCCTTCACCAACCTAGAAGTGCTTCAAACCCTGTCCGTTTTTATAGAAGCTTCCTTATATCACCATGATTGATTAACTCATCAACCGCTAGTGACTGACTCAACCTGCAGATCCTCTTCCATCCTTGGAAGTTGAGGTGCAAGGTTGAGACTGAAAGTTCCCACCTTCTAATCACATGGTTTTTCCCCTGGCAACCAGCCCCTCTCCTTAGGTTAGCCAAGGGCTTTCCAAATGTCCTTTCTTCGACATAACAGAAGACACCTTTATTGCTCTCATCATTTAGCAGTCATCTACACACACACACACACACACACACAATTTATTTTTGAGAGAGAGAGAGAGAGAGAGAGAGAGAGAGAGAAAGAGAGAGATAGAGAGTGCGCGTGCAAGAGCAAACAGGGGAGGGGCAGAGAGATAGAGGGAGACACAGAATCCAAAGCAGGCTCTAGGATCTGAGCTGTCAGCACAGAGCCCGATGTGGGGCTTGAACTCATGAATCACGAGATCATGAACTGAGCCGACGTTGGAAGCTTAACCGACTGAGCCATTCAGGTGCCCCTGCACATTCTAAGAGTTTTAAGAGCTGTGTGCCAGAAATGTGGATGAAGACCAAATACATATTTTTAATTATATTATATATCACAACATCACAGTGGGGATATTGTAAATGATAATGCATATTAATGGTACCTCTCAAGAATTTCTTTCTAAAAAAGGGAACCAATATCAGAATTGTAGGCTCCTGTGGAATACTTGGAAACTACTGGCAAAGATTGGATTCTCCTAGGTAATTATATCACAGGCTGGAGCCAGGGGCATGATAGGTCATGCCCACAAACTGGTCATTGATGAAGCACTTTCAGCTTAGAAGGAGATAATAACTACTCTGCTGGGCCAGAAGCAGTTAAAATATTAGACAAAGCAGTAGTTTGATTTTCTGTTTCTGAAATAACTGGTCTTTGATTTCCAGATTGCTTTTCTCTTTTATAGGTACAGCCAAAGAGGAAGGTTCAGTTACCCCTTGGGTTCTGTCTTATTTATCTCATTGGTTGGAGAACATGAGAAAGGGGACAGGAAGTACATTGTAAGCTGGCTGATGACACCAGCCCCCTGGAGGATAGGATAGCATTTGAAGTTAGAAACAAATAGAACTAAGTTCAATTCCTGCCAAGTGTACCTTATTCATATGGGAAGGATCAGCAAGCTTTAGGAAATGAAGTTCAGAAATACTCAGGGAAGATGCAAAGGTTGAACGGCTTACCATTTTATTTATTTACTAATTTTTTCAAATGTTTATTTATTTTTGAGAGACAGAGAGAGACAGAGTGTGAGCAGGGGTGGGGCAGAGAGAGAGGAGACACATAATCCAAAGCAGGCTCCAGGCTCTGAGCTGTCAGCACAGGCCCTGATGTGGGGCTCAAACCCATGAACCCATTATCGTGACCTGAACTGAAGTCGGATGCTTAACCTACTGAACCACCCCGGCGCCCCTGGTTCCCATTTCAGAAAAGCAAATATGAGGGGCCTGGGTGGCTCAGTCGGTCGAGCATCCATTTTGGTTCAGATCACAATCTCACGGTTGATGAGTTCAAGCCACATTGGGATCTCTGCTGTTAGCATGGAGCCCGCTTCAGATCCTCTGTCCCCCTCTCTCTCTCTCAGCCCCTCCCCCCCACAATCTCTATCTCAGAAATAAATAGAACATTTAAACAAAGCAAGAAAGAAAAGCAGATGTGAGTTTGTGTTGGTAGGTACTTTAACAGGGAAACAATATAAACTGCTGTTACCTAGTTCTGCTTACAGCTGATCACACCCAGATTCAGGGCTGGTTTTTGTACTACGCTCTACAACTGGGGAAGTCAAGAGTTGGAGTTTGTAGTGTTCAGAGAAGGTCAAGAGTGTTTTAATGTTGGATGAAAAAACTCAGTAAGGGTAAAAGAAGCCACCGTTTATTGGTCTGGAAAAGAGGAAGCCAAGCAATAAATGAATAAATCTTCAGATGTTGTAGGATAGGAATTTGCCTTATTCCACTCTCCTAATGGCAGTAGAATTGCAGAGAATGGTATTAGAATGGATCCTTGGGCTTCTTATCTGCTATGTTATGTTCTTCAGGAATAGCATTCCCCAGTAGGTATCCATTCATTCACCCTTCAGGTGCCAGACAATCCAGCATCACTTGAAAACAGGAGGCTTTTAATTTATGGAGCCCAAATCTGCATCCACACAGCCTCTCCACTGATCCAGGTCCCGATCTTCAGAGCCAGCGAATATCATCTCTTCCCTTTCCCACAAGAAGGTCTTCTGTGCAGTTGAAGGACAGCTACCATGTTCCTGTAAACTGTTTCCATGATAAGCACTAACAGTACTGCGTTTTTTTCAAACTCTTCGTCATATGCTTGATTTCTCTTTTTGGTCTTTTTCCTTCAAACAAGTTTCAATATGCCAGTGTGTCTTCAAAACTGTAGCATGGAGAACTGAGCCTAGCACTGTTGAGGGAACATTGTAGGGGGAAACGACCTCAGCTTCCTCATACTGTATCTTCCGGTAAGGAAATCTGAGGTGACAGCCACGTAACTGAGTGTGGGGTCACACGAAGACCTTGGTTATTTTAGTTACATAAGTTATTTACTGTTATTACACTATAGCTCCCCATTTTATTTTTAGAATTGTAGAATGTAGTGTTAGTTTCCTGTAGCTGCTGTAACAAATTAACACAAATAGAAATTTATTCTCTTATAGCTCTGGAGGCCAGAAGTCCCCGGGCTACACTCCCTCCAGAGGCTCTAGGGGAAAATTTATTCCTGGCCTTTTTCAGCCTCCAGTGCCATTGGCATTCCTTGGCTTGTGACTGCATCTGTTTCATCTTCATATTGCCTTCACCTCTGTGGGTCTGTCTCCAGAATCTCTCTGCATCTTTCTTCTAAAGGTGACTGCATTTAGAGACCACCTGGATAATGCAGGCTAAGTTCCTCTTCTCAAGATCTATCCTGAACAAACAGTTGGCTTCCCATGGCCGCTGTCATAAATCAACAAAAACTCAATGGCTTAAAACAGTGTATTCTCTCATGGTTCTGGAAGCATGGAATTAGTAAGTTTGGAATTAGTAACCCTGGACCCAAATCAAGGCACTGGCATGGCTGTGCTCCCTCCAGAGGCTTTAGGAGAGAATCCATTCCTCATCTCTTCTGGCCTCTTGTGGCTTCTCAAATTCCCTGGACTGTGACAGCATCCTTCCAATCTCTCCCTCCCTGGGCACAGTGCCTCCTTCTCTTCTGTGGTACCATTTCCCTCTGCTTCTCTCTTATTAAGACCCTTGTGATGGCACTTAGGACCTACCCAGATAATCTGGGGTGACCTCCAGGCCCCATCCTCAATTTAATCACACCTGCAAACAGCCCTTTGTCCACTGTGGCTCCAGGGACTCAGATGTGGGTATTCCTTGGGGGGACCAGTTTCCAGCCTGTAATAAATACCACCATGTTCAACCTCCTTTTCATTCAAAGACAGAAACAGAAGCCCTGAGAGGTAAGGCAGCCTGTGGGAATGGGTTTATATTCTTTTTTTTTTTTTTTTTTTTTTTTTGGGGGTTTATATTCTTAAAGTGAATATCTGGAATAAGAAGACTCCTTCCAGACTCTACTGCAGTGGAAGGAAGTGACTCTTAATTCTTTGCCTGTGACTTACACAGTTGATACTGGAAGGAAGTAAACATAGAACACTATAATGGTCTTTATTAAATTTTACTGTGTTTGACTCTTTGTTCTCATCTGTTCACTTATATCAGGTTGTCAACAGTGGCACTAGTGACATTTGGATTGGATAATTTTTTCTTCGTTGGTGGAGGCAGGGATGGTGCTGTCCTCTGCATTATAGGATATTTATCAGCATCTCTGGCCTCTACCCAGTAGATACTAGTAGCACCACTTCCTCCCTTCCTTCTCCCAAGTTTTGAAAAAAAATATCTTCAGACATTACCAAAATGTCTTTGGGAGGAGGTTCAAAATCACCACTAGTTGAGAAATATGGACTTGTATGGAAACATTGACATTCGAGGTACTTTTTTTTTTATTTTGACCTTATTATCTGCCAGTTTTATCAATAATCATTTTCTGTAGCCAGGTGTTAAAATTTGAATGTTGTGATAATGTTAGAAAAAGGACAGGACTATCATCAAATCACTGCAGATCACCTTTACCTTTTTCCTAATGGACTGTAATCTACTTTTTGGAGCCAGCTGTCAATCCCTCTCACATTATCAACATCTACTTTGCATTGTTCCTAAGGGTATTTTGAGAGTGTTTGTCAAGTGACTTGCTGAAATCCAGATCCGAGTTCTAACACATTTTAATGCTATTTCTTTAGGATACTTAAGGAGAATGAATTTGACTAATGGCACTTGGTAATTATGGTTTTCTTTTTGAAGAGCTCACAAATCATACTATTCCTCATCTGTTTCAGAGTCCTTTAGTGCTTAACTTTGAACTCAGTGGTTTATGTTTGTGGAATCAACCTTTCTCCCTTGAAAATGTTTGTCCATTCCCATTCTTTTGGTACTTAGTCCTTTAATACATGATTCCTAAAAGATTAGGAACCATAGAACCAAAATTCTATCTAGAATTTCTCTTAACACCTGAATGTATACTATGTATGTCTCTGTATCTCTGTCTCTATATTGCTGTCTATGTGCAGGACACTAACACCTTGGGACCAGCAACAGGCTTTCTTAGAATCTCCTCCACGATTGAAAGCTTGCCCCTAGGTGCCAGAATCACATATCCAGCTGCCACTTTGACATCTTCACTTGGATGTCTCAAATATAACGCAAATTGGATTGAACTCCTGGTTTCCAGACCCAACTGTGGTCTTCTTTACTCTTCTTAGCTTGGTGAAGGGCACCACCATCTGGTCAATTCAGCAAACCGGGACACCAGAAAAAAGTCCCGAACGTCTTACTCTATTTCCAATCCATCAGAAAATTCAATGGATTATATTCTCTAAAAATACTCTTCACATTTTCCACTTCTAATTAGCTCCACTCGTCCCACGAGGGCTCAAAGTACATCGTTTCTCACCTCGGCCAATGCAATAGCTTCCTAATTGGGCCCCTGGGAGTCCTCCTGATAGGCATGGTGGTCTTCTGAGGTGTGAATCTGATTATATCATCCCGTCAACAGATTCCCTTTGTTCTGGGATAAAAGTTAAAATCTTGACCGTGGCTTAGAAAGCACAGTCCAGACTGGCCCTGCCCACCTCCTCTGCTGCATCGCACCCTGCCTACCTCTTCCTGCCTGCCCACGCTGGTCTTCTTTCTGTACCGGAGTGTGCGCACTGTGCTTCCCTGATCTTGCACTGGTAATTCCCCCGGCCAAGCAGGCTCTTCCCTAATTTAGCTCACACTCAACTTCAGATCTCAGTTCAATCATTGCAGTCTAAGGAGGCCTCTCCTGACCGTTTCCTCACACACTCCTTTGTTCCTCTCGATTAAATCTTCCCAACGCCTCTAGTCACAGCACCGTATACTTCTCCAAAGCACTTTGGAAATCTGACTTTATGTTTTGTTTCGTGACCATGAAATTAATATGTCTCCTACACTAAATCAATGAGCTTTTTAAGGAAGAAGCTGCCGCCTGGTTTTGCTCGCTTTTGGATCCGTGTCATGTTTTTATCTTCTGTGCCATGCTTACGCCACTTTGTCCTCCTTGAAAAGCACCTAGCATACTGTGTGAGCCTAAGTAGTTTTCAGGGGGGAGAATGGGTGAAGGAATAGAATGAATATCGGACCCCGTCCCCTTGTAACACGTTTGCCGCCTGCTTTTACGACTGAAGATGCATGTCTTCAACAGAGAATGCAGAGTGAAACTGAGCCGGTTTTGCTTCTCTGGTCAAATTAGTATAAAACCAGCTGCTTTGGGAAATGGATAAAAACCTTATTCTTTTTTCTCATTGAACAATTTAAAAAATCACTCTATTTTGCTCACTACTTGTATTTGTAATTTGTAACTAGCCATATTGCTGATTTATTTTAGTTTTGCAGGTGGTTCTGGGGTCCAGTCCTTCTGATTTTATTCAAATTACAGGATGATAGGATTGTGACATTCATTTGGCATCTAACATTGATGAAGCCTTTCTCACTCTATTTGTTGCATATAGTCTTTAAGGAGCATCTCTCCGTATATCTATGTAACCATTTCTCCCCTAATATGGGCCTTTACTTGTTCTGCTTTTAGAGAGCCTTTCTAACTTTTTTTGGGGGGTGAGGGGCAACTTTTCCAAAATTTCAAGTCGGCCTCTAATGTGGCTCAGAATTCCCCTTTTTGGACATCAAGGACTCTAACACATGTTTGGTTTCTCCCAGTGTTAAAATCACTTCCGGTTTACCAACCAGTTGGTCAGCCATATCTGATCTGCTCTCGGTTCCTCTGTCTAGATGTGTGGCCTCAGGTGAGTTTCTTACCTGTCAAAGTTCAGGTTTCCTATCTGTTGAAAGAGGAAGTTGGGCTTGGCAAGATCCCATCATATCCAAAACCTTTAAAGCAGTGAAAGTATATCATAGTGGAAGAATCCATTTTCTTTTACTTCTGTTGAGGTTGAAATATAATGAAAGTTTTTTGTCAGTATCAATAGTTTCTTCCTAATTATTACTGAGCAGTATTCCAAGATAAGGATATACCACAGTTTTCTCTTTAGCTTTCTTGAGATATAATTGACAAATGAAATTATAATATACTTAATGTGTACAATTTGGTGATTTGATATACCATATATATTGTGAAAATTCCCACAGTCTAGTTAATTAACACACACCCATCACCTCACACATTCATTTTTTGCCTTTTTTCATGATTTGTTTAATCATTTGCCTGTTGAAGGATATTTGGGGTGTCTCAAACTTTGGCTATAATAAATTAAGGGGCTATCGACATTTGTGTGTGTCTTGTGTAAACATAGGTTTTCATTTCTCTGGGGTAGATGCCCAAGAATTCAATTGCTGAGTCATATGGTAATTGCATATTTAGTTGTTATAAGAAATTCCCAAAGGTATTCCAGAAGTATTCCAGAAATATAATTTTGTATTCCCATCAGCAGTGTATGGAAGATTGATTTCCTCTGTATCCTTGCCAGCATTTGGGGTTATCACAATTTTTCATTAGCTGTGCTAGTAGGTATG
This sequence comes from Cryptoprocta ferox, assembly GCA_028646485.1. Lineage (NCBI taxonomy): Eukaryota > Metazoa > Chordata > Mammalia > Carnivora > Eupleridae > Cryptoprocta > Cryptoprocta ferox. The sequence goes on along the minus strand of CM053577.1, from coordinate 137,435,274 downwards.
TAGTCATATCCCATGGTGGTCTTACTTTGTATTTCTTTATTGGCTAATGATGTTGAACATTTTTTCATGTGCTAATTTGCCATCTGTATATTCTCTATAATAAAACATTCCTTTATTATCTTGTGTCCCTTTTCTAACTGGATTGTTTATTTTGTTGTTGAATTTTGAGAGTTCTTTATATATTCTGAGTACTAGTCCTTTCTCAGACATGTGGTTTGCACATATTTCCTTCATGTCTGTTGTTGCTCATTTTTTCATCCATTTAAAAGGGTCTTTCACAAAACGAACATTTTAAAATTTTAATGAAGTCCAGTTAATTCATTTTTTCTTTTATGAATTTTATTGGTGGTGTCAAGTCTAAGAACTCTCTCTGCTTAACCCTGAGTCCTGAAGATTTTCTCCTGTTTTTCCTAAAACTTTTATATTTTTTTGTTTCATATTTAAGTCTGTGATAGTTTTGAGTTAGTATTAGCAAAAGATCTGAAGTTTGGGTTGAGATTCATTTTTGACTCATGGGTATCTAATTACTCCAGTACCATTTGTTGAAAAGGCTATCCTTTTTCTATTGAATTGCTTTTGCACCTTTGCCAAAAATCAGCTGAGTATAATGTTATGGGTCTATTTCTAAATTCTCTACTTCATTGATCCATGCATTTATCTCTTTGCCAATACCATGCTCTCTTGATTACTGTAGTTATATGGTAAGCTTTAACATCAAATAAAGTGATTCTTCCTACTTTATTCTTCTTCTTTTTTTTTTTTTCAGCTCCTCTGTGTCTTTCCATATAAATTTTAGGATAGGCTTGTCTCTGTCTACAAAGTATCTTGGTGAGATTTAGATGGAAATTGCATTACATCTATAGATCAAGTACTGGAGAATGGACATCATTACTAAATTGAGTCTACTGATTCATGAACAGTATTTCTCTTCATGTGGGTTCTGATTTCTTTAATTAGCATTTTGTAATTTTTTCCCATATAGATCATGTACTATTTTTTAGGTTTATACCTAAGCATTTCATCTCCTTTGAAGAGATTTTTAAATAATACTGTGTCTTAAAATTTCAGTTCCTTCATGGTCATGATAAGTGTATACAAGTGTGATTGATTTTTGTGTGTTGATCTCATGTAGACAGTTGCGACAATGCCTTTTTCTGGATTTATGTGTTTTTTCATCAACCAGATTATGAAGGCCTTTGGGGACTATATGTTTCTATGCTATACAAATGTTAGAGGCTTAATATATATTTATGTTTGAGGGGTGCCTGTGTGGCTCAGTAGGTTAACTGTCTGACTCAGACTCAGGTCTTGATCTCATGGTTCGTGAGTTCAAGCCCCACATAGGGCTCTGTGCTAACTGTGTGGAGCCTGTTTGGGATATTCTCTCTCTCTTTTTCTCTCTCTCTCTCTGCCCCTCCCCTGCTCATGCTTTCTGTATCTTTCAAAATAAATAACCTGAAATACATATATATATATAGTCCAGCACCATTAGTACTGTGATCTGTGACTCAGTCATGTTTAATAACTGAGTTTTTGTTTTTCTGCCTTTTCCTTTTTCTTTTTCCTGAAAGAGCTAATTCACAATGCATTTGTCTCCATGCCCAAACTCCTGTTTTTCCTTGCTGTGCAGTGCACTGAATCTATTTGGAATAGGTCTCATTTATTTACAGCTTCAAGAGAGCAGTGTCTTAGTACAGATTGAAATTGGGATTTAATTAATGTCTTTACACAGTACTTGGATACTAACCTCTTTAGCTACCAGAGAAATACCTATATATCTGATTCCATTTAGAGTCTTTAGCAGGTACACAAAGTGCTAGAAACAGTTTTTTCCCCCTTCTGTGTGACACAGGCAATAATTAAAGTTTAAAAGCTGTGTATTGACTCTTTTTCATAGTTCGCTTGGCATTAATTGTGTTTCCAGGCTTGTGCTCGGGTTCAGGACTTCCATTCAGCACTTTTTATTACTGGTACCATGTGTTTGTACATGTATCGTATTTTCCAAGCCTTTTTCAAACACCCTGTTTTCCTGGTCTTCACAAAAGATAATTAATACCTGACAGAATGTACAAATGAAAAAGAACAGATGTGGGTGAAGAAAGTCTATGATTTAATCAGCAAAGGAAGAAGTGGTAACAGTCTCTTTCGGATACTTGGGACACCAGCTGGAAATGATTAATAAAACTGAATGATACTATCTTCAACTTCACTGAAACTTAGTGTTCTGCAAATACATGTGATCGAAAGTTAATATCTAATTTTGTCAAAAGTGAGACTAATAGTGCAGGATGACAAAATCTGAAATGTTATTATGGTTTGCTGAGCCCCTATTAATGTAATAATATGTGTGAAGAAATAATAGAGAAATCAGGAAGTCATAATTCAGAGATTAGGGGGTAGCAGAATACACTACCCCCGAAAGATGCCACTTTGGCATATGGGTTATTTTGGGTTGAAGGCGACCAAGGTCCAGCAGACTCAGGAAGAGCTTTTTAACTCCCCCTTCCCTGCCTAAAAGAATTTAGATAAGGGTGTGTACAAGGAAGAGATCTATTACCAGAGGTAAGTTTTGTATCAGAAAGACTTACTGCAAGATGTGGTGAGCATTTGTTCACCAAACATTTGCTTCTCCTTTGTGAATTGCCTGCTTCCCTTTGCCTCTAGAATCCTGCCTCCTTCTCCTTACCTGGGATGGCATTCAAGGCTCAATTGTGGCACTGCTTTTGAGTCTCATGTCCTTGTGGGGGTCCTGTATATACGCAGTTCATTTTGCTTTTTCTGCTGTTAATCAGTTTTGAGACAATTTATTGGCTGAACAACCTAGAAGGGATGAAGGGAACATTTTCCCATCTCTACAAGAGCGTGCTTCCTAAAATAAGATCCTCTTCTTCCAAATAAAGCAAAGTAAGATGGACAGTTATTTAAATATCAAACATACAGGACAAAGTACAGGTCAATTCAATCTGACAAATTGGGTCCTTAGTATATGCCAGGATCCAGAGTATATACTGGGAGTAGAAAGGAGCATAAGACCAGCTCTTCCTCTAGATGTGTTGAAACCATGGTTTTCCCTGTAGATTGCCTGGGGAAATGTCTTGAAGGCACTCAAGTTTCAAGCATTTAGAATCTGCAGTATCAAGGATAATCAGACTGAAAACAAGTATGCTAAACAAAATCAGATATTCCTGAGATGCCTGACATTAATAATGAATGAAGGGAAGGTAAAAAAAAAAACAACAAAACCCAATAATCACTGTAAACCTTACATTCTGAATGTAAATCAGATTGATGTCCTTTTGAAACCTTTGTCGTAAGCACCAGAATCAATCAGCACAAGATGAACGTGGTAGTGCAAGTAGCAGTTCTATGTGTTCATTTCTGGACCTACTAAATCAGAAATTATTTTTTTTTCAAGGTGGCAAAAATACTATAATTGATTTTTTTGGATGGATTGGAATCTGGTGGATCTTGGCACGATAACGTTAAAATTGATTAAATTTGTACCTTTTAAGATTTGATACATAAGACAACCAGAGCAAGAATATTCTATTCCAGTGGTTTTCTAATTGATTCTAAATGGAAATGCTCAGGTGAAACAGTTATTCGCTCCATCCACACGCTCTTACGTGTGGCTGAGCGTCCGCTTTGTATGGAGAAAGGAAGATAAGTCATGGCGATGCCTTCAAGAAGTTAAAATTCAGTTGGGCAGGCAGATTGACGTGTGAGGAGTCCAGCTCCAGGTTAAAAGTGTAAGTGTGAGTTTTCAGGCCCCACGAAAGTCGATTACAAAGGCTTTTCTTGACCAGCCTCAGGGAGAAGTTGTCTTCGCCACACCCGGCTTTGCGCTCAAGTCTGAAAGCTGCGGTCATGATGGCTCACATATTGACATTCCTGGCTGTGATCCCTGCATTCCTGGTCTCTTCCCTGAGGCCTGGACAGAGTCCCCTGCAGACGCCCACCCCTGCTGAGCTCTCCTTACAGGGAAGGAAGGGGAGAACCTTGAAGACACTTTTCCCCACTATGACTCAGTTCTGCATTTCACTTCGGGGTCCAAGCAGCAGAGGGACCCCCTTGTCTCTACTGCTCAACTGGTGCTCCATCCCACGGTGGGTAAAGGAGCGAGAAGAGTTGGTGTTCCCTCTGGTGTGAGACGCGGACTTCTATTGCAGTAAGTGACTGAGGGCTTGACACCCTCATTTTTGTCTTGTTTTCATGGGCTGCTCTGACATCTTAGCGCTGAGGTGGATCTCTCCCGGCTCAGCCGAGCTCCCCAAAATGTGGATACAAAGAGTCACAATGGAGGGACAGACATACATGTAAGGGCATGTGCAGGAGCTGTGGAGAGGAGGGAGAGCCCCGGGAGGTTCTGACTCAGCGTGCGCTCAGAGGTGGGCGCTGGAAGCTCCTGGCGAGCACGCAGCGCAGGTGGGCGCAGAAGGCCCACCGAGAAACTGCCAACAGAGGGTGTGCAAGACTTCAGGGAGCAGGGCTAGTAATGAGGCTGGTTGCATAGGCAGGGGGCCTCCTGAAGGAACCTGGATTTCATTTCCATGGGGAGCTACTAGAAATAAAAGAAAAATAGATTCATCAGAGGAAAGGGATGGTTCATCTACTTCCATGTGAAATAAGGGGCACCTGGGTGACTCAGTCAGTTAAGAATCCATCTTTGGCTCAGGTCATGACCTCATGGTTCGTGAATTTGAGCCCCACGTTGGGCTCTGTGCTGACAGCTTGGAACCTGGAGCCTGCTTCAGATTCTGTGTCTCCCTCTCTGTCTGCCCCTCCCCTGCTCACGCTTTGTCTCTCTCTCTCTCTCAAAAATACATAAACATTAAAAAAGTTTTGAAATGCCAAGATTTACAAAAATAGACTCTCCAGAGGCCATTTTATCATTACCTAAACTACTTTCACCTCCCTGTTATCTCGAGATGGAATTGTTTATACTGGATTTAGGAAACGTCAGGGAATAAAGCACTTGCCTGTTGACAAGCTGTTTTGTCTATTTCGTTTTAGGCTTGTCATGTTTGGACCATTTTGCTGATGACCTTATTAAAAATAAAGTGAACTTTGTTATGATTTTATTGACCTTGCTAATTATTAGATGGTCCTGTTAACAGAGCAAAAAGGTCATTCTTCTGAGCAAGAAGAACACTGTGGCAGAACTTCCAGGTCACACATGTTTTTATCTCCCATGGCATTGCGCACTGTGCACGCAGGCTTGTGAACAAAAGAGCCCTGTGCTAGCCTCCAGCAGGAGATGACTTGGGTGGTGGTGAAGGTCATGACCAGAGGTCAGGCTGTCCGGGCTTCCAGCCCCAGCAGTTACTAGCTGTGTGACCGTGGACAGGTTATTTGACCTACCTCAGCCTCAATTTCCCCTCTTTGTAAAATGAGGATAATACTAGTATCTACTTCATAGGACTGTTGGGATGATCATGTGAGTAGATAAATGTAAATCAAGTCTTTAGAATGGTCTAGAAGAGAAGAGATGGGTGGTTTCAGAAAGAGTGAGCTCAGAGAGACTCTCTCTGTTTGTGTGTTGGGTAGTGGCTTAGCTCCTCAATTTTTAGAGCTGGAAAAGTGACAGTGAGAACAGTCAGATTGCCAGGGGCGAGAGGAGATGGGGGAGAGGGGAGGGGAGTGAATGTCATTTTGGAAAGGCACAGTGATCTGGACTCCTTTATTGAGATGTCAGAGTTTCGGGAGAGGTAGGGAGATGATTGCAGCTTTCAGAAACAGTGCTGTTCAGAGAAGATCAGGACAGAAGAGACTTGCTTGAGGAGAGCAAGGAATGATCAAATAGAGGTAGATTGACCACGTTAGAGAAAGAGAATAATTTTTAAATAGCAATTTGCAAAAGATCTTCAGTTGCTCTGTTATTTTCAAAACAGAAAATAGTGTGTATATGTTTAAACATATGTAAAGTCAGAGACAAATCTATAATTTCCCAATCTCTGATTCCTCTATAGAGACAATCTGTAATTACCCATCACCCAGCTTTGGATAGCTACCAATATTTTCCAAAATTTGTTTCATCTATTCCCTGACACTGGGAAGAAAAAGTTACCAGAGGCGCCTGGGTGGCTCAGTTGATTAAATGTCTGATTCTTGATTTTGGCTCAGGTCATCATCTCACGGTCATGAGACTGAGTCCTGTGTCAGGTTCCGTGCTGAGCAAGAAGCCTGCTTGAGATTCTCTCTCTCTCTCTCTCTCTCTCTCTCTGTCTCTCTCTTGTGTCCCTCCCCTGCTTGCTCTCTCTCTCTCTTTCTCTCTCTCTCTCTTAAAATAAATGAATTAAAAAAATAGTTGTCCAAGTAGTTTGAAACACATTCCAGATACCATGTGTCATTTCACTGGTAGTAAGTTAGTATGCATCTCTAAGCTGATAAGGACCTTAGTGTTCCTAACCATAATGCTATTATCAGACTTAAAAAATTAATATCAACTTTTCACTGTCATCTAAAACCCAACCTACCTTGAATTGTCCCCAGTTGTCTCCAAATGACTTTTTACATATAAGTCATTTGAATCGACATCAACATGAGGTCTATATGCTGCATTCGGTTACTATTTCTTTTATGTCTTTTACAATCTGCAACAGTCCTTCCCCAATGATCCTTTTCTCCCATGCCATTTATTAGTTGAAAAAACTGAGCCCTTTATTTTTTTAAACTTATTTACTTTTTTGAGAGAGAGCAAGAGAGGGAGGGAGAGGTGCAGAGAGGGAGGGAGACAGAGAATCCCAAGCGGACTCCACACTGTCAGCACAGAGCCCGACGAGGGGCTTGATCCCATGAACCATGAGATCATGACCTGAGCTAAGATCAAGAGTCACTTAGATGGAATGTGAGCTTACTGCTGAGATAAGGCTGGGAAGGGCCGTGGCCAGGAGTTTGAGAGCAGAACGTTTGAAACAGAGTCTCGGGAAAGTGACTGGGAATCCAACTGGGATGTGTTAAAGGCTTAGCAAGGAATAATGAATGAGAGCCAAACTGAGGTTCATTACCATTGCTTTGTGTGTAGACAGTCCATATGCTTTCTTGGCTTTCTTCATCTCTGGTTGGTGGCTTCTCAAGGGTTGATGGGGGCCAAGATGGGTACAGCTGAAGAACTGGAAACAGATTTGTAGGACTCAAGGGTGCAGCTGAGCTAAGGGTTGGGGTGGATGAGCTAGGAAGGATTTTGTGCTGACGTTGCTGATGGGCTATGAAAACAGAGATGAGGGGCCAGTGGACTCAATGGAGGAAATGCAGATAAGAAATATGGTGGCCAGAAGGAGGGCTCACAGTCCGTGGACTATCTTCCAAAGCTTATGCAGTTGATGGTGACTGAAGTTGTGGGTAATTGGCAGAAAGATGGGAGGAAAGAGTGTGAGGCAGTTGCGGACGTGGGCCTCACTCTCACTTTGCTACCACTTTGCTGCGTGACCTTGGGCAAGTGGTTTAATCTCTCTGAACCTCAATTTCCTCTGTCATAAAAATGCATCCATCAGTGTAAGCCCTGACATTTTTTTTCTTTTTTGCAATTCAAGTGCCTGATTTAAGCTTTGATTGCTGAGGCGTCCATTTCAAATTTTTTAAAATGTTTATTTATTTTTGAAACAGAAACAGAGCATGAGTGGGGGAGGGGCAGAGAGAGAGAGAGGGAGACACAGAATCTGAAGCAGGCTCCAGGCTCTGAGCTGTCAGCACAGAGCCTGACACGGGGTTCGAACCCACGAACCGTGAGATCATGACCTGAGACAAAGTCGGACGCTTAACTGACTGAGCCACCCAGGCACCCCTGAGAGGTCCATTTCAGAGAGGCATCCCCTTCAAAGACACATTGCCCGGCCACACAACTAGTAAAAAGCCAGGCAATGTGCCCCAGCTGACACTCCTTTGTTTGAGAGAGTTTGGTTGATATTGACAAACAGACGATTTGGGCCACTTGTTTTTTTCTCCTCCCTCACTTTAAATTCCCTCTCCTATCTTTTAAATACACCAATAGAGTGAGCCCACCACCCTGAGCCTCCACTGTGGACACTAGTTAAAGCAGAACCCCAGACCAGGATGCACGCTCTCTACGTGTGCCCTCACTCTGTGGCTCTACGTGTCCTGTGTGATCTCCAGGTTTTATAAGAAATAAACCTTATTTTTCAAAGTTTCCTGATGGTCATTGCCGAAGGGCATCTTGCGATTGTCAGAAGCACAGGGGTTGTCTCACCAGAGCATTGCCTACTGATGAGCTGAGACAAACACAGAACAATCCCACGTAAGATGGCAGGAGGAATGAATGAGATATTGTATATAAAGCATCGATGGCTATGACTTATTAAGACTTCACAAATAGCTCTTGCTAGAATTGAGGTCATCAGGGAATCGTGAGGTCACTGTGTTTTGCATCCTAAAGAGGTATGCTGTTTTTAAGGGTTGTCCGTGAGACAGCCTTTAGTACTTTTGGAAAGAAAGCCAATAAATTAAAAAAATAAGTCTAAATAGTAATCATCGGCGCCAAATTGGGCAATTAGAAATATAATAAAGCTAAAACAAGATCGTTGTTTTCACACGTATCCTCAAGCATACATGCAGTGTGCCTGTCCACTGTATTCATGCCTGCAAACTCTTCATGTTCTAACGTGTTCCAGAAAGACAACCGTTGTTTTGTAACCTCCTCTGATTTATAACCATGCAATCAATAATTAGGTATTCTGGCTGGGTAAACCAGATATTCATGAATCTAATCAAGGCTGCTTTTAAGTAAAACACATCGGACCACGCCTGTTTTCTCCTGTCTTTCAGTATTCACAATCTAGCCGAGAAATTCAGAAGGGCCTGTTTGTGGTAAAATTTCACTGTGTTCATCTATATGGGAAGGCAGGAGTGCTGTGATTTAAACACTCACCTCTGCTTAAGGCAAACACTGAACAGAACGATGCCTCCTTCTTAGGAAAGAGTTAATGGGAGTAGTGAGATGAACCCACTGGTTTCCAGCTCGAGCATTTTTGTTTGAAAGACTGATCCGCAAGTTTATGAATACGAATGAACCAGTCAGCTCATAAGCCTCACAAATGGCCTTGGCCGCCACTAAGTGGGTGGGAAATGGAAGGGAGAGAAGGCAGGTGCCTCCGTGTTTGTGCGGTGTGTTGTATCGAGCATTATACTGATGGAAAATGCTGGTGAGGGGCCATGTTTTCAGATACTTGCGAGAGTCTCCTGCCTGTGTTTTATCTTTGGGTGTTGCCATGGCTACTGATGGAAAGAAATGAAAACCAAAAGGTGGAGGGAGGTAGACAGATTAGGGGGTGGAAGGAGTGCAGAAAACAATCTCACCAGCCAAGCATCTGGGAAGATTTATTGTTGAAAGTCTTGATTGCCCGTCCTGCTGCGTATAGTGTATATTCAAACATCCACTCTGAAAAGCCAGTTACTGTTTTGAATTAAGCTCCACAAAGGATATGCTGGAGATCGATTGACCTGCTTCTTGTGCAACTGTCCCTATATTTCTTGTAAAGGAGGTTAAGAAAGTAAGGAATCTTACCTTCACATCTCGGCTCTGCATTTCCCAGATATTTGGCTTCCACGGAGTTATTTCACTTCTTGGAATGTACCTTGTTGGGTTCTTAGAGGATCACACGTGTGAAAGTACTTAGCGCAATACCATGCATACTAATGGCCACTTTGGGTCAGGTTTTATTCTACTCCTTATAAAGTTGCATAGGAGTTGGTTATGACAAGCCAGTCCACTTGTCTGTTTCTCTCAGGCTTCAGGGAAGTGCACATGTGGAATCTATTTCATTAAAGAGATGTATTATGGCTAGTAAAAGCTGGTGAGCGAGCCGACTGTGCCCCCAGCCTGTCTGTGGGCAATTCTTGCTGCTGTAGTCACGCCTAATTGAGGAACAAGGCGTGTTCTACCACTGCTGGCTGCAACATCCTCATGTTGTCCTGGTACTCTAAAAACGTTGGGTGTAGGGTGCTTGGGCGGCTCAGTCGGTTGAGCGTCTGACTCTTGATTTTTGGCTCAGGTCATGGTCCCAGGGTTGTTGGATTGAGCCCCACATCGGGCTCTGGGCTGAGCATGGAGCCTGCTTAAGATTCATTCTCTCTCTCTCTCTCTCTCTCTCTCTCCCACCCCCCTTCCCTGCCTCTCTCCCCCTCTCCCTGGCTCACACACTCTCTCAAAAAAATAAAAAAAATAAAAGTAAAAAAGTCAGGTATAAATAACAGTGTTTTGAATGGAGATGTCTTTCCTTGGAACATCTTTCCTTTTAAAATGTTCTATCTCTGACCGAAAAGAAATTGACAGTGGTATTGACAATTAAACCTACTTTCCCTTTAGGTGATTCTGTCAAGTGGTTACTTAATTTTGTTACTGATTTAAATGCATTAGAATTCTTTCTGTTTAAAATAAGCGAAAAAATCCTATCATAAAGTAAAGGTTGCTTTTGAGATGTGAACGCTTGCTTAGCTTCCTTCATTTCAGTTTACTAGGTTAGAAATATGGGTCCTGATACACAGTTCTGAATTTTCATAAGGAGCACTGACAAACTCTGTCCAGCCTCTTGAGCATCTTGTTAAAATATACACGGAATGTACTCTCCTCTTTATTGGAGGAGTTGTCCATTATTTTAAAGTTTGATATTTAAGGGCACCTGGGTGGCTCAGTGGTTGACCGTCCGACTATTTGTTTCAGCTCAGGTCATGATCTCATGGTTCGTGAGTTTGAGCCCCACATCGGGCTCTATGCTGGTGGTGTGGAGCCTGCTTAGGATTCTCTTTCCCTCTCTATGCCCCTTCCGTGTGCACACTCTCTCACACTCACTTGCAAAATAAAAAAAAAATAAACTTAAAGTTTGATATTTATAGATGTCTTACATTTCTGGAGAAGTAATCTACAGCATTCTAGAGAGTACGAATGCATTGCTTCTACGTGTTCCCCCCTTACATCTGACAAAGGTTGCTTTTCCTCTTTCTATACTGTCTATGTAATTGCTGAATCTTACAGTTCAGAACAGTGTTTTCCAGACTCTGAAACACAACCCATTTAGGAGCCAGGAAATCAAGTTGGTGGTGGCTATGAGTATATTTAAAAAGTGAAATGGAACAGAATAGAAAATATCAGAGTGCCTTCTATCTGGGAAGGTTAGATGCTGTTTCTTGACATTTTACTTCAGTTCTATATTTATAGTCACACATGCAGATTGAGGTAACAAAAATTGATAGCCATTGACTTCACAGTTGTAGTCCAAGGCAGGTGTCACTCCCTTATGGTATGAGGGTTTATGTTACCTCTAGTTCAACCATTCTCTTAGTATTAGAATATTTTTTAGACTGTCCCATGTTCCTGTTAGAGATGCTACCAGCTGGCTAGTTACTGAGGTTTAAAACACTAGTGTCCTTTTTGTCTTCCTTTCTCTGTCTCTTAGTCGTGACCTCAGATCTGTTGCTGGGTAATGCTGATTCTACCTCCATTATCTGTCACTGCTCTTTCCCACCCTGGGGGCAGTCCTGGCTAGGATAATAGATTTCTCACATGTCCACATCTTCTGCTGCCTGGTAAGTTATCCTAAAATAGAGTTCCAGATGATCACTCCTCTGCTTAAAAAGTTTCAGAGCTCCCCTGATAGCCAGTCACTTTCAACCTTGTTTCCTGATAATAACGCTTGCTTACTTTCCCCATCGTCCTCGTCCACTCCTCCCTCGGCCTGCACTCCAGCCAGCCGGAACTCCTGCTTGCTTTCCGAAATATCTCCCACCCGCACCTGCCTAACGCTTTTCCACATTGTTCTCTCTTCCTGGATTTACATTTTCCTTCTGTCATGTCCCTCTTTTGCTCCCAGTTACCGAAATTCATATCCTTATGTCTTGTTCAGGTTTATGTCTCAGCGCTTGACTTGTTTCACCAGGTAGAAGCATCCTTCCTACAATAAACTCTCACTGCATTTTACCTGTGTCGCTCTGAGGATGTGACTTCAATTGTTCATGTACATGACTGCTCTGCCTTTAGATGAAATAAGCCACTCCCCCATTTCCGATTTATTACCTTGTCTTGAAAGTAGTAGATACTTAATACATGTTTGCTAGGAAGCTATAAAATCCCAGGCTTCAAGTAGCGTGCTTTCAGTCTGAAAGGGTTAAACCAGCTGCCAAAATTACCCCAGATAGTCCCCAAAATTGTTCTTTACAGAGGAAGGAAGAAGGAGAATCATAAAAATCTGGGAAGAACCATCAATTCTTTCACCTGCTTTCAGTCACTTCAAAACACTGGACAAGGCTGCTGCCTGATGCATTGGTCCTTCTCAACCCATTCGCGCACAGAATTAGCCGTCAGTCAGTTATCTATCCCTAAAGATCGTGAGCAGGTGCCACCCACAGGGTCAACAGCAGTGCCTGCTGCAGATTGCAGTATTCCTTCTGCCTTGAACCTTTTGTGTTTTGGAAAGTGGTTTTCAAAGTGTTGTCCCTGGGTGAGGAGCAGCACCAGCATTACCTGGGAACAGGTTAGAACTGCCAGTTCTCTGCCCCACACCTACTGATCAGCGGTCTGACAGGAGTCTCAGAAGTCTGGGTTTCAGGAAGTCCTCCCAAGAATTCTGATTCGTGCAGAACTCTGAGAACTTTTGATTTACACCTCCCTCTCTTCTCTTATCCCCACTTTCTCTGGAACCTGCATGAATCCTTAATGCCATCGTAAGCTTGGAAAGAGTACTGAGTCAACCATCTTTAATCATGGGTAGTTATGCATCAGAAAAAAAAAAAAAAAAAAACAACCACCACCAACAACAAACCAAAACCAGAAAACAAGACAGTATGGCAACTGTACCAGGAATAAGGAAAGCCAAAGTTGATGGAGCAAAATTAGACATAACTAAACAATCTATTCCATCATCCACCAGAGATTTAAAGGTTGCTAGAAAGCCTCTTCATAATTAATTATCCTTAAACCTGGCTTTCTTTATGCAGTGCCTTTTAAGATAAACTACTTCTCACTCAATTATTTTTCCCACTTATTCCCTAGTTGTGTCATAGAATTCTGTTTTCCACTGCTAATTTGTAGACTTATCAGCAGCATTTTAACTTGGGTGGGCTTTTGTAGACTTCCTTAGGAGTCTAATTTGCAATCGATATTGTTACTACAGGGAAATGTAGTTTATGTTCCAAAAGTCTAACTCATAAAGCACTGAAATGTGGCTAATTGGTACCTCGGGTGCTTCCTGTGCTGGGAAAAGATAGTGTGCCTGCGAGGTTCTCAGTTCCTATTTCCCATGTGAACAATTGGGATCGAAGTATGTCTTTCACTGAGAGTCTTGTGGAGGTGCAGGTACAGCTGAGTGGGCAATAACCTATGTCAGATATTTTTTTTGGTAGGTGCAGAGTGATGCTAACTTCCTCTTAAATGCTTCCCTGGGAGGGATTTCACTTTTGGGGTTTTCTCCATTATATTATCTTTTTATCTTAGTAAACTATAAGGGCTTCTGAAAGGGGCAAGATTTTCAGGTCATTTTAGTTACTTTTTCCTAGGTTTTTCTTCACACCTGCCAGAATGGCTAAAATTAACAACTCAGGAAACAACAGGTGATGGCGAGGATGAAGAGAAAGGGGAATCTTTTTGCACTGTTGGTGGGAATGCAAACTGGTGCAGATACTCTAGAAAACAGTATGGAGGTTCCTTAAAAAATTAAAAATAAAACTACTCAACGACCCAGCAATTGCACTACTAAGAATTTATCCAAAGGATATAGGAGTGCTGATTCAAAGGGGCACATGGACCCCAATGTTTATAGCAACAGCTATAAATAAAAGCCAAATTATGGAAAGAGCCTAAATGTTCATCAGCCGGTGAATGGATAAAGAAGATGTGGTATATGTGTGTACAGTAAATACTACTTGGTGATGAAAAAGAATGAAGTCTAGCCATTTTCAACAACATGGATGAAACTAGAGTGTATTATGCTAAGTGAAATAAATCAGTCAGAGAAAGACACATATGATTTCACTCATGTGGAATTTATGAAACACAACAGGTGAACATCTGAGAAGGGAAGGAAAAATAAGATAAAAACAGAGAGGGAGGCAAACCATAAGAGAGTCTTAAATACAGAGAATTGAGGGTTGTTGGAGGGGAGGTGGAAGGGGGGACGGGCTAAATAGGTGATAGGCATTAATGAAGGCGCTTGTGGGGATGAGCACTGGGTGTTATATGTATGAGATGAATCACTGGGTTCTACTCCGGAAGCCAAGACTATACTGTATGTTAACTAACTTGAATTTAAATTAAAAAAAAATAAAAGAGGGAGAAAATGTGAAAAAAAGGAGGCATCTGAGGTAGAGGATGCATTGCCTTAGGGTCTTTGCACCTACCTGTTCTTCTCTCTGCTGGGAACATTTTTTTCCTTGACTCTTTGCTTGTTTGCATCCTATTTCATCATTTTAGACCCAGGTTAAATGTTGCCCCTTTAGAAAGGTCTTGCTTAAGTCCTTTATTTCAGTTAACTCTCACTTCTCATTTCATCTTCTCTAAAACATCTTTTTCTATCAAAATAGTTGTGTTTGTTTACTTGAGTATTGTCTTTCTTCTACACTATAATGTAAGCTTTATAAGCATAAGAACCTTGTTTTCTCATTTTCTGCAGCTTTCCCCATGCTCAGAATATTCAGAATCATAGCAGATGATCAATAACTACTTTTTAAGTAGTTGAGAAGAAATATAAAGTTGTATTCTGGAAGGGGCATCTTCTGACCTCACAGACTTTAGGTCTTGGAGAAGTGACTTGGAGAATTGGCTTGAATTCTGCCTGCTTTTACATTGCTCTGAACTTTTGAACCTCCATTTCCTTATCTGAGGATGATAATAGCTACTTTGCAAAGTTATTTTCAGGCTAGAGATAGTATATGTAAGATGTTTAGCACGGTGCTAATATCACATATTGCTACTAAATGTTTATTCCTTACTTCTTCCAGGACACAATCTAGTTGAACAAAGATGGCTTTGTCTTTAAGTTCTTATCTCCAGGGTTATAAGTGACTGATGTATTTATCCTTATGGTACCATTTTTTTTAAAAGAAATTTATTTGAAAATATCCCTTGACATAGGGACTCAAAGTTGATGATAGAATGTCAGAGTACTATCCAGACATTTTTTTTACCCTATTCCATTTGTTATATCCTGACTAGGTTTAGGTGATCCAGAAGACATGAAAAAGTTTTGTGTTCCTCATGCAGAAGCTCTCCTTGAGTCAGATATGAATTTCATGACAGCAGACATTTGCTCTGAATCTATGTGCTATGTATGGACAATAGGAGTGTCCATGGAACTGATAGTAGTCATGGCCTAGAATTTCATTTTTTTAATGTTTATTTATTTTTGAGAGAGAGAGAGAGAGAGAGAGAGAGAGAGAGAGAGAGAGAGAGAGAGAGAATGTGAGAGGCAGGGAGGGAGAGGGAAACACAGAATCTGAAGCAGTCTCCAGGCTCTGAGCTATCAGCACAGAGCCTGATGTGGGGCTCAAACTGATGGAAAGCCAGATCATGAACTGAGCCAAAGTTGGACACGTAACTGACTGAGCCACCCAGGCCCCCCTAGAATTTAATTTTTAAGAAGAGTTTAGAATAATAATATGGTTTGAATTTATGTCAAGGGGATTTGTTTTGAAGTTCCATTTGTATAAGAAACATAATTTTTTTAATGTTTATTTTTGAAAGAGAGAGAGAGTACATGTGCAAGCTGGCATGAGTGGGGGAAGGGCAGAGAGAGAGGTAAACAGAGGATCTGAAGTGTTTTCTGTGCTAACAGCCCCATGTGGGGCTTGAACTCATGAACTGCAAGATTACGACTGAGCTGAAGTTGGATGCTTAACTGACTGAGCCACCCAGGTGCCTTAAGAAAAATAATTTTTGCACTAATTTTTTTTAATGTTTATTTATTTTTGAGAGAGAGAGCGCACAAGTAAGCAGAAGGAGAGGGAGACAGAATCTGAAGCAGGCTCCAGACAGAGACTGATGCGGGGCTCAAACTCACAGACTTCAAGATCATGACCTGTGCCGAAGTCAGAAGCTTAACTGACTGAGCTACCCAGGTGCCTCTAAGATCTTCTTTATGTAGGATGACTGACAGTGGCAAGCAGAGAGTTGATAGATACCACAAAGGCAGACTAACGCCACCTGCTAAGCAACCCTGTCTCTACTCCTAGGAATAATCTGATCAGCTTACTGGTTGTCCAGAGAGCATATATTCTGATTATGCCAACAGAATAAGATGCATGAAATCCTAAATTCTCCATAATGCAGCTTTAATGCTGAGACAACAAGCACATAAAATGCTCCTAACAAAAGGATAAATGGAACATTGGAATGCAGGACCATTGAGTGTTGTTTTCTTACTTTGGCAGTTTCTATGATCTAGCCTGAGGCACATGGGATACCCAGGGGCCAACTTTTATTTATATTGGTTTTGGAGATATCATTCAACTTAATATATTGTTAATTTGGGAAAGAAATAGAACTTGTTTAAGAGTCTAACCATCCCTAATGTCATTTCTACCATTCAAAGTCAAATGTTTTTCTAAACCAAGTAGTAACTGAATTAACATTGTGGAGAACATTTTATTGTTGTTGTTGTTTTGGGTTGGTTGTTTGGTTTGGTTTTTAATAAAATACCTGACTAGTATAGTATATTGGTAGTTCAGTAGATCTTATATAAATATGCATATTTAAGT
>CM053577.1:137363029-137418076 GCA_028646485.1 Cryptoprocta ferox | reverse complement strand
AAAAAAAAAAAAAAAAAAAGAGTCTAAAATATATACGTAAATAACAATTTTAACTTCACATTTATTTATTTATTTATTTATTTTTTAGTATAATTTATAGTCAAGTTAGCTAACATACGGTGTATACAGTGTGCTCTTGCTTCCATTGACAGCAATTAAAAAGCTGGGTAAAATGAAAAAAGAAAAATCTTCTAAAAAGGAGCTGAAGGATTAAGAGAGAGATAAGGAGATATCAAGGCAATATTTTAGGGAAGACAAATTCAGAGAAGTGAGTCTAACAGTAGGGGCTTTTATTAGTCTTGGGACATTTGTTAATCCAGAACTGAACAAAACGCAAGTGAATTCTGAGAAACAGTTTTTATAGTTTCATGTGGCTAAGAGTCCTTAAGTTGTAGTTAAGGGCTTACAGAGATCACTTTGGTAAACTCCCTTTGGCTTGGAGTGGGAGCCTGATGGATCTGCCCCTCGGATTAAGGGGAAATCAGAGCTCAAACAGCTTTTCATACACTGCAGCCCAGCTTAGAGTCACCTAGGTGGTTTAAGAAAAACCACAATCTCTAAAATTGGATAAAGATCATCATAGCTTGCTAATACCCCTAGGAATCTGCTAAGAGGAAATAAAAAACTTCTTTGGGGGGAGGAATTTTATTTTATCCTAATTATCTGAAGCAAAATTATTTCTACAGATAAATTTAAGATCAAAATGACTAGCACTCAATAAAAAATAGCTATATAAGGTGATAATAAAACTTAATCCAACAGCAACAGCAACAATGGACCATAGAAACAGAACCAGACGTGTTGTGTCTGTATTATCAGATTCAAATTTAAGAAAACCACATATCAAATGTGGGAGATAGTATTAAAGAAGTTCTTAGATATATTTAGCATAAATACATGTATGAAAGAAGATAAGGGATAAGATTAGTGAGCTAATCATCTCTTTCACAAACTTAGGAAATATAGAAAAATCAACCCAATGAAAGTTGAGGGAAGGAAATAAAATTTCAACAGTATAAATTAATAAAAATATACTAGAGATCAACAAAGCCCAAAACTAGTTCTTTGATGGGACTAGTCAAATTGATAAACTCCTTGAGTAAAAAAAGGAGAGAAGTCATAAAGTCAAAATAACTAAGGGGACATTGCTACAAATCTTGCAGAAATGATAATATAAGGGTATGGTGAACAATACATTATTTGTGCCAATAAAGTAAAAAATTTAGATAAGATGGACAAATGCTTAGAAAATTTCAACTTTATAAAACTGATACAAGAAGGTATCAAAATTTTAATAGTCTTCTACCTATTAAAGATATGGAGTATGTAATTAAAAATGTTTCTACAAGGAATATTATGGGTACCCATGGCTTTAAAGGTGAATTCAGTCAAACACTAACAGAAAATCTTCCAGAAAAAAAAAAAAAAGAAGCATTCTCCAACTCATTTAATAAAACTAACAAATTTAATACTAAAACCTTATACGGACATTATAAGAAAGGGAAATTACTAGTGAATCATGACAAATATGGAAGAAGTATCCTGAAAAACACAGCATCAAATTCAATATTAAATATAAAAATGATAATACATTAGGCTAAGCTTGTTTTATTCCAGGAGTGTGAAATTCATCGCATATTATTAATTCACCACATTTAATAAAAGAAAAAAAACCATGATGTCAATTAAACAGCTTCAGAAAAGTATATAACAAAAATCCAATACCTATTCACAGTAAATCTCTTAGCAATATGTTGAATAAAGGGAAATCTCTTAATCTAATGCATTCCTAAAAAGGGTGACAGCAAAAATCATAAGCCTAGTTTCTTTGGATATTAAGCATAAAAAAATACACCAGTATTTACCACCTCTATTCAGCATTTTACTGGAGATCATAGCTAGTGTGATACGTCAAGGAAAGGAAACCAAAGTTGTAAGGATTAGAAATTAAGAAATAAAATGATCATTAATAATAAATGATTGTGACTGGAAAATACTAAGCACTTATAGTGAGATTACTTAAATTAATTGATTTGGCCAGTTTTTTGATACAAGAACACTAAAAATCCATTATATTCCTATATTGTACTATGGTATAGGAAATTTTAAAAAATAGCATTGTCCTATGTGGATTGGCAGTGACGGGGGTTGGAGAATTCTTCTCCACAGATGACTCTGGGCTGTATGTATCTTCCATTGTGTGGCTTTATGACTTTTTAGGGCTTTTGTCTGCATGCAGCTGACAGATTGGGGGAGGGGGAGTGAGATCATGGATGGGAGGTCAGGATATGGGCCAGGCTTGGAATTGACCACATTCCATTGACTACAACACAGTGACTGGCTGTTTGGCCAGGAGGAAAAGAAATTGAGTTTTGATCTAAATGTAGCCGTTTTTAATGTAACTTCTGTTTACAGTTTCATTATTAGATACATATCTCTGGGTCTCAGGGAGAAAAAAATATATGGTCCATGTATGCTTTGAAGAAATAGAAACTTTGCCTAGCTGCCTCTGTATCAGTTCTCCCACAGGACTCTGGCTCTAGTTCGAACAATAACGAAGTTTTCATGAGAAAGCGAATGGATTTGTGGGCTAAGTTATTTATTTCAGAAAGAAATGAAAGTTACTTCGTGTGACAGTTACTGTGTATAGATTTTGTTTGTTGGACATGAATTCCACAGTGGCAGAAACATAGATGAATGTGTTGCTTTTTTTTTTTTTTTTTTTTGTCTTGGGACCACATTTGCAGAGTGTAGCCATATGCTAGCTATTCTTGCCTGTAATACTGAATGAATTAGCTTGTGATAGTGTTTCCTGAGCTAATGAGGCAAACATTTCCCTGGATTCAGCTGGAGAAGAAATCTTTATTACTGTTGTTTCAAGGATAAGGAGAGCAGTGAGAATAACATTATCAAAATTTGCTGAAGTAACCACGATGCTTACAGACATAGGTTTTTTCAGCAATAACCAGACTGAACAGTGAGAATGTAGCATTGTCATTTTGTGGTACTAACTACAAAAATTCGTGAACAATTTAAAAAGTTTTATTAGAATGGGAGAGAAAAAAAAACACATGGAACCCAATAAAAAAGGGTCCATTTAAAGTCTTGGAAATAGATTATTTGTTTAATAAGATATTAGATTTCTGACCTATTTTTTAATCTCTAGGTGTGGCTTATTTTTCTCTTTTTTGAAATGAAGGTGGTGGAATGAAAAGTCTATGTGATCTTTCCTAGTTTTAGAACTGCATGATTCTAGGTCAATGTTCTAGTTAATAAAATGACTGGAAGAACAAAAATGATGTGGATTGTTAGTGTTGCTTGTGGATCAACAGTTCATTAAGGCTGTCTAACTGGAGGATGGTAACTTACCACATCTACAAACCCTCTATTTGGAAATGAATCAGAATGTGGCAGCTTTAGTATGCTGACATACAGGCTGGAGTTCAGGGCCTCAGAGCAGCTGGACAATACCCTAGAGAAGGGGAAATCTCAGTGAGGAGGGAGCTGTGGATAAGGACCCCCAAAAATCTGTGTACAACTTCCCCTAAGTAGTCAACCAGCTTCTCTGCTGCACGTGTACAGAAAGAGTCTCAAAGAAACAACGGAAAATAATAGCCGGGAGTCAAAATAGCTGAGTAGAGATTTCAGCGATCATTGGGTACTTGGAAGAAAGAGCTTCAAGTTTATGTCCCCTAAGATAAACACCTTAGTAAATCTTCTGGGATTAATACTGGGACTCCAGAGGCTCTGGAAGTCATGGCCACACTCCAGAAGTGAAGTGTATGTTTTAGGAGCTTTGCACTCCGGTAATAAAGGGAAACGGAAGTAGTTCGCTCTCATATGACTGAAAACAAAGGCTTGGCAGGATCCACTGGTATGCTATCTGCCTATAAAACAAAATGAGACAGTAACAACTCAGAACAGCAACGAACTAGTGAATAAACAAAAACCCAACACACGAACACAAAAATCTTAACCTTCTTGGAGGAATATATTATAACTCGAGTCCTGCACAGGGTTTTATCCATAATGTCAAGCAGGTGGTACACATTTCTTTACGAGGCATGCTAGAGCACCAGGGGGGAAAAAGCAAGAAGTCAAACACAGAGAGCAAAAATGGTACATGGGTGATAAAGTTATTAGAGGTATCAGATATGGTTAAAATAGCTCAGTAATCTGTTTAAGAATATGAAGAAAACGGTAGACAAAATAGATACGAGTATGGAGATTTTCAATGGAGAATTGGAATCCTTAAAAAAACAACAACGAATATCCTAGAACTGGAAAATAAAAATGCAGTATTTGTAACTGAGAATTTATCTGATGGGTGTAACAGACTGGAAGCACCAGAAGACAAGATGAGTGAACTGGAGGATATGTTCAGTCTAAACCCCAGGAGGTGTGTCTTTGTGGAAATTCACAAGCTAGTTCTAAAATATTTATGGAAATGGAAAGCCCATGTGTGAATAGACCAGACAATTTGGAGAGCACCTCTATCAGACAGAAAAACTTATTATAAGGCTACAGTGTTTATTGTTTTACGTTGGTAGAAAGAGACCCATATGCAATGGACACTTGATTTATTATAAAAGTGATATTCCAGAGGACGATCTCTCTGTTAGATAGTGCTGGGCCAGTTTGACATTCACATGGCAATAAAATGAAACTTGACCCTCACTGATATCATAACAAAATTTAATACCATATGAAAGGCATATCTTAATGTGAAATATAAAATAAGAAAGCACTTAGAAAAAAATAAGAGATTATTTTTATCACTTTGGGATATGCAAAGATTTCTTAAATAGGACACAAAATCACTAAAGAGGAAGTTGTATTAAAATTAAGAACTTCAGTTCACCAAAAGATACCCTTTAGGGAATGAAAAGGCAAGTCACAGACTGGGAGAAGATATTTATGATACAAACAATTGGAAAGGGCTTATATTAGAATACATATAGAGCTCCTACAAATTTATAAGAAAAGGTGACCTGAATGGGGGTGGGTGGGATGTTTGGAGACTTGAACTGACGCTTTAGCAAAGAGGCTATCCAAAGGGTGAGCAAACATTTGTTCTCAACCAAATTTTTTTTCATCAGGAGAATGTGGATTAAACTGTGGCACTATACGGTTATGTATCCACCAGAATGATTAAAATTAAAGACTGTTACTTCTAAACTTAACAAGAACATGACTGACTGGAAGGCTCATCACTGCAGGTGGGAAAATGCATACCTAAAATCACCTTAGGTGAGTCTTTGGTAGTGCACATGTTGTATATAAATATATACTGTGATCCAGAAATTTCACTCTCGGGCTGGCTTAGGATAATGACAGTATAGTAATATAGAAGCAGTGAGATATAAGATAGGAAAAAAGACCACAAAGATGAGAATAATCCCAATCATCATCAGCAACGTCTGAAATCCGCAGTACATTCAGATCTTTAGCTGGTGTATACCTAACCATGAGGAGAAGCCTCATAGTTCAATTTGGTCAACCAAAGAGGCTGCTCAGTTGCTTAGTTGATTATTCCACTTTTCCTGAAGTGTTTCCCTAGGTATGAGTTATTTTCCAGACTCTCATTTTGCTTGACGACTACATAGTTGAAGGTGATTTTATTGTCTTTAGAATATCTTAGATCGTAAATTTATGTTGAGCTTTTTTGGCTTTAAAATTTCAAGTGTTTTATTTGTTATTTGGAGCAAAGTTGGAGGTTAATTGCAGATTCTGTGTTTTCGTGTAGGGTAGAAATCCTTATGAGAACTGATGAAATTTGGTGTCTTGGATCCCTCGTGGTAACTATATCAGACTTTTAATAGTTCATTTTGAGCACTTGGAAAGGCCGGATGACCATGTTAAAGTCTAGGACACATTTTGATGTGGGTTAGCCTGGGAAAGCCCTGTGATCTTATAAGAAGAATAATTGTAAGGATGCACATTGAGCAGACACAGAGGTTGTTAGGAATTGTTATTAAAATTTAATTGGTTTCACCCTGGGTGTAATTAAATGAATAGTGTAATTGTTTCTGTATATATAGATTTATGAGAAATAATTAGATGATAGTTTATTGGTCCTGTGTTCTTTATATGCCTGACAGGCTCTGAGTTTCTTTGAGGCTCTGTGACAGATACATAGAAGCAGCCAATTGTTGAGACCTAGGTCCAGTTAAGGCGTGTTAACGTATTGAGGCTCATTCTAATAGTGGGATCTAGGGCCAAATGGCAGACTCAACCATTGTAAAGATTGTCAGCCATTGCCATTGTTTGATAATAGCAAATAAAAGAGTTTCAAAGTTTACTGAAAGGAAGTCTGTCTAGAAAAGGACAAAAAGGGTTAGCCTTTTTTAATAGTCTAGTACCTCAAACAAAACCCATGGGAAGAATATAGCAATCAGTTACAGAAAAAGAAACAAATAAGTTGTAAGTCTGGGTATAAGTCTATTGTCTTATTATGAGTCTTGATCCAAAAGTCTTAGAAGGAAGTAATGCATACTTGATATCATCTTTATGATCTCTGAATTCTTGGGTTAGATGTTATTTGCTTCTGTTGGCTTTTCAGCAAGCTGCAGTGTTTGATCTTAAGTATACCTGTATTTCCAGTTGCAGGATCCTTAGCACATTTACACAGGAAAACGTGATTCCATGCATATATACCCTGGAATTCAAGACCAGTATTTGTGTTTACAAATCCTCAATATGGTTCTTTCCTAAGTGATTCTAAGTTTGTTTTTATTGGTGTCTTTTCTCGTACATTCAGTCTCCTGGATATATTATACAGGTGTATGTCTACTGGCGTCTTTTTTTGAAATATAACTTGTTCTTGCCAAGCATATGTCTGTGTGTATGACATTTATTTTAACAATACGTGATATAATCATAATGTGACAATCTGGAGTCTGTCAGTGGAGAAGTAGAGTATGGTATAAGACTAATATGTTTTTTTTTGGCAACAGATTTATGAGAACTAAGAGTTTATGATTTGTTTTATGTAGATTGTATATCATTAGGACTATGGGTAAAATTTAGGCCACATAGATTAAATTTGGATTGTTTTGATTTAAAATACTAACAGTTCTTTTCTCCCAGAGGTTGGGAATGCCATTCTGTTTTAGCATTCTGTTCATAACTGCTTAAGTTTTTCACTTATAAGGTGGATTTCTCTATTACTAGTGAGTGATGAAGTTTTTCCCAGCTAATGAAAACATAATTCATAATCATTTTGTAACAGAATGTTAGCCAATCCCACCAGGCTATTTTAGGCTATTATTAAGACATATGTAAAGGCTTGTGATGGGCAAGTGAATGAAATTCATTTGTAAATGTTCAAATAATTGTAAAGGTAGGGTTCTGATCCTTTCCATATCTCTATAGTTTTTCTCGGGTTATGATACTAATAGATGAGGCAAGATTCGGTCACCTGTTGAGACTCTGTTAAAATTTCGGTACCACTATTTTTAGTTGGTGACATTGGAAGTCAGTGTCTGCACCCCGTTCCTCCCATGGACACAATGTACAACTTCGCATGGAGCAGTTACCTCTGAAAGAAATCCAGAAACTAGCAGATGAACCCTTATACATTAGGTGAATGAGAAAATTACCCACATCGAAAAGGGTAGGAGAGGCTGAGGCACCAGCTTCTCTCTGAGAAGTGAAAGGTTTGGACCCCACATCTAGTGCCCCAACTTTTAAAACTCCCACCTGAGGAATGTATCCCCAAACACTTAGTTCTGAAAGCCAGCAGGGCTTCTGTCCACATGACTGGTAATACTGTGGCCAACAAGGAAACAGTTCTTAATGGGCTCTAGAAGATTCACAGTGGCTATTCCTCTCAGTGGGAGCAGACAGAAAACACCTGCCTATTAGTCCTTTCCTGAAAGGGGTTTATTTGAGTACACTAAAAGTTTCTGCTTGAGGGTCTCCTTGAAATCTAGCATGCATCGAGGAGCTAATTCCAGGCTCCTTGGGGGGAGGGGAGCCAGAGGATGCACCTCTGCCTGTTCTCTCTAGCCTGTTTGAATTACCAGTATCTTGTACATGTCTGGCATCTCAGCTCTTGAGGCAGTTCTTAAAGGGTGCAGGAGAACCACTGCACAGCTGTTCACCCAGCCCACGTGCAGAGGGAACAGGCAAAAACACCTTTCAGTTTCTCCACAGAAGGGTCCCTAGTACATACTTTCTCAGCTGTTGTGTGAGGGTCTGGTTTCCTGTCATCTATTCTTTGGGATACTGACTGGTCATGGCATGCTCTCCAGTCCTAGGAGGAACCAAGAACAAAGAGGATAATTTGAAAGTCATGAAGACTTAAGAAAAAACCCAAGAGCTCAGGCCAGGCTGATTGACAGGGTTTGTCTACACAAGACTACTCTAAGACTGGGAGAGGTGGCTGTTTTATCTAATGTGCAGAAACCAACACAGAATGCCAAGGAAAATAAGAAACAGAGGAATAAGTTTCAAAGAAGAACAAGATAAAGCTTCAGAAATTCACCTTAATGAAATGGAGATAAGGGATTTACCTGATAGAGAGTTCAAAGTCATGGTCATAAAGGTGTTCACCAAGGTTAGAAGAACAATGCATAAGTACAATGATCATTTCAACAAAGACATAGAAAAATTTTAAAAAGTACCAAATAGAAATCACACAGCTGAAAAATATCTTAACTGAAAAATTCAATAGAGGGATTCCGCAGCAGATAGATCAACTGGGAGAAAGGATCAGCAGAGTCAAGGACAGGGTGGTGAAGTTCATCCAGTCAGATGAACAAAAATAAAAAGAAAAAAGAGTGACATTAGCTTAGGAGACTTAAAGGACAGCATTAAGTGGACCAGTATTCACACTAAAGGGTTGAGAAGGAGTAGAGAGAGAGAAAGCATACAAAAGTTTATTTGAAATAAAAAATGGCTGAAAACTTCTCTAATTTGGGGAAAGAAATAGACATCTGGGTCTAGGAGGCCTATGGAGTTCTAAAAAAGACCAATCCAAAGAGGCCCACACCATGACATGTTTTAATTATGCTCTTGAAAGTAAAGACAAAATCTTAAAAGCAGCAAGAGAATAGTAACTTACCACCCAAGAGAAGAGTAACTTATTATCACCCCTAAGACTACCTGCAGGTTTTTTCAATGGAAACTTTGCAGGTCAGAGGAGAATGACATGGTGTATTCAAAGTACTGAAAGAAAGAACAAAAACAAAAAACAAAAAAACCTACCAAACAAGAATATTTTACCCAGGAAAATTGTTCTTCAGAATTGAAGTATAGTTTTCCAGACAAGTAAAAGATGAAGGAGTTCATCACCACTAGACTGGCCTCACAGGAAATGTTAAAGGGATGTTTTCAAGTTGAAACAAAAGATGTAATTAGTAACAAGAAAACATATGAAAGTGTAAATATCACTAATGAAGGTAGATATATAAATTCTGAGAAATCTAATGTAATGGTGGTGAGTGAATCACTTACACCTTTAGTATGAATGTTAAAACAAAAATATTAAAAATAACTATACGATATTTAAAAACTATAATAAAGTAAAAAAAAACTAAAAATAACTATACACAATTTTTAATAGTGTAAAAAGATATAAATGATTATGTCAAAAGCATAAAATGTAGGCATGGGAATGTAAAGCTTTTGTATACATTCAAAGTTAGTTGTTATCAGCTTAAAAGAGATGTTGCAAATATTTTATGTAAGACCCATGGTAACTATAAAATACAAACCTATAGTAGAATCACAAAAGATAAAGAAATCTATACATACCATTGTAGAAAATCATCAAATCACAAAGTAAGAGAACAATAAAGGAAGAAAGGAACAAACGAATTACATATCTGCCAGAAAATAATAAAATGGCAAAGTAAGTCCTTACCAATCAATAATTACTTTAAATGTAAAAGTATTAACTTTTCCAATGAAAAGGTATGGAACGGCTGAATGGATGAAAAAACCAGACCCGACTGGATGCTGCATACAAGAGACTCACTTCAGCTTTACAGAAACAGACAGATTGAATGGGATGGGATGGAGAAAGATAGTCTACGCATATGGAAGGTAAAAGAAAGCAGTTGTAGCTGTAGTTTTGTCAGACAAAATAGACTTTAATCAAAGATGGCAAGGAAAGTAAAGGAGGGTGTTATATAATGATAAAGGGATCAATTTATCAAGAGAAGATAACATTTGGAAATATTTATGTCCCCAACATAGGAGCACATAAATATATATAAAGCAAATATTAACAGACCTACAGGGAGAATTAACAACATAACAGTAGTAGAGGAGTTTATTTATTTTATTTTACGTTTAGTTATTTATTTTGAGAAAGAGGGAGTGTGAGCGGGGTAGAGGCAGAGAGAGAGGGGAGAGAGAGAATCCAAGCAGGCTCTGTGCTGTCGCGCAGAGCTGGATGCGGGGCTTGAACTCACGAACCATGAGATCATACCCTGAGCTGAGATCAAGAGTTGGAGGCTTAACTGACTGAGCCAGTCAGGCACTCCATTAGTAATAGAGGACTTTAAAACCCCACTTTCAATGATAGATCATATAGATAGAAAATTCATGTGGAAGCACTGGGCTCAAACTACACATTACCCAGATGTTCTGAACAGACATTCACACATTCCACCCAATAGCAGAAGAATACACATTCTTCTCAAGTGCACATGGAACACAATCCAGGGTATATGACATATGAGGCCACACAAAGCAAGTCTTAGTAAATTTAAGAGGATTGAAGTCCTATCAAGCATCATTTCTGATTATAATGGTATGAAACTGGAAGTCAATTATGAGAGGAAGACTGGAAAATTCGCAAATATGTGGAGATTAAATATCATGCCTCTGAACAACCAATGGGTCAAAGAAGAAATCAAATGAGAGAAAAAATATCTTGAGACAAATGACAAGTAGAAACACGATGTACCAAAACTTATGAGATGTAGAAAAGCAGGTGTAAGATGGGAAAATTATATAGCAATAAATACCTACATTAAGAAAAAAATCAAAATCTCAAATAAACAAGTTAATTTTATACCTCAGGGCACTAGGAAAGTAAGAATAAACTAGTCCCAAAGTTAACAGAAGGAAAAAAAACCCATGAAGATCAGAGGGAAAATAAGTGAAATAGAAACTAAAGAGATAATAGATCATTGAGAAAAATTTTTTTTGAAAAATGTAAACAAAATAGGCAAGTCTGCAGCTAGACTAACCAAGAAAAAATAGTAGTCAAATAAATAAAATTATAAATGAAAGAGGAGACATTATATCTGATATTGCAGAAGTATGAAGGATCATAAAAGACTACTTGGGACAATTATACACCAACAAGTTGGACAACCTAGAAGAAATAGATAAATTCCTAGAAACATATAACACACCAAGCCTGAATTACAAAGAAATACAAAATCTGTAAGGATATTGAATAAGTAATAAAAAAACTCCCAATAATAGAACTTCAGGACGAGAAGCCTTCACTGGTGAATTCTACCAATTACTTAAAAAAAATTAAAACCAATTCTTCTCAAACTTTCAAAAAATAGGAGGGAATACTTCAAAATGCATTACATGAGGTCAGTGTTCACTTGATAACAAAATCAGAGACACTATAGGAAAAGAAAAATTAAAAGTCAGTATCCCTGATGAACATAAATGCAAAATGCTCAACAAAATATTAGCAAACTGAATTCAACAGTACATTAAAATGATCATACACCATAAAGAACTAGCATTAATTCTAGGGAGTAAGGATCATTTAACATATGCAAATCAATAAATGTGATACACCACATTACAAAACAAGGTGTAAATTCATCTGATTATCTGAATAGATGTGGGAAAAGCATTTGAAAAAATTTAACATCTCTTTATGATAAAAATTCTCAAAGTGAGTATAGAGGGAATATTCCTCAACATTATAAAGGGCATATAAGAGAAGACCAGAGCTAACATCACACTCAGTGGTGAAATGCTGATAAATTTTTCTCTAGTATCAAGGTGATAACCTCCTTGACATGGGTATTGGCAATGAGTATTTGTATTTGACAATAAAGAGAAAGGCAAGAAAAGCAAAAACTAACAAGCGGGAGTACCTCAAGTGAAAATACTTCTGCACAGCAAAGGAACCCATCAACAAAATGAAAAAGCAACTTATGGGATGGAAGAAAATATTTGCAAATCTGGTAAGTGGTTACTATCCAAAATATACAAGGAATTTACACAACTAAATTGCAAAAAAATAAAAAATAAAAAAACACCAAAACACCACCACCACCACCAACAAAAAACCCCAAACTAATCCAATTGAAAAATGGGCAGAGGAACTGAATTTTTCCGAAGAAGACATTTCTCCAAAGAAGACATCCGGATGGCCAACAGGCACATGGAAAGGTGCTTAACATCACTCATCATCAGGGAAATGCAAATCAGAGCCACCATGAGATATCAGCGTGCACCTGTTAGAATGGCTACCTTCAAAAAGATGAAATAACAAGTGTTGGCACTTGGAGAAAAGGGAACCCTTTGTGCGCTACTGGTGGGAATGTAAATTGATGTAGTCACTGTGGAAAACAGAGTGGAAGTTCTTCAAAAAATTAAAAATAGAAATACCAGATGATCCAGCAATCCCACTTCTGGGTATATATCCAAAGAAAGTGAAAACAGGACCTTGAAGAGATATATGCACTCCCATGGCCATGGCAGCATTATTCACAATCCAAAATGCTGGAACAACTAAGTGTCCATCAGTGGATGGATGGATAGAGACATTGTAACACACACACACACACACACACACACACACACACGAATATTGTTTAGCCATGAGAAGTTCATCCTGCTGTTTGCAAGAACATGGATGGAACTTGAATACATTGTGCTAAGTTAAATAAGTCCAATAGAGAAACACAATTAACTGTATTATATCACTGATATGTGGAATCTTGAAAACCAAATTCATAGAAAGTGAGTAGAATGGTGGTTGGCCAGAGTCTGAGGGACAGAGGAAAAGAAGAGAAGAAGAGATGTTGGTCAGAGAGTATAAACTTCTAGTTAAAAGATGAATAAGTTCTGGGGATCAAAGTACAACATAGAGATGATAGTTAATAATATTGTAATAAGCACTTGAAAGTTGCTAGGAGAGGAAATCTTAAATGTTCTCAATAGAAGAAAGAAACAGTAATTAGGTGACATGCAGGTCTTAATGTTCTGGTGGTGATCATTTCATAACATATGAAAGCAACATGTGTACATCTTAAACTTACATAATATGATATGTCAGTTATATCTCAATAAAGCTGGGGAAAAAGTAGGACAGGTTTCTGTTTGCTAATATTTTATTTTGTATTTTCACCAATATTTATAAGTGATATTTGTAACTTCTTTGTTCTGTCTTTATTAGGTTTATTTAGATGTCAATGTTGTAACTTTCATAAATAGAATTTAGTAGCTTCTTTACAGTTTGTATTTCGTGAAAAAATATGTAGCATTGGATCTTAGAAAATTTGATATAATTCCCTACGAAGCAATCTATATTTGGTGCTTTGTTTTGGCATATTTCCTTGATAATTTTCTCTGCTTTTATTCTCTGAATTGGAATAAAGGAAAGCCATTCCAATTTGGAGAGTAGAAACAGAGAAAATGATCAATTAATGGGATCTATTTTGGTAGACTATATTTTCCTACTTCATTGAACTTTGTGAATTTATTTGCATAGAAGTCTACAGAGTAAATCTGCAATGACATCTCTATGGTCCTTTTACCAATGTAATTAATTTATATCCACTGTTTTATTGGTAGAAGTATTTTAGGCTATGGACTTCCCTCTGATTATTACTTTAAATGTAATCAGAGTATGGTATGTTATATATTCCTAATCCTTAATCTTCAGAAATGTGAAGGCTTTGGGCTAAGCTTCTTGAGTCATTTCTTGGAGGACACTCATCTATAAGTGCTTGTGGATATAGCTTTCACTGAGTTCTTGCAAGTTTAAACTCTAATTCTGTAGTCCTGATACTTCAAAGATAGCACAGTTGAATATAAAATCCACTGGCTTACACTTTCTTCTCTCAGTCTTCTTACAAAGGCCACTTCATTCTTGCCTTGCTTTAGATATTGATTTTGAAGAAATATGATGCCAACTTCTCTTGCCCCTATAAATTATTTTTTTTGGAGGCCCTGAAGATTTTTTTTTTTAATTTCTAAATTTGAATAGTTTACTAGGATAGGTTTTAGAATTTCTATATCAGTTTTCCAAGTACTTAGTTGGCTCTTATAATATGTAGATTCAGGTCATCTTGTATTTTTGGAAGGGGAAAGTGTTCTTGAATTATAGTTCAAAATATCATTTCTGTTTCACTGCATTGTTTTTCTTCTTTAGAACCTCCACTTATACCTATGTTGAATTTTCTTTACCTAATTTTCATTTCAAGCAATTTCTCTCAGACTCCTTTTGCTTATTTTAAAAACATTTTTTATTCTCTTTGTTCTTTTCCTACTTTTCTCCAATGCTGCTCATTGTATTTTCATTCAAATCCATTTTGAAAATTACCTAAGTATCCTATAACTAAGCTTACTCTATGCTATAATTTTACCTTCCTCTTTTTCTTTCCTGAAACCTACCACCTTTTATTTCATTTCTTCTTGTTTTATTCTCCATTTAGATTCTTAGATTTTGAACTTGCAATTTTATGTGTCTTTTCGCATCTACTGTAGCATGTTTGAGGATACATGATTCAGTTTTGCTTGAGTTATAGTTTTCTTTAAATTCACGCTTGTTTATTTGGGAGAAATTTATCAGCCAAAACTTTCAATGTTAATTTTCTATTTTCTTTTGTTTTTGTTTACAGTAGCTTTGTATAGAAGGAAACTGCTCATATCTATAGGTTGGTTTGGTTTGACAGAGCAAAGTGGTTTCCCAGATTTCTTGTCCAAGGCTGCCACCTTCTGTCAGAGTAGAAGATTGCAGCGTCTTTAATAGGCTTGAGGGCGCGGCCAGGAAGGACAGTAAAATACAGGGTGTCTTTCACGTTTTTCTCCCTTTAAAATATCCTCTGGCTGGATTGTAAGGTAACCTTCTTTTTTTCCTTCTACCAGTCCCCAGTAGGCACCTCTTTCCTTCCCTTTTACTCTGTTTTCCTCCAGAAAGTTCTTTCCAAGCCTGTCTCCTTCAGCACGGAGTCCAATTTTAAAGCCATTCCTTGACCTTCCTAGACGCTTTATCAGTATTTTATCACTTAGGGTGATTTTGGCTGAATGAATCCCCCTCCATCTTCTGCACACTTTTCTGGGATACTTTTCTTTTTCCCTTTTTGCTTTCCCCCCCTAACGTCCCCTCATTTTGAATGGGCAATGGTGGGGGTTTTAGAGAAAACTTTGCTGAAAATTGGTATCTATTTTTCTAAATACAGAAAATTTAAAATTGTACTGAGTTTTAAAATCCATATATGTTAGAAGTATGGAACATGTATGGATTTATTTGTGTTTGTCTCTCTGTATAATGTGGTTGTTTTGGAGGATGCATGGTAAGGCTCATATTCAGGTAGCTGTGATTACCTTGGCTTCTAGAACGAGCACTCTTAACCCCTACCTCCCTCAGCATTTTGCCTTAGATGTTACCTGCAGTTTCTCTTTCGATAGGCTCTGATACTATTTTCTTGAGCTCTGTTTATAAAACTGAAGAAATAACTCCAAAGCCAAGTTGTCTTTGCTAATTCCATGCTTTCCCCATCATGTCTTTTCAGGGATAAGTGCAGATCTGCTTCCTTTATAAGCCTCCGACAATACACCAAAACAGACAAGCAAAACATACAACGAGAATTAAAGAAACCGCTCTGGTTTAAAGTCCATATGCAGATCTCACCTGCTGCTTTAGAAATATGTAGATACCTCTGGACAGGTTAGGTTGATGCTGGCCGATTCTGTCTGGAATGAAGCATCTCACCCTGTTTGTGTGAGAGACTCTGGTAGGATATGGGGGTGGGGGGGCGAGTGTCAGGGAACATCTCATAGAGAAGTGCCGTTTGACTTCAAACTTAAAGGGTAAGCTAGGTTTTTTTTTTTTTTTTTTTTTTTTCCAAAATGAACAGGAAAGGGACAGGAAGCAGGAGTTGTGCTTGAGCTGTCTGCACAGGTACTCTTACGTGACTTTAACACGGATGGTTTGAGTGAGGTGGCGAGGTGTGGGAGGCCTGGGGAAGGGCATCATGAGACGTGAGGCTGGAACAGGGGCTGGCATCGAATTTGAAAGGATTCGCTTCCACGTTCCTCACGTGCAGAGAATGATACGACCTGGATTGCCTTTTTAATACTCAGAAGAATGAAGAAAATAAAACACCTGCTGATAAAGCTAATAAATTGTTAGGATCGTGAATTTGTAACCTGTAACACAAACTGTTTTTCAGGGGAAAACAAAAAATATATCAAGTTTATTTTTGGAACTAAGAAAACATGTAAGTTCATTGTTTAGAGTAGCTGGTTGATAACGTTTCATAGTTTGTGTTTAAAGGCCATCAGAATGAACAGAAATTTCTCACATAAGCAATCAGTAGGGGGTTCTGCCGTTCTTTGGTGCTGACCTCGTCAGATTTGTGTCCTCCATGCCCAGCATGGTGTAGACACTAAAATAATAATAAATACGCTTTGAAAAAAAGAGGGGCACCTGGGTGGCTCAGTTGGTTGAGCGTCTGACTCTTGATTTTGGCTCAGGTCATGATCCCAGGGGTGTGGGATTGAGCCCTGCGTCAGGCTCTGGGCTGAACACGGAGCCTGCTTGAGATTCTGTCTGTCTGTCTCTCTCTTGCCACTACCCGACCGTCAAGCACATTCTCTCTCTTTCTTAAAAAAAAAAAAAAAAAAAAAGGAGGAGGAGGAGGAGGGGAAAGCGAGGAGGAGGGCGAGGAGGGAAAAGGAACAGAGAGAAAGGAAGAACTCCCACTCTTGGTAGATTAAGATGAATTGACTGACTCATGGGTCTTGCATGGAGATTTTTGCTTAAGAGCTTTTCGGTGTTTATACTTTGTAGCATACTTCAGATGATTTATTTGGGTGAGGCTACATTCCTCCAACTCCAACTAAAATATAATCAGTCCTGAGAGCTGATAAATCTCGTCAACCACTGTAATTTAGAGGTAACTAATGGATAGATAATAACAAAATGGGGAACAGGCTCAGTACCAGCAGCTACGTTCAGTCCTATTTCCTACCTCAAGATGGGGCATTTTGTGTCCTGATATCTAGGCCGTGAAAAGGATATAGGGCTTGTGTTACATTCCAAATTTCTTTTTCAGTTATTCGTAAAGAAATGGTGAAAACAATATTCCTACTTGATTTTTACATAATTTTAAATATTGTGGAATAATTGCTAAAATAATATCCAAATAATTTTGGATGCTGGTGATGCAGCATTACATTTGAGTTTGCTTGTGTGTGTGTGTGTGAGTGTGTGTGTGAGTGTGAGTGAGATGGAAGAAGAGAGCGAGGGACAGACAAAGCGATCTCTCAGAAAATGCCACTCGGGAAATGCAAGGCAGTTTTATCTTGTCCGCATTGCGGGATTTGGCACATAGGCTCTTCCCACCCTCTTTGGCTACTTGTAGCTGTGAATCCACTTCAGAGAGAAAATCCCATCAGGTTCAATACCTGTTTTCCCCTTTGACCATGAGGAAGGAGCTTTTCAGCTTCTCCATGGGCTGTGTTCTTGCTCTGGAGAGTCTCTATAATGGGATATAACCCAGTTTCGTGACAGTACTTTTGTTCAATTTACTCGGAATATCATAGCGTGGTTTGTGTTCTCTCTCTCCTCCCTTTCTTTTCCTTATCTCCCCCAGATGCAAGGAAAAAAGGGAAAAATATGATGAAATTATAGAATTAACAGGCACTGAAAAGAAAGAGGCTGAGATCATGAC
This sequence comes from Cryptoprocta ferox, assembly GCA_028646485.1. NCBI lineage: Eukaryota > Metazoa > Chordata > Mammalia > Carnivora > Eupleridae > Cryptoprocta > Cryptoprocta ferox. Next base: position 137,400,182 of record CM053577.1, on the reverse strand, counting down.
TTACTAAGCCAATTTTCCTGCCTCGAGGGTGTAATTCAGTGATATTTTTATAAATGTGATTCAAGCTGTGGCTTTTGTGAACGATCAGAAGCCACATTATTAAAAAAAAAAAAAAGAAAACAGGAGGGGAAGATCCTCACTAGTCATCAGCAAGCTGACCTTCTTTCACTGGTGAGATTTATGGAACTTCAGTGATTCTAATTCTTGGAGATATTTATTTATAAAATACTTAGCTGGAAAATGAAACACAAGGTGAAACCAGGACAATTAAACACATGAGAGCATGCAAATATGTCTGTCTTTGCACGTCAAGAACAAGGAAATCTCTGTAACACAGGGATGTGCCTTTGAGTAGAAATAACACTGGTCGTTCAGTTAGAAAACCTGATTTGATTACATGACATTTGTACATATTATTTAATCTCTTTGGTTTCAATTTGGCTTTATGTTAATTTGGTTGTAAGTCAGTTAATTATGTCAGGGTAAAAAAAAAAAAAAAAAAAAAAAAAAAAACCTCCACAACTTTTAAAGCGAGAAATGACAAGTCTATGTTCTATGTTTTAAGTAAAGCAAAGTGTTGGCTGCTGTGAGTTCTCAAGGTGGTTGTATATCTCTGGATGGGTCCCTGCTGATATCCCAGAGAATATGTATCTATTTTACAAAAGACCTGAGCTTAATTACTGGCTGAATTTTTAAAAAAAATTTATATTCATTTTAATTTTTTAGTTTTTAAGTTGGCTTCACGCCCAATGCAAAGTCCAACACAGGGCTTGAACTCTGGGAGATCAAGACCTGAGCTGAGATTAAGAGTTGGATGCCAGGGTCATCTGGGTGGGTTAGTCAGTTGAGCGTCTGACTTCGGCTCAGGTCATGATCTCATGGTTCATGGGTTCGAGCCCTGCGTCGGGCTCTGTGCTGACAGGTTGGAGCCTGCTTTGGATTCTGTTTCTCTTTCTCTCTCTGTCCCTCCCCCGCTTTGCACTCTGTCTCTCTCTGTCTCTGAAAAATAAATAAACATTAAAAAATTTTAAGAGTTGGATGCTTAACTGACTGAGTGACCCAGGAGCCCCATTATTGGCTGACTTTGTAATTTTGAATGGATTACCCTGTTTCTCTGAATATCTGTATTGTTACCTGTAATTAGAAAATACCACCCCATGTAGCGACCGTTGGATTAAAATTGGTATGGATGGAAGCAGTCCCTAAAATTATGACCCCCTCAAATAGCTCAGCTGCTTTGGGGAATGAGCCCAGATAAGCCGTTGATATGGCTACTCAAATTAATGCATTTTTGGTTGGCTCAACTTCAAAGCCAGAGAAGGCCAGTATATTATATATTCTGATACATCTGGCTTCCCGCTTAACCGTGGACCATACAGATGTCCCTTCACTGATTCTCTGTGACCCTGGAGTGCTTGTTACTGTCGGTGGCAGTGCTCTGTAACAGCTCTGTGCTCAGACTCTGGAATTGGATGCACCTGCATTCTAGTCCTGACTCCATCACTGCTGAGCATGGACACTTGAAACCATTTAACTCTCTAGGCTTCTGTATTCGGATTCGTCAGACATTTATAGTAATAGCATCTGCTTCATAGAGTTTTTAAGAGGATGACATGATAATAACACGTAAGCATTTAATGAAGAAATTGGAACCGAAAAAGCATCCCATGGGTAGGTGGTTCTCACTTCTCTGTTAGGCTATTCGTTTTGGCATCAGCAGTTCTGTTTCTGTCCATGGCAGAGGCTTCTCCTCTTTCTCCTGCCCCCACCCCTAGCTTTATTGAGATATAGTTGACAATGAAAAATCATATGTATTTAAGGTATGAAACTTGATGATTTGGTACACACACACCGATTCTGAAATAAACACCAAATGAAGTTATTTAATATATCCATCTCACGTAGTTACCTTTTTCTTCTTGTGTGTGTGTGTGTGTGTTGAGAATGCTTAACATCTACTCTCTTAGCAAAATTAATTATATAATACAGTATTATTATAGTCACATTGCTGTACATGAGGTCTCCAGGACTCTTCCCATCTTGCAAAACTGAAACCCTGCACCGGTTAAACAAAAACTCCCCATTTCCCCCTCCCCTTAGCTCCTGGTACCCACCATTTTATTTTCTATTTCAATGGGTTTGACTATTTTATTTTATTATTATTATTTTTTTAATGTTTATTTTTGAGAGAGACAGAGTGCGAATGGGAGAGGGACAGAGAGAGAGGGAGACACAGAATCTGAAGCAGCTCCAGGCTCTGAGCTGTCAGCACAGAGCCCGATGTGGGTCTTGAATGCACGAACTGTGAGATCATGACCTGAACCGAAGTGGGCCACTGAACCAACTGAGCCACTCAGGCACCCCAGATTTGACTATTTTAGGTTACACAAAATAGTGAGTTTGTGCAGTGTGTGTCTTTCTATGTCTTATTTCTTGAAATGTATTCTTTATCTGCTTCTGTGATGAAGCCCGAGTGCTTTCTCTGTTCCTGAGCTGTGCTGAACAGTTGTTAACGTTTTAGGGAAAAATTTCACTTCCTTCACTTAAAAAATGAGAATAACAATAATGTATATGTTAATTTACACAAAGTAAGTACTCAATAAACATTAGCAAATAAAATAAAATTATAAAGTAAGCTAATATACATTTGTGCTCAGATTTCTGATACATATTGTCAAATTCCTCTTTGGAGGTGTGTCAATACTTATACCAAGGGTTATGAAACATTTAAATTGCTGACCATGTAACAGAAAATGGTATATCATCATTTTCATTTGGACTTCTATTAATGCGACTGATATCTAGCATCTTTCCATACGATCAGAACATTTGTATTTTCTTTTCCGTGAATGTTTGTTCCTATCCTTTGTGTACTGCTTTATGGAGTTTTTAGGAGATCTTTACATATTAAGGAAATAGGTCCTCTGTGTTGTGTTCTTTGGATGTTTAGAAACTTTGGTTGCCCCGACTCAATTTTTCATTTGTCTTTTGACTTTAATTATAGTACTTATGTTTTAAGAAAAATATGCATGTTTATACAATAAAATTTATTCTTTTATGGCTTCTGGGTTTTGTATCATACTCAGAAAAACCTTTGTCACTCTTCTTATGCTTGTATGGTTTTATTTCTTGTAGTTAAGTCTTTCAGCCATTGCAATTTTATTTATACTTGTTTGCAGTAAGAGTGCAAGTAGTCTGGAAGTATCTCTATAGGGCAGCTTCACATTTGCCTCCTGTGGGAAGACCCTATGAGCTTTGTAGGACCTGTTACATTCTGAACTTGGGAACATTGTACCCATGAAGGCGGTACATATTGAAACTCATACAAATACATGGAAACATTTCTACAATTAACTCTTCATGCTTGTAGCCCCAGGCTGTAGCAAGTGTCCCTGCCTGGTGTGGACGGGCAGGGGGAGGTTTTCTGGCATTAAGATTTACTGGCATAACTCTGGGATTAAGGAGGTGCTCTCTTCCCTATCAACCCCAAATGCATATTGACCAACATTGGATTTGAAATTGGACAGTTGAACTCAGCATAAAAATTTGATTTTGGTTCTGAGTATTTTTCTCTCTGTTGTTAGGGCTCAGTGTCATAAACTACAAAATTAAGTATCAGTGTTTGGTGTTCAATTCCAGTTTGGTGTAACCGTTTGTGCGATAGGATTTCCTCTGTACATTTTCATAGCTAAAAAAACAATGTGACAAAAAGTCAGTGAGCCCTTTGAGAGGATCTTTCCCTTCTGATACATGCTTCCTGCGTCCGTTTCTCCTGTAAGGAGAAAGCAGGCCAGACACTCTGTTATTATTCACATGGCAGGAAACTCTTGAGAAGAGCTTCTTGAAAAGAATGGCAGCCTAAAATTAAAGATCCATTTGGTGTGCGTGGTAGGTGTTTTTAACATGTGTTTTCCCCCCTGCTATCAGTAAAACTCGATGACTAATATTCTATCCAGTGGTACAGATATAGAAAAAAAAGTTGGAATTAGTGTAAAACAAGGTGATTAAAAAAACCCATTCATAAATCTAAGGGTTCAGTAAGTAACAAAGATGCTATAACGGTTTGTAGAGGAAGTTGCTCTGATTTTCAGGGCACCGTCTTTTAAGCCATGATCGGCTCCATTTGAGACCGTCAGAACCAGTGTCAGAAATAATCCCAAATAGCCGTTCAGGCTGTGGTTTGAGCTTCTAGATTGATCTTCTTTCATTTGGGTTGTCAGGGTTTGGGTTGGGTGAACAACCAATGGGGGCGGATCCTGAACAGCTAAGTCTTTTAGTATTAAAACCTTCTCTGTTTGGCACTCTACAGTTTACCAACACCTGCATGCCAATCTTTCTGTTTAACACAGCAATAGACTTTTTTTTTTAAATGGATGGCAAAGTGAAAAAATAGGAGAAGTTGGATGACTTGCTTAAGATTATATTGCAAAACATAAGAATCAGATCCTCACGACAACCCCACAGAGTGCTCTTCAGAACGGGTAGTGGGAATGTGGGCACTCCAAGCACAGCGAGAAGGGTGTGCAAAAGGCTGTTGAACATGCTGGCAGGCGCTAGGAATGAGAACAGTGTTCAGAGTAGAGCGTGAAGAGGTGAGGCTGAGGCAGAAGCAGCCGCAGATCACAGAGGGCCTCACATGTTTGCTGAGGACTTTGGATTTTATTTTCTAAAATAGGGGTAGACACTTTCTAAAAACAGCCAGATAGTAAACATTTTAGGCTTTTGGGCCATATGCTCCTTCTTGTAGCTACTCTTCTCTGCTGCTGTAGTGCAAAAGGAACCAGAGACAATACATAAACAAACGGACATGACTGTGTTCCAATAAAACTTTATTTATAAAAACAGGTGGCAGATGAACAGAATTTGGCTCACGTGCTGGTGTCTACTGACCCCTGCTCTAGAAAATGGCGAACCACCAAACTTTAAAGGCAAATGAAGCATGAGGCATGCATCACTTCTTCACAAAAGAAGGTGTTCCCAACCGATGCCAATTACAACAATAAAACTGAATTAGATATAAATTATTTTCCCCACTCTGTCAAGGAAGAATGATTCCATGGGAGTTATGGTCAGGGCTCAGCATTATACCTAGTGTACCCCTTTTCGCCCTCAAAAGTTTTCCTGTTTGGATAAATTGTATATGGCCACCTTATTCTAACCCTACAAAGGGGTTCATTTTAGAACTTCCACAGAAGGATAGACGCTGGGCCTAATCTTTTGTAGATGGTGTGATGGTTGAGAAGACTAATGGATAAGAACCCCACCAGTCAGAGGGGGTCCTGGCTCTGCTCTTTATTAGCTGTGAGGTCTTGGGCTTATTGTCTAGCATTTCCAAGACAAAATTTTGTTAATTAAAGATTGAGAGTAATGGGTCCTTATGGTAAAGGGCTATTTGGATATAATACAATGAGTTTTGTAAAAGTTCACAAGGGACATGATTTTTCATGTGTTAACCCAAGTGGAGGAGAGGCAAAATTACAAATGGGTTGAGCCTTGGACCCAGACAGAGGGCTAATCCAGTCTCCACTACATACCATTCAAAGGACTTGGAAGAAACCGTTGCCTTTCTCTGAGGCTCAGAGCCTCATTTGGGCGAATGATATCACCTCTTCAGAATTGTTGTAGTTGTTTAAGATAATGTGTGTAAATGTCAAGCATTGTGCCTGGCACATAGTTACCACTCAGTGCAATGCAGTGATTACTTTTCACACAATCACATGCCATATCAAAGCTTTTATTCATCTTTACTTTGACACATGCCTCAAATTGTTTGCCCATTCACCTCCTGTAGGATCAAAATGTTATTATTATTTTGTGTTTTCTGTTCTTTAAGCCACATCCATTCATCCAAGTTTCAGAATTGTGACAGTGATATTGGTGATAATGATAGTAACTTACTGAGCAATTTTTAGGTTATAGGCCTCTCTAGATGAAGCATATTTCCTTTGTGGTCCAAGGTGGCTAATGCTAACTTGATCTGCCTTTTGAGGCTCTGATGCGCCTCTGAATCCTTGATTTCCGGACCATTTTTGGGTCCTGGCAGAGCTCCCTGTGGTTTTTCTTCAATAGGGGAGGCCAGATGAAATCACAGCTTGAGGAAGCAGAGCTGTGAGAACCACGCTTTTCTCTCCTAATGCTCTGCCTACACCCTTCTATCATGTTTGCTTGAAGACCTGAAAATAATTGGTTGAAACTGCAATTTACTTTTAGCCTTTTATCCAAGTTTGACAAATAGGTTTCTCCAAATAACACGTACTATAAATGACTTGAATCTAATGAGTAGTCTTTTTGGACATGTGATCCGTTGTCCTTCCTTCCTTGAGTGGGAAATTACAAGCTTCCTGTATTCTCCCTCCATTTCTATAGAATGTGGGTGCTAATTTGAAAGGAGTCTCATAAAATGGAAGCAAACAAGCTAATTAGAAATATTTATGGGCCTGTTAGAGCATATATGTCTAATTGAAATAACAAGGCTCTCCCTGAAGGGGAAAACATTACTTTGGTTGTAGGAATAATTAGCTTGTGCTTTAAACAGTGAAATGAGATAAAGCCCTTTCTCTCCTGATCGGATCCAGTTTTACTTGACACCTTCAGACCAAGGTGTCTCCAGACGGGCTTATTAATATTTTTAGTATTTTTCAAATCACAGCTGGACTTGCATATTTCTTATTTCCCTGAGATACATTTTTAGTCTTTTGGTTGATTATTTTAGTACTTACCTCCATATGTCTAAATGACAGGTTTATATTACTCTTTTTAAATAAGTTCTTTAAGTTTTAACGTTTTAAATCAACATTACATATATGCCCATATATTTAAGAATCAAATATTTCTACATCACTTGTTAGTAAACCCATGTCACCTAACCCTCTTCCCACCTTCTTACAGAAAACCACTTTTTGTGTTGACATACGTAACTCTAGGTAATATGGTATTATTGCTATTCCTGACTTTTTATCTTTAAAAATTATCTGTTGGTTTTACACTCGGGAAGATGAGGATTTAGTTTTCTTTTATACATATGCCAGTAGCCCTATCCTATACATGCATCCTTCCTATTTTCTCTCCTCCCAACATAGTTTTATCATAATTCCGGAGAGATCACTATTCTGTATCTGTTATCATGACTATATTAAAACCGTGCATGGCTGAGCCATGTCACATACTACTGTTATTTTTGTTATCCTGTAGAACATTTTTTTAATGGTTTTGGATTATCATTTAGAAATATCTTTGCTTAATTTTCTTTGAATTTAGCACCAATTTCATCCCCAATTTTTCCACACCAGTATGTAAATGTGTGCTAGATACATTCTTGATACCTGGTATTCTTCCGTCGTCTTCTGGAAGAAACATCTCCTAGAGCCTGCTGGGCACGTTCCTGTCTGGGTTGATTTCTCTCTATTCTATGTTACTTCTCTTGTGCCTTTACCTCTCTCATGTATTGAATCCCCTAGATCAAGGGAGTAAAAGGGAGCTCCCTTTCACTGACTTATTCTCTCATTTCGATTGAATCTACCCTCCTGAGTAGCTTCTTGAGAAAAGCAAAAAACTACATGAAAAATGAGTTATTTGGTATCTTACGTGTTTGAAAATGATTTTATTTTATGGTTGCACTTAATTAAAAATGGACCAGGTTAAGAATTCTCAGTTGGAAATAACTTTCTTTCAGAATTTTAGAAAACATTTTGTTATGAACATTTCTGAACATACGAAAAAGCAGAGTTTAGAGAAATTCCACGTGCTCATGCCAAACTACCAGCCTCAGCAGCTATCAGCATTTTGCCCACTTATTTCACCTGTTCCTCCACCTACCTATTTGTTTGTTTTGCTGGAGCATTTTTGAACAAATTTCCGACATCATCTCATTTCCCTCTAGCTGATTCAGAAGGAATCTCCACAAAAGGACAAAGAGCATTTTTTACATAAGCACAGTACCATTATCACGCTGGACAAAAAATTAACAATAATTCCTTTATATTACCCAAAAAACAAATCCATATTCAACTTTCTCTGATTTGCCTATGAATATATTTTATAGATACTTTTTTGGTTCAAGATCCAGACAATTTCTACTCATTGTATTTGGTGGTTATGTTTCTGAAAGGTTTAAGCCCCCACATCTCCTCTTCTGCGATCCCTACCTTTTCCCCACCCAGTGCCCTTGGCTTATTGAAGTAACAAGAACGCCCCATGTTCTGGATTTGGCTGATTGCCTCCTCATAGTAGGCTAACTTGTTTCTCTGTTTCCCATATTTCTTGTGGACCAAAGTTAGGCTTAAAGCCTAGAGTAGATTCTAGTTTTGTGGTTTCCCAAGAATGATCCATAGGTGGTAAGAGTCTCTCACTTTTAGTTATCCAAAGCTAGCACAGTGGTTCAAGTAGTGATAGCCTGATCTCATCTTTGTAACATTCTCCACCAATTTTTCACATGTTATTTTAATATCTGTTAATGATGAATCTAATCTTATTATGGAATTAGTAAGATGATGATATTTCTATAATTTCCATTCATATATTATTGGAAATCTTCTTTAAAAACCTTTTTTTAAATGTTTATTTTTGAGAGAGAGACAGACAGAGGGTGAGTGGGGGAAGGACAGAGAGAGAGGGGGAGACACAGAATCTGTAGCAGCCTCCAGGCTCCCAGCTGTCAGCTTGGAGCCTGACGCAGGGCTCGAACTCACAGATGGCAAGATCATGACCTGAGCCACATGCTTAACCAGCTGGGCCACCTTAACCAGCTGAGCCAATCAGGAAATCTTCTGATTGAATGACTCTCCCTTATTTAGGAGGGCTGAACAGTTTATACTAGAGGACTAAGATAATCTTTCCCATTTAATTCCTTTCAGGGTAATGAGTGGTGCCTTGGAAACCTCTTCTATTGTCAAATGAATTTTATCTTTCTTTTTTTTAATCCTATGAACTAATGACTTTTTAATAGTTAATTTGTTTTAATCAATTGCTGCCATTATGTGTTTGAGGGTTAGATTGCCTCTTGGCTAGTGGAAGCCTCTTTCCCTCAGAAATTTAAAGACGTTCATCCACTGGCTTCTTAAAATTGCTGATTTTTAAATCCTTTAAATGAAATAGACTTTTTTTCTCTCTGAGAGTTTGTGGGATCTTTTCTTTTCTCTAATATTCCAACATGTCATAGTGATGGAACTATTTCCATTCTTTTTCCTGGACTTGCTTATTAACTTAAGTGGCCTTTTCAGTCCACAAATGTATGTCTTCTAGTTCTGGGAGATTTTATTTAATTACAACTTTGATGATTATTTTCCCACTGTTTTCTCTGTCTCTCTTTTTAGTATTCTTATTTAGATGTTGGAGCCTTTTCTTGTTTTTTTTTCTCTAGTATTTTTTCAGTCTTTGTGTTTTTGCTTTAGTTTCTGGGAAATTTCAACAATTTAATCTTTTGTGTTGGGATTTTCTTCTGCTGAGATTTTCAATTTCGACATCATTAGCTTTAATTTTAATTTTTCACCTATTGTCTTTAATATCCATTGAAAAAACATATTTTGTGTTCTCTGAATGTTTCCTTTCATAGCATCTTTTACCCCTTTCATGGGTAAAATATCAACTTCTTATCTCTCTGAAGGATTAATAACAGAGTTTTTTGAAAGCGTATTCTTCCTGTGTAAGATTAGGGACTAATGCAAGACCTTCTTCACTTCTGACATCAACTTCAAATTTGGTGTTCACACGACCAGTTTCAGGTTTGATACTTTATGAAAAGGACTCACAAAACTCACTGAAAGTGGTTATACTGATAGTTATAGTTTAGTACAGTGAATGCTTACAGATTGAAGTTAGCCAAGGGCAGAGACACATGGGCTGGAGTCCAGGAAAGTTCTAAACACAGAACCTCCAGTTGTCTTCTCCCAGTAGATTCGCGGACAGTGTTACCTGCTCTTGGCTACAGCGTGTGATTGGTCACAGAGAGTACAGCTCATCAAGGAAGCTCACACAGCCTTGTGTCCGGAGTTTCTCCTGGAGCTCAGTCACAGACAAGTCAGCTTCCCACACGGCTGACTTGGGTCTCCAGCCCCTATGGAAGTCCAGTTCATAGTGCATTACCTAGGCCCCTACTATAAATCACCTTTGAGCCTCTGGTGTGGCCCAGGGCCTCCAGGTAAACAAAGACACTTTTATCAGGCAGGATGTTCCAAAGCCTTAGAGATTACTTCTCAGGGTATAGTCTCTATTTTCTTCAAAGTGATTTTTTATTTGCTGGTTTTTGCCTTTGTATTTCACTTTTAGGTATTATCTTCAGACATCTGGGGATTTTTTACTATTTGCTTATATTTAAGAGCAGAGAAACAAAAAATTGATAGTAGCTGCATTCATATGAGTAGAGTTATCTGCTGGGTAATCTTTTGAATCCCTTATGTGAGTATATTTAAATCATTTTAAGACTTTTCTTTTGGGGATGGTCAGATTTCCCAGAGAATGCTCTTCTAGTTTCTTACCTAGAGCGTATAGAAGTACCTCCCAGAATTCTGGGATCTGAGCTGGAAAAGAAGACAGAGAATTTCAATATTCAGTCTGTATATATTCATGCAATCTTTCTAAGCATTGTATCCCATTCTTAGCTATGTTTGGTACCATGTAGCCCCCCAGACCCTCTGTTCTACCTTTCCCCTAGAATAAACCTCCAGCTTTCTAGTAGTGAAAGGGATGAATTGTTAAATTGATTTTCAGCTATCCTTGTATTTTTAGTTCCGTCTTTGTCCCTACTTCCAGAGTTGCTTGTGCCACTGATTCCTATTCTGTTAGGATCTGTTTTGAAATTAGATTAATTCTCAGCTTTTCCCACTGCTGATTTAAGATTAGACTTTGGAGCCTCAGATACGGTTATAAAGGCTGTGCATTGCACCCATGTGAGTGGTCTGTGAATGGCACCATATGTAATTAGTGCTTCCGGACTGGGAAGCATGCAAGATGATCCAACTCAGATTTTCTTGGATCTAATAAAGGAGTTACAACTCCTCTTTCTACATTACATTGTCCAAAATTTTGTTTATGTTTTCTTCTCCCCACTTGTACTTGAACTTATTATATTTAATCCCTTACTATTGTTTTAGTATGAGCTGGCAGGAAGAAGTATTAAATTTGTGTGTTCACTGTCTTCCATGAGAATTCTCCCAGCAGGCTTTCTGTGTTCTAACAACACAGCCCAGTCTATGTATGCTTCAGATTTAAATCCTGTATAATCTTGCATCCAAAGAGGTCCTTTTCCCCAAGTTCTAAGCAGTCTGACAACCGTCAGAATTTGCAAAGGTTGTGATGACGGCAGAAACCATAACGTACAATTAAACTATGAAGTTGTGGGGCTGGGTGTGTTTGGTTCACACTGTTGGCAGCCATTAGGCGTTACCTATTAGAGGTCAGTAAATGGGTTGGATGGAAGAAATATGATGACAGTTGTGCATCTGAGAATGCCCCATAGGTACAGAGATGCGAACAAGGAGTGAATGAGAAAGCTTGTCTTAGGCATTCTTACTCAAATTCTGAGGCAGCTTTATGGATGCGACTGAACTGAGCAATAGTTAGCTGTGCCTACCGCCTCCACTGTCTATTGCTTTTTCCCCTAGGCTTCTGGTCTTTATGGTGGAGCATCTTATATATGCACCATTGTACTTGAACTACCTATTGAGTGCCTACTACTAGTTACATAAGTCTCTACTATGAACTAATCATTCATTCTTTGGAATGAGAATTTAAAATACAAATGCTTTGTAGCAACGTGGATGGAACTCAAGGGTGTTATACTAAGTGAAATAAGTCAGGCAGAGAAGGACAGATACCATATGTTTTCACCCATATGTGGAACAGGAGAAACTTAACAGAGGACCCTGGGGGAGGGGAAGGGGAGAAATAGTTAAGGAGAGGGAGGGAGGCAAACCATAAGAGACTCTTAAATACTGAGAACAAATTGAGTGTTGATGGGGGTGGGGGAGAGAGGAAAAGGGGTGATGGGCATGGAGGAGGGCACTTGTTGGGATGAGCACTGGGTGTTATATGGAAACCAACTTGACAATAAACTATAAAAGAAAAAAAATGGATATAAGATTTATGATAAGGTGGAGGGAGAAGTGACATAGAAAATTTATATTAGCAAATCAAATATTGATTTTAAATTTATGCAGTCTTTACATAAATATTCTTGTATTTGATATACTTAATATATTTGGAACAAAAATAATATTGATTTTAGCAGAACAAGAAATAAAACAGCTTTTGATTTCATGCCAAAAAAATAAAAAAAAAATACAAATGCCCCACAGGAGAGATAACACCTTACATTTTACACTTGTCTACACCTGAGTCAATCAATAAATTTATCCAGCTCATCTTAACTGGTTACTCTTAAATGATTAAGAGTAAGACAGTAAGGGAGTGAATATATATATAGCAAATAACAGCACTAATATTGCTTCCCAACTCTGTTTTGTATGGAAGTGTTTAACAAAAGTACCTATCAGTTCTTGTTGGGGAAAAAAACATAGCTTCGTGGTTAAGATTGCTGGGGAAAAGTATGAGAAACATTCCGTTGATCCAAAAGTTGAGAACACTTGAGAAACACGCACATCTGGAAAGAAAGACAGGAAAAAGTCCTTTCAGTATCTTGTTGGCTCCATATTCATGAATTTATCATTGATTTTTAAAATTTTTAAAAATTTTATTACTATAAAATAGTCGTGGTCATACAAAAGAAGGTTCTGTATGATCAGGATGTGGCATCTGGTGCTGCTTCTTTTGGGAACGGTATTTGCGAGAATCAACGCTGCTTCTTTCGGGAATGGCATTGGTGAGAATCAACGCTGCTTCTTTTGGGAATGGTATTTGTGAGAATCAATGCTGTTCTCTCTGGAAGTGAATTTGGTCATGACTTTCTGAAGTCATGCAGAAATAGTGCTTCTAGAAAACAGAATGGCACCATCTTTGTTTTAAGAAGTACTGCAAGAAAAAGCAGACTTAGACCCAAGTGCCATACTCCATATGTGGAAACGTGATAGACACTGCCTGCGATGTGTCACCACGGGGACTGGAGCCTCGCACCACCAGTTGAGAGCGTGGGATCCCATCCCAGCCAAAGGTACAAGTAGGTATAGATGGGACAGCTCATGGGCACTTGACACTGACCACATTCTCAGGTTCACAGAATGAAAGCCATGCAGCCCTGGAGAGATGTCATCTGGCTTCTTCAGTTGGTCTTGGCTGTGGGATAGGGAGGCTTTTGATGTGGCTGTTAGAGTTGAGTTAAAACTCAGTGTCATTCTGTTTTGATAGTCAGGAGGCCACAGTTGCTGTGGCGATGGTCAGACGTGACCAGAGCCCTTAAGTGTGAGGGGAGGTAGAGAAAGGAGGGGGGGTTTTTAGGAGGTGAGGAAGCCAAAGGCAGAGGCACATTTTTTTTTAAAAAACAATTTATTAAAAAACTTTTTTTTTGGCAACCATCACCATATTTATTTCCAGAGCCATTTCATCATCTCAAACAGACACCCTGTACCCATTAAGCAATAACCTTCCCATACTGTCCTCCCCCCAGGCCCTGTTAGCCTCTACTTTTCTGTTTCTACGAACTGTTTGTTCTAGATACCTCATATAAGTGGTGTCATATACTTGTCCTTTTGTGTCTGGCTTTTTTTCTGTTAACATAATGTTTTCAAGGTTTATCCATTCATCTTTTGATGGATAGCTTGGGTTGATTCTACCTCTTGGATGTTGTTAATGCTGCAGTGAATGCTGGGATACACATATTTGAGTTCCTGTTTTTTCTTTCTTTCTTTCTTTCTTTCTTTCTTTTCTTTCTTTCTTCCTTCCTTCCTTTCTTTCTTTCCTTTCTTTCTTTATTTCCCTCCCTCCCTCTCTCCCTCTCTCTCTTTCTCCCTTCCTTCCATCCTTTTCTCTTTCTTTCCTTCCTTTTCCTTTTCCTTTCTTTTTTCTTTTCTTTCTTTTCTTTTCTTTCTTTCTTCCTTTGTCTTTTGAGTACATTACCCAGGAGTAGAGTTGACAGGTCATATGGAAATTCTCTGTTAAACATTAAGGGGGATGCCCGGGTGGCTCAGTTGGTTAAGCCTCCGACTTCGGCTCAGGTCATGATCTCACAGTTTGTGGGTTCAAGCCCCGTGTCGGGCTCTGTGCTGACAGCTCAGAGCCTGGAGCCTGCTTCAGATTCTGTGTCTCCCTCTCTCTCAGCCCCTTCTGCACTCATGCTCTGTTTCTCTCTGTATCAATAATAAACATAAAAAAAAAAAACATTGAGGAACAGAGAAGAGCTTTTAAGAGTGAAGTTTATCTTTTTCTTTTTTCCCCCCTAAATGTTTACTTAGTTTTGACAGAGAGAGAGAGACAGACAGAGAGCGTGAGCTGGGGAGGGGAAGAGAGTGGGGGACAGAGGGTTTGCAGCGGGCTCTGTGGTGACAGCAGGGAGCCCCATGGGGGGCCCAAACTCGTGAACCATGAGATCATGACCTGAGCCAAAGTGGAACACTTAAGTGACTGAGTCATCCAGGCACCCCTAGTTTATCTTTTTCTTAATGGGGTACTGAAAAGATGAGATTTGTTGAAGTCGTTTGCAGGCATTCCTTAGCTTCCAGAGGTTTCTCTTGGCATAAGTGGCTGCTGTTGGGTCTTGGTGAAATGGCATTGTTTGCATGGAAAAGAATTGTTTCTCTTCTTATATTTTTGGGATCACTAAAGAATCTCAGCCGAATGAGGTCTGTCATAATGACCTCTATTTGAGTTGGTGAGAGAAGACACCAGGACACAGGCTGAGGGGGCTGCCTCTGTGTTTCCTGGCCCCGCTTGACATTGCGCCCTTCCTGTCTGGTGATTTACTGCTGTGTTGTTCAGGGGCAGAAGAATGTGACGGCCATCTGGAAATCTCATGGTCTAAGTATCTTTTCTTTTTCTTCCTGGACTCTTGGAACATTTTTCTTAAGTTTCTGATTCAGTTTCCCCACACTATTCCTGAGTCACGATCCTGTTGATTTGGTGGTGGGAATTACTAGAAGTACTTTGGAAAAGAATACATACACTAGTGTGATGGCTGCATGATGGCCATGGAATGGAGACTTTGGATGTTGCCAGCTATTACTGTCATACTTAAATCAATTGGTATGGCCTCTGAACTAGAGTTGCCAGATAAAATAACAGCACACTCAGCTAAACTTATATTAGGTAAACAATGAGTACTTTTTTTTTTGTATAAGTGTAAGTATATCCTATTCAGTACTTGGGATATACTTATACCAAAAATCAGTCATTTTGGGGTGCCTGGGTGGCTCAGTCAGTTAAGTGTCTGATTTCAGCTCCAGTCATGATCTTACAGCCCCATGTCGCGCTCTGTGCTGACAGCTCAGAGCCTGGACCCTGCTTCCAATTCTGTGTCTCCCTCTCTCTCTGCCCTCCCCCACTCTCTCTCTCTCTCTCTCTCTCTCTCTCTCTCTCAAAAATAAACATAAAAAAATGTAGATGCTCAGGTTCTACCCAATGGAATCAGAATCTGCATTTTTAAAAAAATCAGTCATTTTTTTCCTGAAATTCGAATTTAATTAGGTGTCCTATATTTTTATTTGCTAACTCTGGCTACCTTCCTCAGAGCACTAAGTGCTTGTGACACCCTTTCCTTCGGAGTGTTGTTTAGCACATGCCCGTCCTGTCCGTGTGCCTCTTGCACGGTGCAGCCGGCTCGTGATGCTCACGGCAGCCAGGGTACCTCGTGAGGAGCCGTGGCGGCGAGCACGGGCACGTCGCAGGTGCAGTTCTGTGGATGCCTCCGTGGGGCTGGTGTCCCCACTGGACAGGGGGTCCATTGTCAGGCCCGGAGGGAGCATGGCAGAGGGGGATGTCTCGGCCGGGATCTTGACTGATTGAGACGGTGCGTGTTCAGACCTTGGAGGGCTGGGGGATTAGGAGAGAGGGCTGGGAGGGGTTCTGGGGAAAGGGAAGCAGGAATCAGACCCCCTCTTCCGCATTTGTGCCCGGAGCACTCTCATCCCAGCCAGGAACGGGTGATCCCCTTCGGTTCCAGCCCCCGGCCGCCGGTCAGAACGGACTTCCCTAAGAACCCGGTCCTTCCATGTACAGCTCCTGCCCCCTCGTGAATTTTTCTCCTGCTGCTTTGCAGCTCCAAGCTTTCATGTACCTGAATCTTGTCCTGTTTTATATTTTATATTTTAAGCCCGATAATGATAGCTCTTGTAGCTGCTAGGTAGAGTTAGGCAAGTTCCATCCAGATTGGCTTTCAAATGCGGTTTGATAAATCAAATTATGGTCATGTGTAGAGGAGTGGATGAGGAATGATGATTTGGATGCATGTCCTAATGTCTCATCAGCACAGAGCTCCCCGAATCTCTTTTATTTTCCTTTCTCATGCTCTTTCTCGCTCTCTCTCTCTCTCTCTTTTTAGATTAAAGAATTCTTTCTCCTCCCCACCCAAGTCAGCAGAAGCCAATGTCCAGGATTTTCTAGGAAAGAGTTACTTTTATAAACCATGAGCATGCTGTAAAAGGCATCTGAGGGGCTCATCTAGATTGTTTTTCAGCTTACTTTCTTTTTGACAGCTTTAAAGGGCCTTTTAAAATTGCCAGGAGAGTAGATTCATATTTTTATCATTCCACCTGCATAGCATTTTAGACACATTTATATTCCTGAAAGCATAATAGTACATAACATTTAGCATTTAATTTATGACTCCTGCCACATCTGGTATAAAACTCCTTCTGAAGCAATAAATCAACCTCTTCATGTCAACTTGCCATTCATTCTTTGACCTCCTCCATAATTTATGGTTTGTGAGTGCAAAATGGGAGAAGCAGCTTAAATCAAGTGGGTTTTAATTAACAATCTTAGAAAATTCAGAAGAATATTTGCAATTTATTCATGAGGGGAAAGGACTTTTTGGTAAAAAGAAGGGGGGAAAGCAGCTTATTTCCATGGGTATAAATTGAAGTCCCTTCTGGGTGCTTTAGAACCATAACATGAAGATTTTTCTTGACTTTGAGTCAGGAAAACGAAGTGATTCTGATAGGAAAAGCCTCCCAAGCTCCTAGGACAGAATCCATTTTCTAGGAGAGATTTTGAGAGGAAAGAGTAGGGGGAGACAAGGCACCATCTTCTGCTCAGTGCAGCCTTTAACAGAGTCGCCTGGCTGCTGACACGGTGCCTTTCATGTCAAACAATTTTATTTCTAAGCTTTTCACAGTGTGTCCTAAGTAGCTTCTATTAGCATTGTCCTGTCCGTTTCCTTGGCAACGGAGCTGGTCAATTTAGACACCATTTAAGAGCTGTGCAAAAAGCAACAGCCAGCAGCGTGATGGGCAAAATTACAGAGAACAAGCTGAATGCACTCCTTGCTGGAGGAGATGCGTTTTCTTCCAGGGCCCATTTTATTTTAATTAAAATCAAAAAGCTCTTTTAAACAAGGCCCTAGATTAAGCACAGGCCAGAGTCATGGGCTGTACAAACGGTACAGCGGCATTCCTTAATGTTATCTCTTTAACCTTAATGGATTGCTTGTACTTCTTCTTTCCTTCCTTCCTTTTTTTTTTTTTTTTTTTAAGAAATTCTTCATGGTTTTATTGTATCACAGAGGCTTTGGAACGTCTGAACAAGTCAATATATGGGTGATGAGGCAGCTGCTTTCTCTTTCACTTTTTTGGGTTACTAGAGCGACTTGTCAGTAGATTACAAAAAAAAAAAAAAAAAGGGAAGAAGAAAACCTTTGCATTACTTAAGCCTTTCCAAAGCATGTGCTGGTACAACACAAACTTCTGGCAGATGCAACTGGTCTGGCATGCACACATCCGCACAATACCTGCGTAGTGCGCACGGCGCCCTCTCCCGCTGCCCCGGACACACTGCACAACACCTGGGTAGTGCGCACGGCGCCCTCTCCCGCTGCCCCAGACACCCTGCACAATACCTGGGTAGTGCGCACAGCGCCCTCTCCCGCTGCCCCAGACACACCGCACAACACCTGCGTAGTGCGCACGGCACCCTCTCCCGCTGCCCCAGACACCCTGCACAATACCTGCGTAGTGCGCACGGCACCCTCTCGCCCTACAGCGCTGATTTAGAGATGGGATTTGGAGCATCTGCAGAAGTGTGAACAGTATCAGGAAGAGGAGCGGTAGGAGACAGCAAGAGCGCCCTGCTGGAAGCGGGGGAGGAGGTCAACTAAATCAGTGCAGGGCAAGCGTGGCCATGCCGGTGCTGCAAACCCAAGCATCGTTGACGTTCTTTAATAGGAATGTGTGGTGGAACCCCGCAATGGGGTCTCCCCGACCTTGAGCTGGCCCACAGCCATGCGGATGATGCAGCTGTCTGGCACAGGCTGACGGTCTTGCGCCATGATGCCGTGCTGGGTTTTCTGGAACGGAGGCTAGACAATTTCTCGGCAATGGCAGCTTCCCGAGGAATTGCTGTCCTTCCGGTGATGTGTCAGTACAAATTGTGCCTCGTTGGATTCTGTTCTTATCAATTAACCGGTAATAATCTTTAATGAAGCCAAATCCAGTCTGCTCCCAAATTCGCTCGTCTCCCATTCTGGGGTATCATCCGACGTCCTTGAGACTTTCAGGCTGGCTTCTCCTGTGACTCTTCCAAGAGGGTAGTTGACACATACATCATTTCCTGCTTCCCTCCAAGAGTCGGCAGGCTGATTGAAGCCAGGATCCTGGAGGAGCAGAAGTGACCTTGACCTCTTACCCACTGAGCTCCAGCCTTCACAGACCCTCAGGTCTCCCAGGGGCTGGCTCCATGGCCAAGGTGTTGGTGGCAACCCAGTGCTGTCTCTTTGCACTTTTTCAGATAAACAAGGAGGAAAAACCTAGGGCTACTCGTGGTAGCTTGTCACGAGTTTTTAGAGTAAATACAGAACAGAGAGATGACTCTTTTCATGTCTGCAGTGTGTGTAAGTGGAGCAGGAGAGAACCTCCAGCTGTGCACACAGTGATTCCAGTTTATCTTGTGTAAGAAGATCAACTCTTCCTGCAAATATCATAGCTGGTTTCATTTGCTGTTTATCTCATTTCATTCCTTGTGAGACTTTATGCAGCCAGTTTTTCCTAGTGACCTTATGTGGATCATTTTGAACATGGAACCCACTAAAAGTTTGGAATTTTCAGGATTGGGCTTTATGTTGGTAATTAGCTTAGCACTTACCATTGCATTCGTAGCTTTTTTTTTTTTGGGTGGGGGGAGGACAAGATAGAGCATATTTTGGGGTAGAGGGGATCTTTTCTCCCAACATGGAATATTTCAAAAGTTCCTTGTCCTCTGAGATGAAAATAAGTTAATTTATGTAGTGTGTATATTTGCAAATAAGACAAGAAGTTTATTTACTTCTATAGGGACTTGAAGGATTTTCATTTTAAGAAAGTTGAACGAGGGAGGTTGTGTTTATGAATACTAAATTTTTGATAATACTGTCTACACTATGGTGAGTGCACTAGGACATTTCAGGGTTTGCTTCTTTGATGTTTTTAAATTACTTTCATCTAAGTGGAACCCTGCAAAGCAGTGAATGCCTCTTCATTGAAAGTATTAAAGCAGAGACATGAGTCTTGCTATTGGAGATATCTTACATAGGGTTCATGCCCAGTAGAATTCTACATTTCTAGGACTTCTAAAGCCCATTGTTACACTGACATTCATGATCCAGTCCTTGAAGATGGACAAATGCATGTTCCCCAAAGTAGCCCAGGAATTAGAGGGAGAAAATGACCCCTCCATTTTGTTCTACCCAGTTATCTGAGAATATACTTCACCTCTCTCTACAGGTCTCCTGTTTTTTTTTTGGGGGGGGGGAGAGGAAATGCAGAAATGTTCATCTCCAGGCTTTTTGGATTCCTCTCTTATCAACAAATATAGCAAATGACTCTGTACATTTTTTGATCAAGTATTAGTAGGATGATAAAGTTTCTGAGATTTCTTTGCATTTTTTTTCTTTGAGTAAGAATCAGCATGAATCATGTCTCCCATTGAAAGGGTTACTGGGGCCTTAAAACCATTCCAGTCAGAATCTCCATGGCTAGATAACAGAGATGCCAATTAATGCTGGTTGTAAAGGGGGACAACCTGGCCCATCAGTCATATTCCCATATGGCACACAGGAACAATTAGATACATAGGCTGACATTTCATCTTTGGTATTTACATAATGCATAGTATGGTGATTGATAGAAAGGAGGTACATAGATGTGACAGACTGACAGAGGATAAGGGCAGATGTCGTCCGTCTTTTTCATTATGATGACTATTTTAACAAACAGACCAACTCATTTCTGCAGTCCATTAAATCATTTGACAGTATAAACATCTGGAGAATAGCCCTGGGGATTGGGTTTGTCAGGTGAGGGCTCTGGCTGCCAGGGAGGGGGCACGGGGCTTTTCTGGGGCTGCTGATTCTGGGGAGAACTACAAGCTGCCCATCACAGAAAACCCTGCTTTTCTTGACTTCAGGGGTTCAAGATGTGGAAAAGATGTGTGTCACTAAGATGGTATCCAGCTGAGAGCACATTTCTGTCCTTTTACATTCTTCCAGTATTCTTCTCCCCAACGTCTGGCCTTTCCTGGTTTCCCAAGCTCTAAACCCGATTCATTGAATAACCTTGAGCAAATGACAACCTGTTTTAGATTCCTGATTTCTCATCTGTGAAATGAGGATTCCCCCTGATGGCCAGCTCCGTCTCCCAGGGGAATAACTGTTTCTGAAAAGCATTTTGATCTTCACAGGGAAGGGTGTTCTACAGCGACACAGAATTATGCATGGTTCTGTACCACCCACAAGTTTAATTGTTGTGGTCCCAGCCTGACTCCATAAACAATCTAAGTGCTTTCTGCTGGGTGCAGACAGCGGCCCCTGACAGGGGAAATTACTTAAATTTCAATGTGAGTAGAATTTTTTTTGTCATACCTTTGTTCCTCTAAGACAGGATTCTCAGCTTTGGGACTGTCTGCGTGTGAGGATGGATGGGTCATTGTTGTCACGAGCTCTTGTGAGCATTGCCCACTCTATGCTAGAGAGCAGTTTCATCCTTTCCTCCTTTCCTGAGCTGTGACGAGCAAAAATGTCCCCAGACATTGCCGCATGTCCTTGGGTCTGTACAGTCATTCTCTGTTGAGAAGCCCCGCTCAAAAACAGGCTTGGATAGTCAACCCAGCAACATGAGATGGGGTTGTGCTCGAATCTGGGCCTTGGCTAGTGCTCATATAATGTAGCTGATGGCCTGCAAGGTTTGAAGCAGATTTCAGAAACAAACAAACAAAAAAAAATCCCATTTATATATTTGAGTACAATTAGTTACTTGAGAGTCTTCTGGCATTTTCTCCTTCTAGATTGCTGCTGCCTCTCCTAGTGATGAGTACAAACAGTGGGTGCTGGCCTCCGAGCCTTCCTCAGATGAGGAAGAAGAGAATTGTTGGATCTGTTTGAAGTCTACAGATTGAAAATCAGACACCCAGTCTGTCTATATGAGACACAGTGTCCTCCAGTAATGATTTTATATGGTTTCTTGGAAAAGCTTCCTGCTTCACAGTCACAGCCTAGGAGCTGGTTTTGTATCCAACAAACATTCCACTGATTCTTCTTATATTCAGGGTGTGATAGAAAAGTTTTGGGCCGTGCTGGGCTGGCATAGTCTCTACATACAATGCCATCGTTGTCAGTAAGTCATAAAACAACTAGGAAGGACCCTGGCTTAAATAACTAAGACATAAAATATTGCATCTACCACAGGAGGCCAAAGAATGGAAAGGTATTTGGATATTTGGTTAATTATTCTATTTGGTAACTGAAAATGCTGGACATATATATTTTTTTGAAAAGCAGAATTAAATGTTATTGGAATAGGAACGTTTTTCTGAAAAGAGCCACGTATTTGAGAATTAAGACTCCTTTTTCTCCCCCTTCGAAGAAAGTGCTACTGTCACAAACCTGTGTCCACTGAGTGCTATTTTCTGTCATGTAATTTGTCAGACACCTTAACTGGAATTTAACTAACAGCTTCACTTTTCCAGGAAACAGATGTAATTCTGATAATCAGAAGAGATTCCAATAAAACCCCATGTACTAGGATTTGTGTACTAAT
Source organism: Cryptoprocta ferox (assembly GCA_028646485.1). NCBI lineage: Eukaryota > Metazoa > Chordata > Mammalia > Carnivora > Eupleridae > Cryptoprocta > Cryptoprocta ferox. The sequence goes on along the minus strand of CM053577.1, from coordinate 137,378,079 downwards.
GGATCAATTAAATAATTAATCTCTTTACATCTATTTCAACCCATCCATTCGACACCTTGCGGCTTCCAGGGAAGAGGAAGATTTGGTTTGGGAAGCAGTCTCCATGCTGTCTGGGCAGAGTCTATAATGTTGGGACCAGGGGTGTGGTCTAGAGGGGGAGTGTGGGCTCCAAGTGCGCATATTTTCTTGGTTCTTTGGACCCAGTAGCCTCTATGGGGAGGGACATGGCTGGAAGAGGTACCGTCTAAGGTCTCTTAAAGGCCAAAGCCCAGAGTTGGCATCCTTTTATGTACTTCTCCTGATAGTCAACCTTGTACTAGACTCTGGTTGAAATAAGACAGATGTAGTTGGCTTGAGTTAAATGAGTTAATGCACACAAACCGTTAAGAAGAGTGTCTGGCACATGCAGGTGACCTGTAGGTGTTAGCTGCACGTGCTGTGATTGACACTGAGAAATTCACCCTAGGTTTTGGGTCCTGGTATATTTTGGGTACACTTCAAAAAACCAGAGATCACTTGAAAAAGGAACAATTAAAAGAATTTTTTTCCAGCACTATTCTCTTCTGATGGCTGTTCCATTGGCATAGTGTAGCATTTAAATAGTGAACTTTGAGGTTTGGGCTTACAGTCTTGGTGGCACATCGAGGAATCACTGAGGGCTTATAATCACATCTGTGGTCTGACATGCCGTGTTCTTGGATCATTGCTTCTGTCAATCAGATGGTAGTGGCCACCACCTTACACTGACCATTGTTTGACCATTTCACAAATATTTAGCTCCAGCAGGTGAAGACACTGAAGACAGTGCAGATGAAAGAGTCTAAATTCACCAGTGCTACCAGAAAAATTACTTCTATAAGTGGTCAGTCAATTGTTACCCCTTAAAGACTGACGAGGACTTTATAGCTCAACGTCAAACTGGTCGGGTGTTCCAGATGAACAGTTGCTTGCTTTTGCTTTTAGTTAAAAAATTTTAAAAATTTCCAGCCATATGAGTTACTGATTCTATTATTCTTAGTAATCTGCTTTGGGAATCCTTTAAGAATATTGCTGGGCTACCTATGTCAAAAAACACATGATAAATTGGCTCATAAAACTTTAAAAGTGACGTGGCAAACTTTTCCCTCTTCATCACCTTTGCATCATTGACCTCCACGTGAATCCAGTCCGAGACTTGGCTACGGACCTTTCTGAGTTAACAAATCATGGTATAAAGTCAGGCTCATTTATTACTTCTGAATGCCAGCGATTCTGTCCAAAAGCCTGAAAATAGCAAGGGGCTCCAGAATGAATCATCTCAATTTATTTTAGGCTTTCAGTTTCCACTGAGCAATTTTTACAATTCAGTTCATCTAGTTGGGGAGAAATCTAGCCAGTGGGGCTGTGACGAATCAGGGTCAGAAACTTGATAATGAAAAGGAGGGCTTGGTAAAAGCAAATTTAAAAATTTAAAAATTTTAAGAACAAGATCAGCTTTCATTATTGGGCTCAACTTGTGGCCATTCATGCAGTGAGAAGCAGGGTGGAAATTTAAGACAGAAAGTGGTCCATCACTAAAAGCCGCAGGATTTATTTTATGCCATGCTGATGCATTTAATGTGATCCGAATTGGTTCTCTAGAAGGATAATTGTGTAGCAGCATAAAATGCATTCAAAATATGAACATATTTTTCTTCTAAAATAATAAGGTCATTTGCTAGGAAAACGCTTGTGTTTTTTTTTCTCCTGTTCTTGATTCATTTCTCTTTAAACTGGGTCTGCCTTTCTCCTTCCTCATTAATAAATCTCTTTGTTTCCTACGGAGGAGAATAAATAAACCCTTCCTTTTTCCCCACAGAAAAGCCTACTGTTTATGTGTGTGTTTTCCACTCACTCTCATTTCTGATGAATTTGTGAGGAGAAAGAACCCCACGTTGCTATGTTCTGTCAATCAGCTGAAGGGAAGCTGGGGGCTCACTCATGAAAGCATCTGGGAGAATGGCCACCCAGCTTTTAATATCTCCATCTTTATAGGGATCTGGAGAGAGTGAGCACTGTCAGTAGTTCCTCTAGAAAATAAGTCACTTAAAAAAACCTTATATAGGGGAGCCGGAGTGGCTCAGTCAGTTAAGTGTCTGACTCTTGATTTTGGCTCAGGTCATGATCTCACAGTTTGTGAGTTCGAGCCCCGCATTGGGTTCTGTGCTGTCAGTGCAACGGGAGTCTCTTTTCCCCTATTTCTCTGTCTTTCCCCCACTCATGCTCATGCTCTCTCTGTCTCGGTCTCTCTCTCTCAAAATAAATAAATGTTAGAAGATAATTAAATCAAAACCTCATATAATATAATGGTGTCTTGACATTAAAAATTAAACTGAGGCTCTTGACTTAGAATTAAGACCCACTCAGAAAAAAAAATTATTAAATGACTAGAGTTTTTCTTTGGGGAGATGGCCTACTTTGGGGGCATGTGGTTGTGGCTAGTTCTCTTGTGCTGACTGGGCTCCTCAGAAATATCCCAGGTTCCTGAATTTTTCCTTTTCCCTCCACTCCTGCCTTGAACGCACACCCATCTTGCTCTCTATGTCCTCAGCCCTGTGTTTGTGTTTCAAGGGGGTAGCCGTGTAAGCTGAGAAATTATGCTGACAGAATTTAGGTCCAGGAAGACTACCGAGCGATTCTAAGTCCACTCTTCATTTTATAGAAAGAGAATCAATTGCAAAAGAAGTTAAAGATGGCGTGCAAGATTTCACCACTACTTAGAGAAAACTTTGACCCTGGAGCCTGGGTTGAAGTCTGTGTTCTCTCCCTCTCTCTCTCTCTTTTTAAAAAAATTTATTTATTTTTGAGAGAGAGAGAGAGAGAGAGAAAGAGAGGAAGCGAGTGAGCAGGGGAAGGGCAGAAAGAGAGGGAGACGGAATCCCAAGTAGGTTCTGCACCATCAGTACAGAGCACAATGCAGGGCTGGAACTCATGAACCGAGAGATCATGACCGGAGCCGAAATCAAGAGTTGGACGCTTAACCAGGGCGCCCCAGGTCTGCGCTCTCTTCATGGCAACTTCAACTTCTCTGATTTGCTGCCGGCTGCTAGTCCCCTTCCCAAGGACATCGGCATTTTAGGAGGGGGGTGGATTCCAGAGAACGCATTTCTAGAAGCTGAAGAAATGACTTTAACAGCAGGGACGTGAGAGGCAGAAGTAGGCTGGTGTGGGTGCGCTTTAGAAAAGAACCGGTATTTTGGAGAACAGGCTGTCGGAGGCCTTCTGCCCCACACTGCTTGGGGAGTCCCTGTCCTGATGTCCAGGGAGCTCCGTGGGACCTGTCCACTCAGCTTTCTTCCAGTTAAATGATTACCGTCTTTTACTTTAACTTCCAGGTGATTAAAAAGTAAATAAGGCCACATTTTCTTTCCAATTTTTCTTTGTTCCTCAAGTTACTTATTAATTAAAAATACTTATTCTTTGTAGAAAATTTGAAAAATGCAGCAGAGTTGAAAGAAAAAAAAGAAAAAGGTGTCACTCACTTTCCTGGTGAAACCAATCGCCGTTAACACATAAGCATTTTCACTTTGTTTTATTTTCATTGCTCTGCCAACTGAAAGATTAATGGTAATATTGTTCTTTCTTTTTCTTTTTTTTGACATTTTTTTTTTCTGTATATAAAAGTAACATGTACCTTTTAAAGGAAAAGTGGAGAATGCCAGACAAGTATAAAGAAGAAAACATATCATTAATAAGCTTGCACCTGGAGTTCGCCTGAGTGACACATTTCCTCCTAGTCTCTTACCAACAACAACAACAACAACAACAACAAGATCCATGTTTCCAAATTTCACTTCATAATCAAAAATTAGCCAGTATAAAGCTAAAAGGAGTTAGTGATTCTTTTCACTTGGGCAAGATGAAGAGCTTCCAGTCAGTTGCCAAAATCAGTTTCAATTTGAGGTCAAGTTAGATAGAGGTAGGCTTTCATTTCAAAAGGAGGCTTGAGTCCAGACTTTTTCCTATATGAGTTCACACTTTAAAGCCTGTGATGGGACATTCTGAACGTGACAGAGGTGTGTTCTAAAATGTCAAGAATAATTGTAGCTTTTTTTTCAGTTAGGTCTTTTATGTCCTTTTCAGAATGCCTAGAGACGTGGCAAGCAGAGTGTGTGGTCATGGGGCTGGCTTTCAGTAACATATGACCTGAAGGGGTCTCTTACAGCAAGGATGCTTATGGCTTGAGTGCATTGCAGGGACGCGAGGCCATTACTGCTGGTCTGTCTGGGTGAGGACTCTCCGTTGCTAATCTTGAACACCAGCGTCTTATGTGTTCCCTCACTTTCCCTCTGCCTGTCTCTCTCCTTCCAGCTAAAAGGACAGAGTATAGTCCGAGAACACAGCCTCTCTGGTGGGGCCAGACTGATCAGCTCAGTCTTTTCCAAATGCACATTTTGCTCAGCTTGCGCCTCCCAGCTGGGGTAGACTTGTTTATCTAATGGAGGCATTCACAGCCTTTGAGACTATGCGACACTTCCTGCTCTTGCGCCCAACAGGCCATGCCCTCTCGGAGCTCCAGTGGCAAATGCTCTCTCTACTTCTTGTTTGACACTGATGTTTACTGGGGTGAATACAATTCAGGATATGTGGCATTGACCCTGTCCTTCTCCATGGAAAATCATGCATCCTCTACATAGTTTCCCCATCTTCCCTAATTCCCGAAGACTGCATTGGAGTGGAGTGGAATCTCTGTTCTGTCCCCACTCTGTACCATGGGGACAGCCACACCAATGCACCCAACTCAGTGACAATCAAAACTCCCATTCTCCTCCCTCTACAGAAAGCTTGCTAGTTGCATCTTTCAGGCCAAAGACACGAAGGGATGCTCTTCCAGACATCAGTGCGGTCCCTGCAAGGGCAGTGCTAGATGTACCTCCCCTGGATGGGATGTCTTAGGCTTTCCTCTTATTTCCACGCTAGCAGAAGGAGTGAGAGTAATAATGAACTGTCCCGAACGTTCTGAACGGTGTGGACTCAGTGGGGACAATCCATCATTTTCAAAATGTATGTGTGTTTCCCATCATCGCCCTGACAGCCGTACCTCCTCTACTAAGTTGACTTTCTCTTTTCTCTGCTGAAGAAAGAAAAGTACTCTGGTCAAATGTCAGTGACAGATAAAGTGAAGGGCAACATTTTCTGACATTTGCTGCCAGGATCACCAGACAAGTGACTTAGTCTAAGTCACCGGTGAATATTCCCTGATTGCTAAGAGAGGTTTGATGGGCTCTAGTATGTTTGACATGTATGGTCTTTGACACATGTCTCTTCTCCCCAAGAGTCAGAGGCATAAGCAGCCCTGGCCTTGGATGGTTGACTTTCAACTGATCTTGCATTTCACCCTGAATATACTTTTTTCCCCCAAGTCTGTCTGTCTGTCTTTCTGTCTGTCTTTCTGTCTTTATCTGTTCATCTATCTATCTATCCATCTCATCTGTCTCTTCATCTAATTTTAAATCCACTATTGGATTTATATAAATTCACCCCAAAATTAAAGTATGGTAAATATGTAGGCATGATATGAATGCCTTTAAAAATTATCTTCTTGTTAAATAAGGAAATAGGAGCCTTAATTTCTAGTTTCATTAAACTATAAATTCATTGCTCAGGTCCTCTGTGATCTGGCTTCTCTAGCATGTAAATGAAATGGATGATGCCTGCAGAATTTGTCAGGAGGAATGAAACTGGCTTCTGTGAGTTGTTTCTTGTCACTTGTGGCCTATGTTGGGTTGGGGGTCAGCTGGTAAAACCAGCTTCCTGCTCTGTTCATGAGTGTTTTATTTAATTTTGTTTTGTGGTTTTAGAGACAGTTTTCAGCCATAATTGAAAAATTGGTCACTTAGAGTTCTTGAGCTTTATTTCAGTTGTGTATTGAATTGTAAATCTCTGTTTTTACAGAGGGGCTCCTGGGCGGCTCGTCAGTTGAGCATCTGACTCTTGATTTCGGCTCAGGTCTTGATCTTGCAGTTTGTGAGTTTGAGTTCAAAATTGGGCTCTGCGCCGTCTGGAACCTGGTTGGGATTCTCATTCTCTCCTGTCTCTGCCCCTCTTCTGCCCTCTCTCTAAATAAATTAATTAACTAAAAAAAATAAACACAGTGAGCTGGACAGGGGGATATCCACACAACAGTTGTTAGGATATATGTGTACACTGGGTCTGAGGACCTACAAACAAATTGGTATTGGAGGTCATGGAGCCAGCCAGAGAGGCGAGCAGTAGTTTAGTGGTTTGGTCCGTCAGGGTGGACGGACGGCTCCAGTGGATAATCTGTCCACTGTGGGTGCTGAGGAGCCCTTCTCCCTTTGTGGCAGTGGATCCATAGCCCTTTTCCATAGAACAGGGAGGAATTTGCCCTCATGATAGACATGATTATTCTCACTCTTCAACTTCACCTTTCCTGAGACAGCACATAAGATGTTCACCTCTTTTAAAATCAAAACAAAACACATTCTGAATGTTGGTAATTCTGATTGGTGTGACTAATCTGGGAATGTTTTAAAAGAAAATTCATCGGCCATTATTATCCAGAGTCCTGACAGAAGGTGATTTTTATCCTTCTGTATGTGGACATTAGCATGCTGAATTTTGGGTGTTGTTTCTTATGTCACAGTGTCACTGGTCTATTCTACATACTGTGCAGTTCGCTCATTTCAAATGTGCCTTCAGCGGTGCAGAGTTGTGCATCCTCCGCTATAATTAGTTTCCGAATGTTTTCATCGCTCTGAGAGGAAGCCCCGTCCCCATTCACAGTCACTCCTCATCGTCACCCCATCACCCACCCCAGCCCCTGCAACCCTGGTCCACTTCCATCCTTATGCCTTTGTCTGTTCTGGACTTTTCTACAAATGGAGTTAAAGGGTTGTCTTCTGTGACTGCCTTCTTTCACTTGGTATAATGTTTTCAAGTTCACTGACTTGGAAAGGTATGTATTTATACCTTTCCTTTAAGCATCACCGGATCACTTTGAATATTCATGTTCAGTTTCTGGTTTCATATAATCACACATACATAGTCCTGTCTATTTCACCCCTCTCTAAGTTTTTTTTTAAGCTCTTTTAAAAATGTTTCAAAGTGTTATCTTGAAAGATTTGAAAACAAGATTTAAAGAAAATATCAGACTGGTCACAGAGTTACCCTTACTTATTTAATTCCAAAATAATAATCTTATAAACATTTTTGTGTACTTATTCCCCAATTGTCAGTTTTTTTTGTTTATGTTTCTCTATATTCTTTTTAAGGCTGCAGTCTGAATTAGAAACACTTACCTTCCCAGAGGAGTATTTGTATGCCTAGGTTACTTTAGAAGCTTCAGTGGTTTAGGTTAAATTGAATAGTTTTCCAACTTTGGAGAGGTTATAGCTCAACAGAACATGCTTGCTGACCCATTTAAGCCCACTCATCTGGAAGGTTTGGAGGCTTTTCTTTCAAAGCAGGTAAATGGTTTGGAGATGACAACATTTCCCTTTCTAGGGGCATATTTTTATTTTTTTTAAATTTGTTTTAATGCTTATTTATTTTGAGAGAAAGAAAGGGAAACCAAGCGAGCAGAGAAGGGATGGAGAGAGAGGGAGAGAGAGAATCCCAAGCAGGCTCTGGGCTGTCAGTGCAGAGCCCAGCGTGAGACTTGAACTCATGAACTGTGAGATCATGACCTGAACTGATGTCAAGAGTCAGGCACGTAACTGACCGAGCCACCCAGGCTCCCTGTGGCATATTTTTTCTTTTTGTGGATTCTCTGACATTCATCCCTCACCTGAAGGATGGCCATGTGGAAGATAGGGATAATCTTGATGACTCCAGACCTCGAAGAAAGACCTAAGATGTTTGGGGCATTGCCTTCCTGGCCCACTAACTAGTTTTGGAAGACTATTATGTCATAGCTTATAGTGCAATTAAATGGCTATAGATGATGGTTAACCAACATACCAATGCTGATAGTTTATGAGAACACATGCAATCTACTTATTATTAGTTGTCTCTGTTTTTATTTCTATCCTTCCCATGTACCGACTGAGACAAACAGTGAATAGGTAGAACTTTCTAGAAGAGAAAAAGTATTGCATTGCTGACCAAAGCCACACCTAACTATAGCTAAATCTAAAATTAGACCTGTTAAGAGCAGGCCAATTAAAGTGGAAATCAGAGAAATGGAAAATTCTGATCTTGAAGTCAGGTAAGCGCAGAAGCAGCTTTCTTTGAAATTATTACTGGATGTAGAACAATTAAAATAAGGACCCAACATATTAGGGCCAGTTCTTAATTGTATTAGCATTGGAGAGGTAATTAATAGGCATATATACACACTGCGCAAGTTACCTTTTATGTAGTGATTTGTGGGCCCATTTAATTCACGGGGAGCCAGAGTTCATGGGCCCATGGAAGGCTAAATTGCATTGCTTGGTATAAAATCTAATTGGGCAGTTTTAAAGTTTATGACCTCCAGCACAGTATGCTTCCAGGAAATGAAAGCAGAATGTTCTGTTACTCAGAGATCATTGTACAATAGTGTACCTGGTATGTCCTCCATATATTTCTAGTGACTTTCTTTCTTATGTTATTCTTTTATTCCGTCAATACAGAATACAGAGAGAATAAACGAGTTGTTGCAAGGTTTAGTATAGAGTAAGAAGGATAAAGTAAACACATTGCACTTTTGGTATGAAATCTTAGAAGCATCAGTTGTATTTATTTTGGAAACAAAGGATTTGTACAATGGACAGTATTTTCTGTCATGTGGTTATTACACCAAAAGCTTTTGATATTAATTAAGAAATACAGAATTTCTTGACTGTCTTCTTGGTTAATAGCCTCCATTTAAGAAAAGTGATATAATTGGAATCTCAGAGTAAAGAGGAAGGCTGATTGAGGGTTTGGTGTTGGTGCATGTTTTATTTTGTTATACATCAGTAACCTTTGCAAAAATATTCTCCTGGCAGTAACAACATTAAATCTCAAGCAGCATACGATGCAATTTGTGTCAACTGCCTCACTCTAGATGCCGTGCTAAGACAACATTGCCCTAAGTGCTTTGAGCAATCATCCTTAACTGGAAAGGCTATGCCAACCACACTGTAAAATGAGTTGGTTCAAAATGAGCAGGCTGGAATAGAGATGATTTAGTTCCATGATCCACTTGGAAACTGGGGTATATTCAAAATCGGCTCTGGACTGCTGCATGTTATTAGAAGCATGCAGCTCACCAGGTTGAACGCAAAGTCGTATTTTTACAAATAAGCCTGCTGGGAGTGGGCTGCCATTAGTGGCTCAGTGATGCTGCAAATGGCTTTTCAGCTGCGAGTCACTTCCCGTGCTGTTACCAAAATACTGTAAAAAGGTATAAAGAGCAGAGGGGGAGGGATGACTTTTATCTCCTTTAAAAGGCATTACCATGTTAGACAGAGTTTGAGGAGTTTGCTTTGAAGCATCTCCAGTCTGTGGGCCCCTTGGGGGTCTGGGGGCTGCCTTTCTCCACTTGTCACAGTGCGAGGACAGCCTCCTCAAATTCCCTGGCGATTGAACTGATATTTGGTTTCCGTACTTTTTGTAGATGTGTAGTATGAGTCTGCCTAATATTTTGAGTGTTTTTTCTCTACCTATATTGTATTAGATACTAATGGGGTGGGGGGAGAAATAAAAAAAAATAGAAGTCATTAAAACACTGATTTTAAAAAAAGGGAAGTCTTAAGTAAGCTTATGATGTAGTTCTCCTGGTCAAGAAACACTGAGGCCCAAAGTTTCCAAATAATACTGACTGTTTTTCTTACCTGGGGTCTAGTTGTTTACCCAGAACTATCCTGAGTGGAAGAGAGAAGGGAGATTGGGAGTTCAGAATTTGTGGTCAGGGTGATATAAGGACAGAACCTGTCTCCTCACTTTCTATTATTTGCTGCCCGTGGAAACAGTGGTTATTGTGGTGGTGCCTACAAGGTAATGTATGAGGGGTTCAATTAGAAACACTGCTAGCACTACGGCAGATTGGTGTTTCTTCACAGGAATTTGTGAAAGTTTTCATATTTCTGCCAAATATTGGTGGTTGGGGGGCATTAATTTCCAGCTTGGATGCCGGTTAGGGAGTTACTCTTTGTACTAGAATGGATAAAATATATCCTCCCATTAATTTGTTTATTCATATGTGTTTATTGTGCACCTGTTAGCCGTTGGGCTGCTTGGGGAACTAGGAGAAACAGCTCCTTCTCCTAGAGATCGTGGTCTGAATACACAGCACATGACTGATGACAAAGGACACGTATGTACAATGAGAGGGAAACCACTCCCAGGCCATAAGTAAAATGGCAGGTGTCTACTTTGCAGAGTGTGTGTGGGAAGGAATAGGTCTCTGTTCACATCAATCAGTGCAGTCTTGGTACAGAACAGGAAGGTTGTCTCAACAGAAACTCATGTCATATATTATAAATGTTAAGATCTCAATCAACAATGGGAACTTCAATGTTCTTCTCTGCACAAACAGTGTGGCTTCTTGGTACATCTCCAGTGTCTTACTCCCCGACATAACACTGCAGTAGCTTTGTGGACCCATGCCATTTATTAGATACATACTATGGGCTCTTTCAAATGTATGTTATCATAGTCTTTTTAATAACCTTTGTAGATCTTGCTCACTTGTGACCACACAGTCTTGTTTCTCAGGCAGACCACCAAGCAATTCTCAGTGGGGCCTTGGGTTATACTTACATGTAGAGGAAGACCTGTCATTTTGATATGTCAAGGGATAGCATATAGTGGCCCCCAGCCTCTGGCTGGGAAGCCCTCTGCTCTTTCTTACTCATATGCAGTCTTACACATGGAAATGCCTTATTTTAAAAGCCCATGCCTAGGATCAGTCTGTTTTCCCACAGTGAGCTCTAAGCTATTGCATGAACAAATCAGACAGGTTGTCAAATAAGGAGGTCCCAAATCTTGTGAAGAATTTGACATCTCTGAGACTGATGTGGGATACAGAAGAGGATGAGGTGGTCCTGTTAAAAAAGGGAATGAAGGTGGATCATATCAAAGGCTGTTCCTTTAAGTAAATTGTTTATGGATATTCAGAGAATCCAACCATAAGGAGTATTCAGAGGTAGTAAGGACTGCTTTTCTTAATGAGCACTTTTTATTGTATTCATGAGGTCTCTAGTGAAGGATGTCCCCAAGTATTGTAGACCCTCTGATTATAGTGAACGCTACCTGTCTGCTGCCCTAGTGGGTCCACCAGGTGAGCTACATCAATCACAGAATTTTATTAGGGTTCTCCAGAGAAACAAAACCAATACCACATATATAGACGTATAGAAACATATTTATTATGAGGGATTAGCTCATGAATTATAGAGGTGAGAAGTCCCACAGTCCACCATCTGCAAGCTGGAGGCTCAGAAAAACTGGTGATAGGTTTCTGGCCAATACCTGAAGGCCTGAAAGCCAAGGGAACAAATGGTGCAGGTCCTGGTCTGAGTCTGAAGCCTCCAGAATCAGAAGCCCTGATGTCAGAGAGCAGGAAAAGATGGACGTCCCAGCTTAAACAGAGAAAAGTGAATTAGGCCTCTTTCCATCTTTTCTTTTTAATATTATTTATTTAATTATTTTTAAAAAATGGTTATTTATTTTTGAGAGAGAGAGAGCAAGCAGGGGAGGGGCAGAGAGAGAGAGGGAGATTCACAATCTGAAGCAGACCCTGAGCTGTTAGCAACGAGCCTGATGTGGGGCTTGAACTCACAAACTGCAAGATCTTGACCTGAGCCAAAGTCAGACGCCCAACCAGCTGAGCCACCCAGGCGCCCCTTCCATCTCTTTAATTCTGTTCAGGCCATTAACAGATGAGGTGATGTTTCACCCACATTGGGGAGGATGTTCTTCTTGACCTAGTTTATAGATTCAAGGGTTAATCTCTTCTGGAATCACCCACAGACACACCCAGAAATAATGTCTTACCCGCTCTCTTAGTCCAATCAAGTTGGCATGTAAAATTAACCATCACAAAAACTTTGTTGTAAAAGGTCATTCTGAATAAGCTACAAAACCCATTTATACCATTGCGTTGATGGGTGGTGACAGTGCTCATTTGCAATTCTTTATGAAAGACTAGCCCCTTTCAGTTTAATCCTTTTCCTCTGCAGCACCTATATATATTATCAGTGATATGGTGAGCCTTGTTCAAGTCAACCAGCACCGATCTTCAACATGATAAAAAGAATAGCAGAGGCTGGGCAGCAATGAATTACTCCAATTATTCTTTGTTAGATAATATCATTTTCTAAAAAAATAAATCACATTATATATATATATTTATATATTTTACATAATTTTAAGTATTTTGATTTAATTTTTGATGGGGTTTGGTTTAAAAAGTTCATTGCAGACAGGGGAGGAAGATGGCGGAGAAATAGGAGGCTCCATACTTTCCACCCCCATCTCTCAAACAAAGAAGGGCTGAAGCCAAAGGACTCTGAACCCCAAGAGTCTCAGAGGAAAGGAGAGGGAGTCTACTAGGAAGCCTCATAGGGCTACTTCAAGGAACAAAGCAAAGCACACATAATGGAGAGTCCAAAATATCACTACAAGTAGAGAAATAAAATAACCAAAGTCACATCAAGAGAAACCAAGAGACACCCTAAAAAGAACAATTCCTGAATGACCATGCCCTGGACAGTATATGAGCCTCCTTTACTGTAGCAGTACTCGCAGGTACAGAGCACATAACAAGCCTTTAAAACTTACGAGAGACAGCAAGCTAGCTAAAATGATGAAATAGAAGAACTGTTCTCAAAAGAAATTCCAGGAAGAAGTGACAGCTAAAGAATTGATCAAAACAGATATAAGCAACATAACTGAACAAGAATTTAGAACAACAGTCATAAAATTAATCACTGGGCTTGAAAAAGGCATAGAAGACAGCAGAGATGCTATTGCTGCAAAGATCATGGATCTTAAAAATAGTTATGATGAATTAAAAAATGCTATAAATGAGGTGCATAATAAAATGGAGTTGACCACTGCATGAATTGAAGAGGCAGAGAAGAGAATAGGTGAATTAGGAGATACAATTATAGAAAAAGAGGAAGTTGAGAAAAAGAGAGATAAATTGATCCAGGAGTATGAAAAGAGAATTCGAGAACTGAGTGATGCAATCAAACGGAACAATATCCCTATTATAGGAATTCCAGAAGAAGAGAGAGAGAAAGGGGCTGAAGGGGTACTTGAACAAGTTATAACCGAGAACTTCCCCAATCTGGGGAAGGAAACAGACATTGAAATCCAAGAGGCACAGAGAACTCCCCTCAGACGTAACTTGAATCGACCTGCGGCATGACATATCATAGTGAAACTGGCAAAATATAAGGATAAAGAGAGAATTCTGAAAGGAGCTAGGGATAAACGGGCCTTAACATACAAAGGTAGACACATAAGAGTAGTAGCAGACCTATCTACTGACACTTGGCGGGCCAGAAAGGAATGGCAGGAAATCTTCAATGTGATGAACAGGGAAACAATCACAAACATAAGCAATCTTATTGATAAGAATGTGCTAATTGCAGGAGACTTTAATACTCCACTTACAGCAATGGATAGATCAACTAGACAGAAAACCACTGAAGAAACAATGGACCCGAACGACACATTGGACCAGATGGACTTGACAGATAATATATTTAGAACTCTACATCCTGAAGCTATGGTCTTCACTTTCTTCTCGAGTGCACATAGTACATTCTCCAAGATAGATCACATACTGGGTCACAAAGCATCCCTCAATAAATATAAAAGAATTGAGATCATACCATGTATGCTTTCAGATCACAATGCTATGAAACTTGAAATCAACCACAGAAAAAAGTCTGGAAAACCTCCAAAAGCATGGAGGTTAAAGAACACCCTACCAAAGAACGAATGGGTCAGCCAGGCAGTTAGAGAAGAAATTAAAAACTATATGGAAACAAATGAAAATGAAAATACAACAATCCAAATGCTTTGGGATGCAGCAAAAACCATTCTAAGAGGAAGATACATTGCAATCCAGGCCTATCTCAAGAAACTAAAAAAAGCGCAAATACAGAATCTAACAGTGCCCCTAAAGGAACTAGAAGCAGAGCAGCAAGAACACCCCCAAACCCAGCAGAAGAAGAGAAATAATAAAGATCAGGGCAGAAATAAACAGTATAGAATCCCCCAAAACAGTTGAACAGATCAATGAAACCAAGAGTTGGGTTTTTGAAAAAAGAAACAAAATTGATAAACCTCTAGCCAGGCTTCTCAGAAAGAAAAGAGAGAGTACCCAAATAGACAAAATCACGAATGAAAATGGATTTATTCAACCAATCGCTCAGAAATACAAGAAATTTTCAGGGAATACTATGAAAAATTATATGCCAACAAACTGAACAACCTAGAAGAAATGGACAAATTCCTAAACACACACACACCAACAAAACTCAAATGGGAAGAGATAGAAAATTGGAACAGACCTATAACTAGTGAAGAAATTGAATTAGTTATCAAAAATCACCCAACAAATAAGAGCCCTGGGGCAGATGGCTTCCCTGGGGAATCCTATGAGACATTTAAATCAGAGTTAATACCCATTCTTTTCAAGCTATTACAAAAAATAGAAATGGAGGAATAACTTCTGGACTCATTCTATGAAGCCAGCATCACTTGGATGCCCAAACCAGACAGAGACCCAACAAAAAAAGAGAACTTCAGGCCAATATCCCTGATGAATATGGATTCAAAAATCCTCAACAAGATACTAGCAAGTCGAATTCAACAGCATGTAAAAAGAATTATCCATCATGGTCAAGTGGGATTCATTCCTGGGTTGCAGGGCTGGTTCAATATTCGTAAATCCATCAATGTGATACATCACATCAACAAAAGAAAAGATAAAAACCATATGATCCTGTCGATAGATGCAGAAAAAGCATTTGACAAAATACAGCATCCTTTCTTAATAAAAACCCTCGAGAAAGTCGGGATTGAAGGAACTTACTTAAACTTTATAAAAGCCATCTATGAAAAGCCCACAGCTAATATCATCCTCA